>PITA01000029.1:438501-473940 GCA_004023965.1 Spilogale gracilis
AAAAAAAAAAAAAAAAAAAAAAAAGGAAAGAAAGAAAGAAAATAATAATCAAAGGACTGTTACTGTTTAACAATGTCCCAATTTCTCTCCCACAAAGACTTGTCCTTACAACATGACAGTACGCCTCCTTTGCTGGTGAGAAAAAAGTTGGGAAATGTGAACAGAATCTCGTGTATTAAGTACTCTCCTCCTGGCAGCAGACCTTATAGTATTAGTATGATAATTAACCTTTAAGAAGACTTCATCGAAGTCTAATACATTAATTTGCTGATTGTTCTTTTCCTGCTAGAGACATAATCCAGAGTTCACTTCCTAGTCATAAACATAGACACAATATAACTTAATAGAGTGCCTGATTCAGCTAATGACTCTGAATAAACTGAGAAAATCCTAGTGCTTTTAGGACTACAGAGCATATTCCCCAGGACTCAGAGGGAATCTATGGATCCCGGCTCTTCAGCAAGGGATCAATGGTAGAATCAGATCTGACCAACAGGATCCATCAGGATCCTTTTTCTGTAGCTTATCGGTATTGGCTCCTTTGTGGTGAGCAGTGTAGGTTTTTGAGGTGAGTGTGAGATGAATGTGAGAAAGAAAGCTCATGCTCCCCATCCAAACCCTCCAAAGAGCCTTCCTCTCATGAGGCCCCTCCTGGGGCCAGCTCATATGATTCATCAGACCTCTTTATTGGAAACCATTACTCAGAAATCACCTTGGATGCAAAGCATGTGGAGTAGTCTTCGATTAATACAAGTCCTTGGTTATCCAGTAAAATGTAAAATATCCAATTTTACATTTTCTGTAAAATTATAAAATGAAAGAAGAAGTCATTTAAACTCTACGGATTTTAGTTCTGGTCTCTAAAAGTACCGGCAAAAGTAAATGGCATGGTGACTTGTAAGCCTAAAGCTGAAATTTTCTTCATTGATACATGTTTGTTTGTATAAGTCAGAATGGTAAAACAAGAGCCTAAAAGAAAGGACAAAGTAACCAGGACTAAATCCACTTAGGAAAGCAAACAAACAAACAAACAAACAACAACAAACCACTGAATATCTTCAGTGTGCAAGATAATTTTGTGATGGAGGAAAAAACAATCATTTCCTATCTATGTGCCATTTTCTTTAAGCCTCATGGAAATTATCATATTGGTATCAATCTTTCTCATCAATTAATCAGTTAACTTTCTTCCTTAAGCATCTCTACATACATGGTAGTAATTCCTAGGGCTTAGCTCAATTTCTCATTTCAGTAATATGCTGAATTACAATTACCCCAACTAATGGACCAAATTCACCCACCATAGATTTTTCTGATCTCAGAGTTTCAAGATGTACTCAACTTACTGCAAATTTCTTATAACTTCACTCAAGTTTTCTCCTTTAACATCACCCTAAATAGATTTGAACCTGATTTTATATGTGTGTGTGTGTGTGTGTGTGTGTGTGTGTGTGTGTGTGTTTCCCTCTTTCTTCCATCACAATAAAATTGGTGGCTTATATTCTTAAAATTTCTACCACATTTCCTCTAGCTGGTTATAGGTGGTAATGATTCCCACAGCAATTTCTCTATAGTATTCCTAACTCTTAAGTTACAGGGAGCCACCCAAGTTCACTTCAAGATCTCAAGCTACAAATAATAGCCTTCAACAATTCTTCCACCATATATAATCAATCCATATTTCGGGGGGGGGAAAAGGAAACGAATGAACACAAAACACTAACACACCATCTTTATGATATTTATAACAAAAGGAGCCACATTTTCCACGAGTGATCCTTAAAGAAAAAGTCACTATGTTAAACATTCTTCTATTACAGTTTCTTATTAAATATTTTCCTGAGTTTTCATCTTATGCCACATTCACAATGACTCCTTAAAGAATTAAAATCTTGCATTTTGATTACCTCTTTTTTACATTTAGCAGAAGATTACAGAGCAGATATTGTTTGACATTGAATTTCTGTTAACATGTCCTCCACTGGAGCATAGTTGTACACATTGTTTCAGAGCTAACATAATGGGGAATATTTTCAAAGAGGGCTGTGTTTCAAGCCAGATGGTTTATCTGCCGAAACAATTCTCCCAGTAGAGAAATAGTGGCTGCACAGTTGCAGTAGTGTTCATAAGCCTAGTGCAGTAGATTCATTTGGCACCCACATTTTGGAGTCAAACAAAAGTGTGGTTTGTGTGAATCTCAGACTCAGACGTTCATAAGTGAAAGGAGTTTTCTGCAATTGCACATTGTGCCTTATTGTAAAGGCAGTAGTGTGTTTATACCAAAAACAATATGCAAATATGATTTTTAAACCTATATTAATAGTTTCACCCACACAATGCAAGGAGACAATACCACAATAATTGCATCAGAGATTATTAGTCTGATCCAAAAAGAGCCAAGTTGCCATACTTGTGTTGAAAGTAAATGCATCACCAAAATTCAGGTCCTCTGTCTCTATTAAAACTTGAAAAAGAAAAGGATGTGAATGATACATGTATCATATCCTGGGCTTTTGGCAAAGATCAACTGTTACCTAATGAGCCTCTAAGAATTCACAAAGTATTCCATCCATGTTGCCATGTGTAACTCTTTAATGTACCTTCTCAGAAAGCCCTTGATTTAAAATTCTGTGATTTTCAAGGGTCCCTTTAAAAAGACCTTGGCGGACCACGGTGTTGGGTTCTGTAGCCACCAATGATCTTCAGGGGTGTTGCTATTCCACACCAAGACCCTCAGCCTCCTTTGTCACAGGAACAGTCCCTTCCCTGTATACTAAGGCTGCCCACATTTTAAAAATAAAACAGAAGAGTTAGAGAACTCCAAGAGGGGGTTACCATGCTCTAAAATGTCTCAAGCATGCAGAGGGATGGGAAAATCCCTGAGATTCCAGAGATTAAAAAAAATAGCACATGGGAGGTTCTAAATAAAGAAATTCTTCGGTATGTCGGGGAAGTTGGCAACAGCCTTGCAGCTCTTTCCCTCAGAGACTATTTTTGCTTGAGTTAGCGAGCCAGCAAGTGCAAGAACGCATGTGCGTGCATGTGCCCTTTCGTGTTTAAAGGACTCAGGGAACATTAATGACATTTGATTTTCACGGAGAATAAGATACATTTAAAATACACATTATTTCCCCTTGAATTATTGTTATCCCCAATATATCTCATACCATAATAACTTTATATAAACAAACTCTTATTCACTTCCACACTTAGAAGAAGGAACATGGTTCTTTTTACCAAATAATGAAAATAAGGTCAGAACTATGCTCTTCACAAAGTGAGTTACACTTTCTCTCTCTCTCTCTCTCTCTCTCTCTCTCTCTGTCTCTCTCTCTCTCTCTCACACACACACACACACACACACACACACACACACACACACACACACACAGTTATGTCCCATAATAAGTCTCAAGAGCTCAAGAGGGGGGAGAAAAAATAAAGATAAATACTAGAAGCTTAACTACCCTAAAATTAACAAGTTAGATGAAAAACCTAAGATCCTGTATTCACATTTTAGCCTTTAAGGCCCTCAACTATGATAAATCCAGATGAAGAAACTTCAGTACAAATTAATGTGTATACTAAATCCAAATAAATGTTAGAGACTCATGCAAGATGAAAACCTTTACGTGCCTGTCTCCAAAACATCCCACTAAATGAACCTGTGCAAGAATCAAAATAAAAAATATAAACACCTACATCATTTTAGAGGCTATCCCAAGAATGTTGATACTTCATTTCTTCCTTAATATTATATATGCTGCACCTTGATGTTTTTGACTGGAGATCTGCTGGCATGACATTTAATGCAGGCATTGAATACAGGCAGAATTGTGATATTTCTTTAAGTTGACTGCTTCAGGGATTTCTGATTTTTCTTCTTTTTTTTTTCCTCCTTCATTTTATGAATGTTGTCATTTACTAGTAGGCAGCTTATAAGACATTGTGGTCAAAGGAATACAGATCCCATTGCATTTATAACAGAACTTTTATAAATATTCAGTAAAAGAGTTAATATTTTATATTTTAAAACAAAAAAAATCCTAGTAGATGAGATATTAATGCTCCATGTACTTATGTGTAAGTAATGCCACAAATCTTTAAATACTCCCATGTCCCAAATACTCGGAAAACTGCCAGTTCCCTCGATATATCATTGGATTGGACTCTTTATTTGGTCTTGACATTTTGCATTACCAAGCAGAAACCTAGTGTATATTTTTCTTACTTTTTGGTAGTGTTATCAAAAATCACATATATGAAATCCAGGAGAGAGGGAGAAAATATCTTTGATAGACAAGTTGAATCCAATTCAAATATTTATAGCATTAATGGCGAACTGGATATTTCCACAAAGTGAAAAAATCGAATTATTCATGAGACGAAAGTAAGTCAATACATCTCTATCTTAACCAGATTCTTTCTAATAGTTTGCATGGTTCAAGATATGTGGTATAATTAATATTTACAAATATAATATGCAAACAGAGATGAAAGACTGGTAATTCAGTAAATCAGTTTATTTGTAACAGAATTATCCCGACACACTAACTTTCATATTTTCAAAATAGATATACTTACATCCAAACAAAACAAAACAAACAAAACTGTTCAGGTTTCAGGTATGTGTGAAGCGTTCAAGAACATCCAAAGCATCAGGAACCAGGTGAAAGAAGGAGTTCATGCTCCCCATCTCTATTAAAGTGGCTATAATGGTCCAATGTTGCTTTTTCCTCCTCCCCACTTCATCTTTCTTTTTAAGATTTCATTTATTTATTTGAGATAGAGTGAGAGTATGAGATAGAGAGAGATCACGAACAGAGGGGAGAGGTAAAGGAAGAGGCAGATTCCTTACTGAGTCAGGAGCCCGATGCAGGGCTCGATCACAGAACGCTGGAATCATGACCGGAGCCAAAGACAGATGCTTAACCAATTGAACTGCCCAGGTACCCATCCACTTTATGTTTTAAATACCCTAATTTTCAAAGAACGTCTATCATTGCTCCCATGAGGAAGGTGGTCGCATGATCACTTTGGTATCTTTTATCCCCCTCAAGATAAATAAATTTATTTATTTGTTTGTTTATTTGTTTAAAAGATTGTCTTTATTTATTTGACAGAGAGAAACAAAGCTAGAGAAGGAACACAAGCAGGGGGAGTGATAGAGGGAAAAGCAGGCTTCCTGCCAAGGAGGGAGTCCGATGTGGGGCTTGATCCTGGGACTCCAGGCTCATGACCTGACCCGAAAGTAGATGTTTAACGACTGAGCCACCGAGGTGCCCCTCTATCACCAATTTAAAAAGTGATTTCCCTACCAAGATAAGGCAGGGGGAAAAAGAAAAGAAGAAGAGAAACCTATCCAGTTCTTTAATAACAGAGTGATTTTTGAAATGTACTAGTGTTATGCTCTGGGCTCTACCGAGTCCCTCTCCCATCACCATCACCAATAAAAGAATAAATCATCAAATGTTCCGTCCTCAATCAAATCTGTAATATCCTTCTGACATCATAATTCTGGGAGCAAACTGATTTCCAAAAGGGATGTCTCCAGGCTGTGCCAGTTTGCCAGGATCTTTCTGGTCAGGATCCTGAGACTGTGATTTAGCCCAGCACTCTCCAAGCAGGCAAAAATACAGCCAGTAGAGACCTGAGCCATGCTTCTCCATGTGGCCTGAAGTTTCCAGGTGGCTTGTGTGTGTTATGATTGTGCCTGGCCTCAACAGAAAAGCAAATTGACAACCCCTACCTCCCCCAAGCCAGTGCCAATTTTTAAATAAAATGTCTAGTGGTGATTTATGGCCAGTGTAAACTGCCAGACTGGCATCCCCATTTACCTACTAAGCAGACAAATCAGTAAAAGCTATGTCAGCCTTGCCTGGTTTCCCCAAGTCTGTCCTAGAAGGCACTCCAAATTTCACGTGTATTCTGTTACTAGATTTCTTATTTGTGCGCATTAGAAAACAAAATAGCCAGTTGACCTCAGTGACTTCAAAAAGCCATTATTCATCCTTTGAGAACTTCCTGGGACCATCCAAGCTCATTTTCCATAGATCACACACTCTTCCATTCAGATAAAGATTGTTGACCATTAATCATCTGGCTTGAATATCAAACAGGGCTGCAGAACTGTAAGACTTTCTTTCCTGTGTCTAATATCATCTCAGGGGCATGTTTCCTACCCCATTTCCCCGGGGACCAAACACCTGCCTTGGCAATTCTTCAAGAGACCCCTCTCCCTTATTCCTCTCCCATTTATAAATAACAGCACCTATTGGCCAAGGTATAATTTTTAAATGTTATTTTAGGTCTTTTCGGCACTCTCCACCCTTAATATTCCCCATTAAGCTGGTCCATTCTTGCCAGGATAAAGTGAATGATATTTTTTTCATAGCTCTGGACAAAAAGCACCTCTTCCTACTCAGGAGGAGATTTCAAAGATTGCTACCTATAATGTATGTTAAAAGAAAAGGGAAAAGAGAAAAAAAACCAGAGCCATCAATTCCTATTTCTTTACGATTACAGACAGGCTGCTCTGATGAATGAAACCTCTTCCAGTCTTACTTAAGCTGCTCGGAGTGACTAGTTATCAAGCCAATGAGGAGAAATCTTTTATTTCTTATCTTGATGCCTCTATGTCATTGTACACAAAAAGCAGAGCAGCCTATATGTCATCAACCATTTTCTTCATGTATTATTTAATAAACTGTTTAGAGCATGCCTAATTACAAACATTTATTATAGAACTCAACCCTAGAAATGTGTGAGAACATGCTAAATTGTTTCCTACCTAAAGTTTTAATGAGAGTGTTATACCTCCAGCCCATATGCTTCAAGAACGTTATCCTTAATTATGTAACATGGGTATTTTACTGATATCTGTTAACTGCTCAAGCAGCTGTGGTTTTCTGCTTTTTTGCACAGCTCGGGAGGAGCAGTGAGTTCAGTTTCCCCTTTTTGGGGGGTTGCAAAATCCATACCCCAAACAGGTGTGTGCAATCACGAACCGCAGTGATGAACCCAAACTGCTGCCTTTCTAAAAATTCCACCAGCCGGTGACACACGCTGGTCAAGGTTGCACAACCTTGTTTTCCACCGGTTATTTTGATGATTCATTCCCCCATGGGGAGGTGAATTTGCAGCCATTGTTACTCCGCTCCTGTTTCTGATAACTAAAGGAATCACTTCCTCATTTTGATTATTCTCTCTCCTTCTCTTGCTCTCACCCTTGCTGTCTCCCTGTTTCCTTTTTTTTTCTTTAGTTGGGTTCTGATCCTTCTGCAAGGTGCTGCCTGAACTGGCTGTTCTCTCCTCCATGGACAAGGGCCAGGAGAGGGGAAGCTAAAGGAAACAGAACTTACATACTAAGCAGGGCTCTTCACCTTGTTACTTAATTGTGGCAAAGCTACCTGGATGGCCTGTAACTATAAAATAATCATCCACTAAAAATATAATAACTCAAAGCAGTGGGTGAGTATTATCTACTTGCAAGTAGTGATCTTGGAACATTACATTGATTCTATGGATTGCTTAAGAAATGTTTGTGGAACGGAGCCTGGGTGGCTCAGTTATTAAGCATCTGCCTTCGGCTCAGGTCATGATCCCTGAGCCCCGGGATTGATCCCTACATTGGACTCCCTGCTCTGAGGGGAGCCTGCTTCTCCCTCTCTCACTCCCCCTGCTTGTGTTCCCTCTCTAGCTGTGTTTCTCTCTGCCAAATAAATAAATAAAATCTTTAAAAAATCTTTGTATAACTGCTGCCAAACTTCTTCCCTCATACTGTTTTGAATGTCAGATGTGGCAAATCATCTACCTTATTTTTTTTTTAGATTTTGTTTTATTCATTTGAGTGAGAGAGAGAGAGAGAGAGAGAGCACATGTGCACACAAGCTGGGGGGGGCAGAGGGAGAGAGGGAGAAGAGGCTCCCCACTGAGCAGAGACCCCCCCCCCATGTGGGGCTCGATCCCAGGACCTTGAGACCATGACCCAAGCTAAAGACAGATGCTTGACTAACTGAACCACCCAGGGGCCACAAATTATCCACTTTAAGAAGGTACGTTTAATTTTTGCAAACATCCACACTTTATCCAGAGCCCATCTATTGATAAATTGATCTTTTCTTTTAAATAAAAATGTTTGATTATTAAATAATAAAATGAGCTCTTTGTGAGAAATAAAAAATGAATCTAAGGAAAATTTCAAGAAAGGAGATGAAAACATTTTGAACAGTGGCAGCAGATTCCACTGGGTTAAATATAGTCTAGCCAACCGGAATTCCCTGGAGAAGACCACATTCCTTTGTAAATTTCATATGCTTGTTACAACGATATCACAATATTTTGCCCTCACATCTACTTTTCTAGAAAATAGAGCAACTCAGATTAATTTCTTTCCCTCCTATTAAACAACAACAAAAAATACAAGAATGATACCCTAGAAATTTTATCCCTGATTAAGGAGATCTAGATAGATACAATAATACACCTACGCCTTCACATTCCTCAAAAGGTGTGGATTTTCTTGTATTAGAAAGTGCTGTATCATAAGGGCAAGAATGCAAGTCATGGAATATGATAATCTGCATATTAAACTAGAATTTACCACTTATTGTCTGTCACCTGGAGCAGGTGCCTGGTCTTTAATGAACCTCAGTCTTCTCATCTGTTAAGTGTGGAAAATAAATGTATGCCTTGCACAAGTATTGTGAGAATTAAATGTGAGAAAAATCTCAAGCAGAGTGCCTGGCACATAATGGATACCCAAAACATGGTGACTTTTATGAACGTTGACATTATCACACACCAGGGATCTCCACTGGAGCATGAGATCCTGAAGAGAGAGTGCCATTCTCTCCATCATGCATGTTACTCAGCATCCAACATAGTGTCTAACACAGCATAGGATTTAAAGATTGCTTATTAAACTAGGTTGAATTTTCTTTTGAATTCTTTTGAATACACCTAACATTAGAAATTGGAAACGAGGGGTGCCTAGGTGGCTCAGTTGGTTAAGCGGGTAGCTTCAGCTCAAGTCATGATGATCTCAGGGTCCTGGGTTCAAGGAAAACGTCAGGTTCCCTGTTCAGCAGAGAGCATGCTTCTCCCTCTCCCTCTGCTGCTCCCTCCGCTTGTGTGCTCGAGCTCTCTGTCAAATAAATAAATAAAATCTTTTTTTTAAATTGGGAATAAAAAGTAGAAGATTTTAAATCAAGATTTTTGTAAATAGTTCAGAGACAACATGATCTATTTCAGTTTGTAATATACCCCAGGTTCATGAGTAATTGGAATGAAGAACATTATTACATATTTTTTAAAGATTTTATTTATTTACTTGACAGAGAGAAAGCACAAGAGAGCACTAATAAAGGGAGCAGCAGAGGGAAAAGGAGAAGCAGACTCGCTGCTAAGGAGGGACAGACCCCGGTCCCCTCTGCCGATGAGGGGCTTGATCCCAGGACCCTGGGATCATGAACTAAGCCAAAGGCAGGCACTTAACTGAGCTATCCAGGTGCTCCTGCATATTTTAAAATATCTTTTTTCTTAAGTTAGCCCTTTCCTGCCCTCTTCAGTGTTTTAAGAAACTTATTTATTATCTCAAAATGATTTCATTAGAAATAATCATGAATAAGTTTTAATCAGGTGACGAAGCTAGGTAGATTGAGTGGAAAGTATGGCAGAAGTCACCCATGAGCGGCCAGATGGGGAGAGGGTGGGAGGAGAACTTTGGATAGGAAGAACATTAAGCCACTACTTCTATAATTCTTGGTAGCTGCAGGGGTGTGGGCTCCATAAGGGTGGGGGAGCACAGAAGCAAAGTCACACTTCCCCAAACACAAACACAGGAGGGTGAGATCTCCTTTCAACCTGCCCCAGGCACAAACCGAGTGCTTGACCCTCACACACCAACCATGCAAAAAGACTGCCAAGGGTCCTGGCCACTTAAAATGTTATTGTTATACATATAAATGAGCAAATATCATTTAGTCATCATTTTGTTTTTCCCTATTTTTTCTCTTATTTTCACTATCCTCTACGGAAATAAGACTCTGAAAAAAGAAATAACTCAGAGATGAGACCATGTTAGACTCAGTAGACCATTGTACACACTGTCCTTTGTGAATTCAAAGCAATTGCTACACCTGCACAAAATTAATGGTGGAAAGCTCGATTGTATCTTTTAAGTAATATCTTGCTATGGAAAATGAGAGAGTTTATAACTATCCTCCAAGAGTCAACAGGGAAGTCTACCTAACTTCTCGTCCACACCAAAAACAGCAAAGCAGATGTCTATAAGAAGTACAAGCTCCATGGATGAATGGCACTCCTAGATGCCTTTCAAAGGGGTGAACAATGGAAGTACAACACTCAAGGTATCTTCAACTCTCCATTGTCAGTACAAATTCTCCTTCAACTGTTTGCTTCTGCACATTGGTCTTGCTTCTTCTCAAGTACCTGGTTATGGAGACCATGAACAACACATTCCATTTGCACATAGGTACCCCACTGAAAAAACTTTGCTTTGTCACGGCACTTGGAGAAGAAGTTAGATAATCATGTTTAGAAGAATTGCAAACAAGGAACAGAAACTTTGGACTCTTTTTTCTTTTTTTTTTTTAAATCTTAAGTTGGAATCCCATGACCCAAGATTTTGCAAGTCCTGAAGGAAATTCAGCTCAGGCAACGAAGAGTCTTATGATATAGTACCCTGCAATCTCTTAGTACTTAAACCCCTGATTCATACAAGAAAATAAGAATACTCATTAAATGGAATCCCAGAACTAAGCAGCAAAAACGAAATACATTGCCTCACTTACCTGACAATTCAACATTCCCTATTCTCTAATCTTATAGATTGGGACCAACTTTCTGTACTAATACTTCTCATTATTTATGTATATCTGCCCTCTAGGCTGTGAGCTGCTTCAGGGGTATGACCAAATCTTATACTTCCCTGTATCCCCAACTCCCAGCACAGAAATTAGCACAGACAAGATGCTTGGTAAGGATTTGTTAAATAAATAAAATGACAGATAAGTCTTGGTCTTTATAAAGAGGATATCTATATATAATAATGCATTCTCTTTTTAAAAGATTTATTTGTTTTAAAGAGAAAGACAATAGGTACACAAGTCCGAGGAGGGGCAGAGAGAGAGAGAGAGAGAATCCTCAAGCAGACTCTGTGCTCAGTGTAGAGCCCAGTGCGGGGCTTGATCCCACAACCCCAAGATCATGACCAGAGCTGAAACCAAAAGTCAGAACCTCAACCAAAGCCACGCAGGCAGCCCTATAATAATAATGCATCCTGTAATTCAGTAACAAACCCTGCATGGTAAACAAATAATAGTTAACTGTCTTAACTTAGAAGCAGGTAACCAGGATCCCTTTCCCTTCTTCTGCCCATTTTAAAATGGTCCCATTTCTCTCTCCTCACTTTTCTTCAGCCTGATACTGCCTGGATACCACTTATTTGTCAGTGGAATGCCACAGTTGAACCTTACAGGTCAGAATCAAGGAAAGAATGAGGCAGTACAACCCTGTAAGACCGCTCTACCTATTCCTACAATTCTACTTCTCAAATAGTACTGCAGTGTCCCCTAAAAACGAAGCCCCAGGTAAAAATACTGCTTCTCTCACCATATATCCACTCCAATTAAGGGTGATTCCATCCTAAATTGTTCAAACCAAAATCTTTGCATCATTAACTTTGCCCAGTCCCTCATAGCTAAGATCTAATCAATTAGGAAATCCTGTTGATTCTACCTTCAAAATAAGTCCCATAATCCACTTCTCATCACCTTCACTACTATGAACTTGGACCAAGCTACAATTATCTCCTGTTCGGACTGCTGAAATTGGCCTTAACAGGTCTCCTTGCCCACCCACAGTCCAGTCTTAATAGCAGATAGAGTGATCCTCTTGGGGCATAATCTATATCCTGTCATTTCTTCACCCTGAACTCACCTATAGCTCTTTTATTACTCAAAGGAAAAGCCAAAGTCCTTGGTGTGACCTACAAAGCCCTATGTTATATGTGTCTACCCCATAACCCATACCTGTTACCTCTCTGATCTCCCTGATTCCTGCCCCCATCTCTCTGTCCAGGCACACTGGCCACAATACTGTTCCTGTAACAGATCAAACCCTGTCCCACCATTGTACTAAATGTACCCCTCTGCCTGGAATTACATCCCAGATGGTCAGATTAATTGTCCCTCCTTTTCTTCTTGTCTAAACTGATCTTTCAGTGAGGCCTTCCCTAGACATCCTATCTCAAACTTTCCCATCCCTCTGTAACACTTCATATTTTACTCTTCTACTCTATTTTTATCCTTAGCCATTATCTCTACCAAAACAAAACATATATATTCTTTATTTGTTCCAGTTATTGTCTGTCATCCCCACTTGAATATGAGTTCTATCATAGTAGGGATTTATACCCTTATTTTTAACTACTGCATCCCAGAACATAGAGCTTTTCCTGGTATGTACCAGGTATTAATAAATAATTTGTGAATGAATGAATGAGCCTCTGGGCATTGACTTTATTTATAGGATCTATAGTGTCATCTTTTATGTTTGATTTTTCTTAATGAGGTGTCAAATTATAAATTTTGAAAGAAACAATGTTTTGAAACTTTTTAAGACCGATCCATTAACAAAATTAAATATAACTTTTTTCTACTGTGAAGTTATATACTGGCTTAACGAGGAAAAGGAGCTAATCAGAGTTTTTTAAATTAGGTCATGAGAAGGATTAAATGAGATAATATAGGTTTAAAGTATTTTTAATAAGTAATGAGGCAAAATTATCTCTCTAATAATGAAATATATAAGTAAAAGAACTTAGAAAATGATTGAAAACTTATTAGAAATATCTGTGAATTAAGTAAAGTGGCTGGGTGCATTAATTTAAAAAGTAACTAACATTCCTTTACAGAAAAAAAATAACCCATAACCCATTAGAGAATATCATGGTGCAGGGAGTGGGGGTACCATTACAGCAACAAACAAATGAAACATTACTAAAAAATTAAGAATTTTGTAAAACCCAGATGAATAAAATGTTAGTGTGATATTAAGAAAGATCCATTAACTTAAATAATCAAAAAGAGGTCTTTATGAAATTACCAAAAAAAAAAAAATATTTAGTACCTATCAAAATGCAGGATACCACTTTAGGCATTTTGCCATTTTAGGAACATTAGGGCTCCATCAGTGAATGAGAAAGATAAGATTTCTGTCTTCATGATATCACAAAGGCACTAAGAGTTCAATCTTTCCAAAACAAAACTCATAATGCACTACCCCAAATTTGGTCTTCTCCCAGTGACCCCCGCAGCTAAGAAAGACACCACCAAGTACGCAAGCCAGGAACCTGGCATCATCATTGATACTGTTACCATCTAAATCAAAGCCATCAACAAGTCCTATTGATTTTCTTGACTACACATTTCTTGTATGGGTCTCCTCTTCATCTTTACCACCAACACTTGAACCACAATCATCACTGTCCCTTGCTGGACAATGACAGTAAGGATCCTCACATTATCTGACCTATCTTCAGCCAGATCTCCTAAAGGTAGCAAATGTAATTCTTTCTGAAAGAAAAATTTTTAATAGCTCCTCATCATTCAGCTCTCAACTCAAGCATCAGTTCTTTGTGGAAGACATTGATGATTAGTCATAGGTTCTTACAGTGTCATGTACTATTTTAGTGTGCTCCTTAACCTAGGTGATATTTTTGGTCTCTTTTAGAAACTATACGTTGTATGAGGATAGAAACAATACCTCTTTGGGTTCTCATTGGATTTCTAGTACTTAGCACAGGATCTGGTACATAGTAGATGTCCACTAAATAACTGTATACAATGCTGCCTTTAGATCTGGCTAAGATGGGCCCTTGTCCTATTCTCTAGAGCCTCCCTCCATTACACACACACACACACACACACACACACACACACAAACACACAGAACTAAAGAACATGCAGGCACCTTTTTATTATGTGATTTTAGGGACATAGCACAGTGCAACCCATAACCTTGAATATCCACTCTCATCCTTTTCACTCTTCAGAAACCAGGGAAATGCTTCTCATTTCTTGCTCTAAATCCCCCAAACCAAAATGTAACTGCGATTGGTTGAGGACTGGGTTCATGCACACTTTAGAAGGGAACTCTGCTTCAGATGAGTAGCAAATGCACAATTAGGTAAGAGAAAAGAAAAATTAATCATCATGTCAAATGCTTCCTCTCAGACAGTATGAAAGCAAGAGATTCTTACAAAACAAGTATCATTTCCCAGAAGTGTCTAGCATCTTTCCTGCTTCTTTTCATGTTCCAACGCATTGCTCTGGAAGTCCTCACAAAGCAGCACACTATTTACTATGAGAATCTTTCACATGGCAGAATGGCAAAGCAGAAACCAGCTCAGGGTTGATGAAAGTGTGCAGAAACGGGCACTCTTTATTATTGTTAGGACTTTAATAGGGGGTTAAAATTTTAGGAAGTAATTTTGGAATATACATCAAAATTTAAGGTCTTATATGCTGGAAAGGTCTTACACCCCAGTGGTCATGAGCACAAGCTCCAGACCCAGAAAGAATTGAGCCACATCATGATTCTGTCACTTCCTTGCTATGTAATTTTTGTGCAAGTTTCTTAACCACCCTATGACTCAGTTTCCCCATGTGTGAAATGGTAATAAGAATAGTACCTACCTCATACTTCCTAAAGTTGTGAGGATTACAAGAGATACTGTCTGTAAAGTGCTTAGCACAAAGCCTGGCTCATTGTAAGAACACTTGACTAATATCAAATTTCACCATTTTCCTTAGCCTCCTCCAACTCCTCCTCATCATTATTATCATCATTAGACCAACACTGTCTATATATAATTTTATCTTCACAAATAGAAAGGGTTGTAGTTAGAGGTCATAAAAAATGAGATAGATCCATATATAATCATAGAGAAAGATGTCCATAATAGATTATTTAAATAAAGAATGTTCCACAAAAAATCTCTGATCCTATTTTGGTATCATCTACAGTGTGATTTATAAATTATGTGTGTATATGTAAATTGAATAGAAAATTTCTGAAATGATACACAGAAACTTAGAAGTAGCTACGTTCAGATTATCTGGTTTGGTGGAAGGATTTTGTTAACCATTTTATATTCTTTTACATGCTTGAATTTTTACATGTGTACTTAACCACCTTTATTATTAAAATTTTAAATATTTTTTTTCAGTTTTTGTCTTTAAAGTGTTTTTAAAGTCACTAATGTTCACCAATTCTAGGACTTACCCTCTTTGGCACAGGGAAAGACTTTTCATTCTGCCTTGCAATCTGACTGCAGCCATGTGACTGCCTCTGGGCAGTGAACTATGAATGACATGTATCACTTCTGAAATAAGGTAGTTAAGAGTTGGACATCACCAGGCTTTCTTTTTTGTGCCCAGGCAAACTTGGGAGACAAATGATGGAGCTGTTGTGGCTATTAGATAAAACATCAGATCTCTTACCAAATTTGAGAAACGCTATATATATATATATTTTTTTTTTCAATTTTCAGCTCCTGGGGGTTATGGGAAATCCTCCTACCTTTTGTATCTTAAGGGGCTAGAGAGGTGTTCTGGACGATGGAAAGAGTCTAATAAGTGTTTATGGATGGCACTATTCATTATATCCTTCCCTCATTCCAAGACACGGACCTGCGGGTTGTAATATACGTCCCTGAAACTTAGAAGAGTGTATATTGAGCCTGCTATCTTTGAAAACAGATAAGAAATGAAAGGAAAATAAGTAATCACAGAATGTTTCCAGAATTCAGGTGCATTAAGATTGTTTGTTAACAACCTCCATAGGCAGCATGCATTCAAAAAAAAAAAAAAAAAACAAAACAGGTTTCAAATATCTATTTCTACCAGGAGCTTGGAAAACAGATAACTAAGACTCAGAGCCAGATCTCACCAGGTCCACAGCCTAATTGGAAAAGAACACCTGGAAACAAGTAACAAGACGAGAGGCACTGGTTGTGCTATGCATGGGGTGTTATGTCTAGATAGAGAAGCACGTAGCTATGTATTCCTGGGGTCAAATAGGCTCTCCATTTAGTTTTTGAAGTTTAGACATGTCTCAAATAAAGGTGTTTAAGGTAAGCTCATGATAACCTGCCTTTATTTACTGAAAAGAACAGAGGGGAAAAAAAAAAAAAAGAACAGAGGGAATATTTTTGAGCTCTGCTTACAGAAAGAGGTACTTCTATTTAATTTGACTCTACTTAGAGTTACATATTTCTACTGCTGTTTTGAATTATTTGATGACTTCTCATTAGAGATTGGTAAGTAGTGGTTTAATACTTTAAAGACATGAAATTCAGTCCAGAATCAGATTTATAGCAGGGTGGTAATTTAACGGAAAGCCATGCCTACAGCTCAAAGCCAGAGGTGTGATCAAATTGCATATCGAGCAGCGGATGGTGGAGTGATGCTTACTCAGCATGTCACACTCTTATGTTTCACCAGTTAGATGTAGGTGGAAAAACTGCAGGTTAAGGTCGCAAACAAAATAAGATATAAGTTACATGAAACCTGATATCAGACCTGCATTTTATCTCCAGGTACCTCTTGACCGAACTCAGAGTTAACAACTGCCCCCCACCAAATCTGTACTCTATTTTTTGTGCAAAACATAAAAACACAACAGGCAAAAAGTGAAATTTCTTCAGTATATGTGAGTTTAATTTACTCAGTCAAGACCTAAACAATCCTGTGTCCCCTTTGTTGGACTCTTTATTCTGGGGCAGCTCTTAATCCTGTAAATACAGATATTATCACCAAATGTAATCATCTATATGCACATTTTCCAACCTCAACACGGGGACTAACAGGTTAATAATTCTCTCTACCACATTCCTATCTGGTCACAGTGATGTTATATATTTTTATATATTTATCAAATATAAAATTTGTCAAAATATATATATATATACACACACATATATATCATCACATATATCCAAATAGATACAGGAAACTCATCAAAACTAAATATGCAACAAGATGGGATTATAAAATAGAATATTATGCAGCCATTAAAAATCATATAGCTGAAGATTGATAAATGATTAAAGAAATATTATATATTATAAAATATCAAAAACCGATCAGATTATAAAATATTACATACAGTATGATCCCAAGTTAATAAATGCATGCACAGAGAAGACAAAAATGTAACAAAATTTTAACAGCTGCCATTTCTGGCTGAATAAGAGTGTAAACTCTTTTCTTATTCACTTGGTGCCAAATTCCCTAACATTTCTTCAATAAGCACATAATTAAAAATATAAAGTATATACACATTCACAGAATTTTCCATCCTTCTCCAGGGTTTGGTAAGCATAGCTACCAAGTGCAATCATTTTGCAGGCAGAATGAAAAACATCCAATGATACTCAGTCACTGTTTACTACTGAAAGGAAAATTATTTTGAAAATCATGAAGCCTCATCCAGGTCAGAACGTAAGTATGACTCAAACTCCTGAGGCTAACAGTGAGACGTGTCGATCTCACAGCAAGGCAGACAAGTGCTGACACTTTGGTTGTAAAGCTGTCAGTTCCTCTTGGCTCAGCTCCTCTTCGGGCCTGCTGTCCTAGCCAGATTGATCTCGGTTCTCTACAAACACCAACAATGAGTTCTAACATCTCCAATCCCATGTGGCTAGACGGGGCTAGGACTAGTGATGACACAGAGCTTCACCAAGACAGTCAACCCCTGAAATTAGGAGACAGGTGTCTGACTGCACTAAGGACTGATGGGCCCCTTCTAGAACTGAATTTGTTCAGGTTACAGATTGCCAGACATTCACATTTTCTTGGCCTATTTGAAGCAAAAATTAAGGTACCTACATAGTTAAAAACTTTATTTTGCTGCCTTTTATTCTTACCACAATTTTATAAAAGAAAGCACATGTTTACCTGAAAAGAATTAGAAGGGCATGGGGCGCCTGGGTGGCTCAGTTGGTTAAGCCACTGCCTTTGGCTCAGGTCATGATCCCGGAGACCCGGGATTGAGTCCCATATTGGGCTCCCTGCTCGGCAGGAAGCCTGCTTCTCCCTCTCTCACTCCCCCTGCTTGTGGTCCCCCTCTGGCTATGTTTCTCTCTGTCAAATAAATAAAATCTTTAAAAAAAAAAAAAAAAAGGATTAGAAGGGCAGGATCCCAAAATAAAATACTGAGCTTCTAAGGAAAATCACTCTGATTACATTGCAACATATGTGTGACACCATCCAGTGAAAATACGATCACCAATTGGGGGTGATCCTTAGACTCCTGAACCAGCTGAAATCTGTTGATTTCCCTGAGAAGCTTTCCTTCAGAGGCTCAGGTTGAACTGAGGAACTCATTGTTGAACTGAGGAACTTATAAAGTAAGCCAGAGGACACAGATTTATTTGTTCACCCGGGATTGACATATTCCAGAGAACAATCAAGGAACTGCTTTTTTGTTAATCCATTTCAAAACTTCTCTGGGGAGTAAAAGGAGCATCAGAGATCTACCTCTTTTAAGAACATTACATCATTATTATGCATTTTGAGTTTTTAGAATGTTCACAATAGAACCCATCTCATAGTAAACTCACTCCAGTTCCTAGATGGGCATTGGAGTTCCTCCAGTCTTGCTGGAATCCTCTAACCTAGACAAGAGCCTAAACCAAGATATACCTTCTGTCCTAGGACTCATGAAAAAGAACAAGAGGCATGAGGCAAGTTTACCCTGAGGATTAATACAGATACCTTTCATCTCTACATGGCAAAGAGCAACAAACAGCCATAAAAGATCAAAATCACAATTCTAAATTTCTCTTCTACATCAGCAAAATCTTCTCATCTGGGACAGATTTTTCCTGATTGTCCTTATTATTTTCAAAGCCATCCAGATCATCCAAGAATACTTTCTAGCCAAGTCCTGGCTCACCTAGCCTGTCGTATACATGATGGAAATACAAACTAATCACTCACTTTTGTTTGTCTCAAAATCATTATGTAGTAGTTTAAAGTCAATGAAAGTTTTAACAAGAGCCAAGAAGCAAAATAAAGGTAAAGTAAAAGGAGATTCCCTGCAGATGGTTGTTTTCAGCTAATAAGCTTTAGGTAGTACTTAGACAAAGGTCAAGATTTATAATCATAGTTTCTTCATAGTTTCTTAATCCAAATTCAAAAGTAGTGGTTTCTTTTATGAATATTTCATCAGATCAGAATAAATGCAACATTTTATTTGGATTACACCACTCAGAGAAAGGGGGAAATAGAGAAAGGCCAATAAATCTTGAAGAGTTAATTATTTATACAGAGAAAATTTACTTTGTATGTTGTGACTTGTTTTATTGGTATACTGCAGTTCAATTTAGATTAAGAAGCAGAAAGATTATTGTTTCCTAACAGAGACGTATCATAAATAAATACAGCAGAGAATTTTTTTGTATTTGTGCCAAACCATATACAAATAATCAAAATAAAAGGAAAAATACATTCCTAAAACTCCTCAGGTTTAAACTCTTGAAATGACATTTAGCTACACTTAGTACTTAAAGTTTAGTGGTGGAGCTAATCAGATCAGGCCCTTCTTCTAAAGGTGATGGAACTAGAGGACTGAAACCATCATCATCCCATCTTTGCTAGAATGTTTACTGGCTCTCTGGTTCACGTTAGTTTACCTGGAAAACTGTTCCAAACATATCATCACTCTGTGGACAAGACTGTACAATCATATGATGTGACACTTTGGTTACCAGAAAGGTCCAGTCATAATCTGAACTACAGATCTTTAACTATCATTACTTGCAATACTGAAGTTAAAATCTCTGTTAACAGAAAATAAAATAATAAGAGAAAACTCTAGAGCAAAGTTTCATTCCCTTGGCATAGAGTAGGTACTCAATAAATATTGACTGAATTGGATGGATGGATGGATGATTGCAGAAAAAATTATGAAGCCTGATCACTACAGATGTCAACCCCAGAGCCTTTGGAGAAGTCCCAACAGATGCAACTCTGTGACAGGTTGTCTTGACCCCAAGAAAAGTTACAAAATTATGACAGTTATAAAACAATGTCAGTTATAAGAATGTCCTGTACTTGGCACATGATTTCTAGGATAGAAATAAATTCCTGTAGTTTAAAATCAGATTGGAGCTCCAATCCCACCACACAGCTTACCTGTCCTTGGGTCTTCCCTGAAATACATTCAGCTATGAACACACTTACAAAAGATTTCCCCCATTATTTGTAGATCTCAATTTATCTCCTAATTACCCTCCAGAATTGTAAAAGCATCTACCATTTATTGATCCTTAAACAAGTACTAACTACCCTGTAATGGATTTCAGATCCATGAACTTCATTTGACACTAATAAAAATCCTATACATACATGTATTAATTCAACATGGACTTATTTATTAAGTACCTTCTATGTATCAGGCAATGTTCTAAGAACTTAGATATTACTCAGTGACAAAACCAGACAGAAATCTCTGTTCTAAGCTTACATTTCAGTTAGGTGGGAAAAGGGATAAACAATGAGCTTATTTATTTTGTTATAATAATCTTACTTTGAAGACAAAGTAACTAATGTTGGGAGATTTAAATAACTCTCCAAAGAAGACATTGATAGTAAATGACAGATTGAGGATTCAAATCTGGGACCCTGGCCCCAAAGCCTGTGTTTATCATAGGCTATAGGTCATACTCCTTCCATCGTGGGAACTGAGCTAGCATGGTGCAAAGTACTTGGAGTTCAAATTAGACTGCCCAAGGTGTGGTGGAATTTAACTGGCTACATGGTAGACATTGTCAGATGCCAGTCATCTCCATAGCTGCTGACTAAAGCCAAACCTCTCTGTCCCTCCCTCTGTGATCCATAACCTTCAACTAAGATCAAAGGCAGCCTGGCAAGCTTTGTGCTATGGTACTTAATGCTGTTCCAGTCCAGTCCCTTCCAGGCATAAGAATATTATACTTCTTCCTCCTTTTCAGTTATATAGGAACATGTGATGAATTCTGCCCAATGTGCTGTGAATACAAGAAATGTGTCACAGGATGGAATATTTAATTTCTAATGCACTATCTCTCACCACTTTTTTCCTGTAAGCCCAGAAATATGCAAGATGGTGGTGACTTCATCAGTGTGAAAATCTGAGTAATCACAGTGAGCAGAACTCCTCCTGCTGATCCATGATGGATGAGGAGCATGAATGAGAATAAACCTTTGTTATTTAAACCACTGGAATTTTGAGGATTTCTGTTACACAGCACATCCCTCTTTCAGCTGGACATAGGCAATTCCTTAATCTTTTCCCATTGATTATAATTATGCGGCAAAAAAGGTAAATTAAAAAAGAGTATAAAACAGTCTAGAAATTAACTATATGCTGTCTGGTAGAGAAGGTATTAGAAAGATGGGTTGCCTAGCTGGTTCAGTCATTTAAGCATCTGACTCTCAATTTCAGCCCAGGTCATGATCTCAGGCTGTGAGACCCAGCTCATGCACACAGAGCCTGCTTATGATTCTCACTCTTCCTCTCCCTCTGCCCCTCCTCCTTCACTCACACGTGTGTGCATGCTCTCTGTCTCTCACGTGCTCTAAAAAAAAAAAAAAAAAAAAAAAGTGAAAAAAATATAGGGAATGTTGAAGGAAAGAAAAAAAACCTGTAAGAAAAAGACCTTAAAAATGCTAGTAAGGAAAAATTAAAGTAATAAAAATATGGAGAGACCCTCTCTGCTCAAGCCTAGAGGTTAACACCATACACAATCCAAAGATTAAAAGAACAAATAATAAAGTTGAATATTTAATTCATTAATGCATTTATTTCTTTATATTATTCTCATCATCTGAGTCCTTCCCCAGTTAAAAGACAAGATGTAAGTGCCTGCTGTGTTTCTGAGTGTCAAAATCTTTGAATAACATTGAAAAACTCTGATATGACTTCTTCAACACACAGAATCAGAGAGGAAAGCCCCCAAGAACCAAGACACCATCTGCATTTACCCTTTCCAAATGAAAAGTGAAAAAGGAACAAATGTGGTCTCATTACTTTCCATCAAGGGCAAGATTCTTACCACAACAATGCCTATTGCACCAGATTATCAAACACAGAATCACATTGTAACTTCTGGAAAATACAGAATACTTATATAGAATCGAACCAAAACACGTCCCCATAGGTATACCTCACCTTAAATGCTTTAGTTGTTACAGAAAAAAAAAAAAAAAGAAAGAAAGAAAAATCTATGTCATGAAAATAGGGGAAATCAAATAATAGGAACAAAAGAACCTTTCTATATCAAAGTTTCCTAAACTAAAATTATAATTTATTTTCATTTACCCTTTTTTACACTTCTTACTTCTCATCTTTTTAATATAAGTTGCATTTACACCTGTGTTAAAGTTTAGCCTTTGGCTATAAGAAGTCGCTTTCTGGCAGGATTATCTTAATACCTCTTTTATGATACTGGTTCAAACACTTCCATTATTCTAAATAGAAAAGAGGAAGATTGTATAATAGCCCCCATTTTATGAAAATGCAGGTCCACAGCCATGGATAAGAATAATTGAAAATACCTAGAAGTTGGTATTTCCAAACCTATGGGACAACTGTCCCATGTATCCCAACAAGCTACAGGTATCATCCAAATCCTTAAATGGTCATCAATAATGACATAGCCAATGAACGCTTGTAGTGTGTCCATAGGATAGGCAGCATGAATAATCAAATACAGACCTATATTAACTAGCCAAAAGGGAGAGACTGGGCTACTTTGCAGAATTATAGGATCCTTAAAATTCAACCAAATTTGTTCCCATGACCACAATCCATTTGAATTGATGTTTTCCTGTATATGTTCCACAGATAAAAGTTCCAAAGAAGATAGGACCCTTCACACAAGTCATAATTCCTTATGCACACATTTTCAATTACAAAGTAGCAAGACTTATGGGAACTGTATCAACCAAAAGATATTCAAAGATATATCTCATAGACTTTAAGTGCCCATAAAGCTGACTATTCCATAAAAACAATCCATGTTCTTGGAACTGTTCAATACCACCTTCTGGATGCATAAAGTAATACTTATGTCATGTATTGCAGATAGCTCTGGGCTGAATACTTGAGCTATGCTCTGCAGCTAAATCTTGGCTAAAATAAAAGATCAATCAAATATTTATCTCCACAAATTAATATCAACACTTAGCTTAGTTCAACTGGATAGATTATAGTTTGCTGAAGTCTGTGTATCCTCCAGCTACATGGCCTGGTTATACTCGCCTTTTACAGCGCACCACAGAACACGCTCCTGATCCTGGATAGTTCTCTACATCATTTCTATAATAGTGTCAGAGCCAATGTAGTAATGGACTCACCATAAAGAATCAATATAGATCTTTAAATGAATCCATGTTTTTAGAATTGTATGTTACATGTTAGAGAGGAACCAATAGGATAAAGAAGGTAAAAGGACGTGTTTACTGCACACCTATGACGTGGGAGGCCATTTGAACACATCATATGTATGTGTCTGACCCTGTAGACATGTCTATCATGCAGATGAGGAAACTGAGGCTCAGATAGCTTACTAACCCGAACAGAGTTGCCAATTTATGAGAGATGCTATCTTAAACTCAGGTCTATCTTATTCCAAAGTACATGCACTTCTGAACATACTAGGTAGTTTAATCTCCCTTCTCCCTACACAAAAGACTCTATGCTCCCTTTTCCAGACCCTTGGCTACCAGTCCCCAGCAGTGGAGCATTGCGACAGGCACATTTGTACTACACACACTTTCACATCAGGTTTGTTCCCCCTAACTGGATGTACTTCTTCCTCCCTAACTATGCAAACATTGCTCTCCCTTCAAAAGCCATTTGCTACTTGAAGTCTCACTTCCCCACCGGCCCACTCCTCTCTCAAATGTGAATTGCACAATTTGACTTTCTGTGAGCAAAAATTAGTTTTGGGTATGCCCTTTCTTGCACTGTTTTCTAAGCAGACCATGATTTCAATCCCAGTCACATTAGAAGTTCTTGTGTGTTAGGATTTTGGGGTTTTTTTGTTTTTGTTTTTGCCATTCTCCAATCATTCTCCTTGGCACTAAAACATCCTTAGTATGAATGCTTCACTGCTGTTGACAATGCTAAATCTATGCCATGCCATCATGTCTCCATCTTCATGAAATATATCATTTGACTCTTTTTATAATAAATGAAGAGGTGATGTCATGTACAAAAATTGTACTGAGCTGGGAGTAAAGAGACTTAAGTTGATATTTTATGCAATAAACTAATTGTGCCATTTGGGACTAGCACTATAACTTCAGTGTATCTGAGTTCCTTCATCTGTAAAAGAAAGGATTTAGACTAGATGTTACCTAAACAGCATGCTTACTCTTGTATGTTTTAAATTGTGTTTCTAGAAAGAAAAATTTTAACTGAGGCCGTGAGTTTTGCAGCCAGACTTCCCCAGATTTTTCTCCACCCAGAGACAGTTCTGCCTTCGGCATCTTCCCCTTCACTGGTAAGAGCCAGCAGATGCAACAAGGAAAATAAAGACATCACCAGAAGTTCTTTCCAAATTATAGCCAGTTTCCCAAAGCAAGCTTCCATCCACACACCCAGATATACTTAACACATGTGTTTCAGTAAGTATGATTTGTTACCAAAAATCAGAATGGTCTCCACTTTTATATTCAGACTTCCACCTATGTACAGTGCCCCAGGAGTAAAATCATTCATTCACATAAGACTTGAGTCAAAGTCAGTCCCATCTGGCCAACCATCCTGCCTTTCCTTACATTGTAGCTTTTATTCAAGTGATCCACATGTATTATAGGTGGGAGATGGAGTCAAGATTTTTAAATGGAGACTTCATCAAGTTTATCATTAATCTAGGAAATACCTATATTTAACGTAAGGTCACGTGTCTCGGAGAACTTTAAAATCAAAACAGCACAAATCATGACCTTGAGAAGTATAATAACAATTTACGAGCATTGTTACAAACAATTTACAGCATTATTACAAACCAATTGTTTCCTTCATACTTGCTTTCTTTAATTTAATTTATTGTTTCATTTACCTAGCCATTCATCCATCCAACACAAAGTCACTGAGTATCTACTGTGGATAAACAACTGACCCAGCTACTCAGTTTCAATTTTGTCATACTACATGAAGTGCAAGGAATTATTTTATTACTAGAACACGCTATATAAGTGTAAACAAATAAGTGTCTTAAAGTTTACCTGTAGAAGAAAAAATCCTATTATCTAACTTAAGGAAAAAGTCCCCCAAAAGTCAGAAGAAAAGAAGGAAAATTACCCAGAGCAGGAATGCTATTAATTTCATCTGCACAGAAAGAGAAAATCATGGTTGATAAACTAGGTAAACTCACGTTCCTCAGAAATGACTGAAAAACATCCCATAACAATATATATTCCATTTGATAGAAATAACTGTAATTATCAATTTAGTTATATCTTATTCTTTATGGACAAAAGCAAATTTTCCAAAACACTACAGCAATTTCCACATTCAATATTTAAGTCAAATAGCAACCAAATGTAACTCATTAAAATTATATTTTTGCTGAATTATTTCCTATGCTATATCCACTCTGGACATATCTTGGGACAAATGCACTTTACAACTGATAAATTATTCAATCATTAATAGATACTCTACTGAGAAATCATTACCTTTCTTGATAGACTCAATTAACCTGACACTGTGTTCAGTGAGTCAGTGTTGGAAATCTTGATGACACTCGGTTAAAAATGTGTTTATTATATCATGAAAACTAATGCTTTAAGTAAACAAAAGTTTTATTTCTTGCCTTTACCGTGGCATTTAGTCTTCTGGCCTTTCATATTTTCAAATATTTTAGATCAACAGTCTTCTTAATTAGTTAAAGAGAAGAAGGAGGGGGAGAAAAAAAAAAAAAGCAAAAGCTCTAAAGCCCATAACAGGATGTCTCAGAAAATTAATGCCCAGAAGAACTGACTTGCATGGTACATTGGGGCTCCAAACATTTCTAGAAAAAAAGAAGGAAAGGAGATCTTGGAGTATCTTATAAACGTGTTAATTTATTTTATTCAGTTTACTTGTGGAGAGTTGTTGGTTTTATCTTCCTCTAATTAAACTTAACAAAGCTAATGGCAGCTGACTTGCTTTGAACGCCTCCTATAGATCAAACATTTTACAGGACACTTCACACAATTAAGCTAATTTCCTTCATAAAAGCACCCTACAGTGTACATAATATCATCATCCAATTTTATAGAAGACAGAAACACTCAAGAGAGGTTAAGTGACTTGCACTGGGTTGTATGTGAATTTGGGATAGGAAGAATAGGGAACTGGGATTCCCAGACCTGTGTTCCCAGGATATTTTTTTTTTTCACCATACATCTGGCTAATTGCCTCACTTCGTTAGAGCACAAGGCTGGAGAAACCGGGCTATATGTCAGATCCCCATTTGGTCAGTTTGCTTACCAAAAAAGAAGAGTTCTGCTCCAGATGTCCTAGCAAAGTATTTCATTGATCATTGAGGGAATCTAGTAAAAACATCTGAATGGCCCAATATCAACTTTCATCACTGATGACCAATCATTTCAGGTTGAATTCAGGACCAATGGTGCTCATTGTTCTCATGGGAGAGACATAAATATATTGGTAAAAATAGTGTACATTCCTATCAGGGCTGTTTGCTGGGACAGAGTAATTTTCAAACAAGTTTTTTTTTTTTTTTTTTTAAGTTTAGTTTGATGAGAAATACAACTATCAACTTGCTGGAATCTAAGAAGCAAAAAGTTAGTAATTATATGACTAGGTCACCTTTCTAGGACTATGAGTATGTGAAGGAAATAAATTTGTGACGTATACCAAGTAGATTTTTTAAAGAAGGCATCATCCCATCAAATTATGTAAATAATTCAAAACTTCCCCTTGTGCCTCCCTCCCTGTTCTTTGTAAATCACCCAACAATTTGCAAAAATAACCAAGGGAAGTGTTTTGGGTGGGCTTTTGAAGGTATTTTTAGCTAAAGTGGTGGAGGTTTAAAATACAAGCATGGGAGTGTCTGCCATTTAGAGAAATCACCTGCTCCCACAGTTCCGCGGAGAAGTGGAATGTTTTAATGTGTGTCATTCAGCACCCCATGTGGACTGCATTAACTCAGGTTTTAGCAGGGCAGGCCACGTGACACAGCTGAGCCACATATAATCACAAGTAATACAACTTGCTCAATGCAACAGAAATTTAAACAGAAGTAGGTTTTTCTCCTCAAAAAGAGACAACAGCTGCTGTAGATAACAAAATGCCCACACGACCCCACATTGAGAGGGCTTTGTGCTTCGACATGGTCTGAATTATGTGGAGGTAGTTCAGCACAACTATATTTAGGGGCATCTCTAAATATGACCAAGGACGGTTTGGGTGTATAGAATACATTCTCTAAGTTGTACTGAACTCATCTTTTTTTTATTTTTAAATAATCCATTTTGTAAGTTTCTTACTGGTGAATAAGATGCATTTTGAAATCTAGCCTGAAAAGTTAGAGGGTAGAGACCATTTGGGCTTAGACAAGCTGCCTTCTGAGCCAGTAGGCCAAATAGTCAGCATTCTGATTTAGACTAAAGATAAAATACTTGGTGAGTGCAGACATTAAGAAGGCTCAGAAAAAAGAAAAGCACATCAAATTATGATAAAACAGAAAGTGGAGAGATGGTGTTGCTGAATGCTACGATACTTAATTTCCAACAAAAGTCAGTACATGTGGTATCACGGGTGAGCATTGTAGTCTTGAGAACATTGAGAGGTTGGGATTTTTGTTTGTCTACCCCCTCCTCTTTGGAAAAGAATATAATATTATAATTTGATATACCTTGACTTTTGATACCACTTTTGACATGCAATTTAGCATCTCACTTAAGCCTTAAGAACCCTCTGAGCAGGAAGAGAACAAATGTCTTCCAGATAAGCCCACCCAACACTAGTCACTCCCAGCATGACAGCACACTCCCGCCCAAGCAACACTCCCATGTGTCTCCCTGTCCAGCTATAATTAACCATGTACCACTTAGAAGTCTATTTGAAGCACAAAAGTCTCAAAAGAACGTGAAGACCTATTTGCAACGGGTCTTTTGTGTTCATCAATAATTGTGAATCTGTTTCATTGAACCAACCTTTGGACAGTATTAAAAAACCAAGGTAAGTATCTCATTAAAGAGGTGAAATTCAATCTTCAGAAGCAAATTTTGGGCTAAAACAAGTATAATATAGCTCAATTCTGTAGGGCACAGTCAATGAGTAGGTCTTCAAAATAATGAGTATTTATTGACTGCTTCTAAGCACATTACCTTACTAAACCCAAATTAATCCACTTGGGAAAATTACAATAGCAACAAGAAAAGCACATACAGGTTAAGAAATTTGCCCAAATTTAGCCAAGATGTGACAGAACGAGAATTTAAACCCAGATCTTGTTGGTAACAAAAGCACATCTCCCTGTCAAACGCCCATCCTTCCGATGCCTCCTCCTAACCTCACTCATTCGTAGAACGAGAACTCTCTCTCTGCAGTCAGGCTAAATATATTTTCCTTGCAACTCATATTTAGTCTGCAAGTTCTTTAAAGTGAACACATCATATTTCCACATTTCCAAAACTGAAACTTCTTATGGCCAAGGGATTTATAAATTATTGCTTTATTTCTTCACATTTGGTACAAAATAGACACATAATATTTGCTGCCTTTAAATATGCTCTCACCCACATCTGCTAAGGGTGTGCCCTGTTTTCCTCACTCAGGTCTGACAATATCAGAGAGGCAGTTGGGGTTTGGGAAACAGGACTAGACTTACAAAAGATCCAGCTTTGCCTCACATTGGTTGTGTGACATTGAGTAATTCATTATCTCATTCCTCTGAACTTTGCTTTCCTCATCTGTAAAAGTAGGATATGCAAAACCTATTTCACAAAGGTAAAATACAACATTGTCACATTTTTCCTTCCATCTTTTTATACTCTGTACAGAAGGAAGGAAAATTTAACTTGCAAACTCGTATGTATCTGCTATGGAGGTGAGCAAAATTTTCTGGATGAACGTATCACTCATTGACTCATAAGGTGCCTGTCTTGTGCAGGCAGGCTTCTGGAGGGGGTTATACGATGGTGAACCAGAACAGATTCAGTCTCTGCTCTCACAGTGGTCTTGATCTAATGGAAGGCCAGCTGTTACATCTGAATATCATTTTATTTTAACACTGCCATTATTAAAATATATCTACAATTTCAATTTTTATTAAGAGAACTTCAAGAGTCAATTTAATACCTATCAGATCTGTGATCCTAATAATTGAAATTTCTTATAAAGTAACAAGAGTAAAAATTATACATGACACCAGAAGTACAGTTGCCCACACATTTCTGAAATATTACTAGTCATAAGTAGAGCCCTTGGGAATTCCAGGGATGGCCATAAAAATCATAGAAATTTTTTCAGTGTGAAAATTTTGTGCTCGGAACATCCTTAGTATAGGTATAATACCGCAACACCGGTCCTACTTTAGCAAGATGAACAACTAGACTGCTGTACACATCACATCTTTGGTCATCTCCATTACATAGCTTGCGATAATGTGAAAATAAAGAGAAACATTCCAACACTTACATGATATTTTATATTAGCTTAAATATTTCAGGGGATTGCATTTGCAATAGAAAAAAATCTGCATCATTATTTGCAGAATTTATTGTCTAAATATGACATTTATACGAATAAGTCTTGTAAACCTGGCATTACCCTGAAAATGTACGCATGTTAAAATACATCTCCATTCTGTAGGCTTACACTTCCATTTACTTTTCTTTCTCATAAGAGAGAAATTTAATGTTTATATGTGTAATGTTAATGTTAAATTTAATATTAATAATTCCATAAGAACAGATTAAAAGGAAATGTAAAGAATGGGTTTTTCATAAGAAAGGAAGGAGTTATTGGCAATAGATTTCAACAAATTCCCCAGCTGGCTGAAGATATATCATCCTGGGCAGTAGAGTAGGTAAACCTTCCATGGCAAACTCTCAAGGACCCTGTCATTCATGGCCACGCTCCCTGTCCTCTCTTCTTTTAAAATGCCAGTCGTGTATGGATGAGGCACATGTTTCCTCTGCCAGTGCCTGCTCAAGCAGACAGTTTACTAATTTGTAGCTCAGTAAACCTTTCACTGCACTGAGCACCTTGAGGTTAGCACATCTCTAATCATTATTTGATAACAGAAATCTGCAAGCATCACATCCCTAGTAACAAGAACATTGTATCTTAGCAACCAGCCTTGATATTCAAACAATTTCATTAAAGCGTAGCACCTCTTAGCAGGTGGGTGAGTGCGGGTGTTGATAAACATTTATAACATGATCAGCCATTGTGTTTGCCAACACTATAATCAGCATGACAAATTTATGAATTTGTTTACAAGCTCCTAGATAGCCAATCCATGTAGGTAAGCTACATTTCAGACTGGTTAGGAGATCCAGATATCAGATCTTTATTTGAAATGGAGAGTTTCTTTAAAACCTATCAATTTAAGAGATTGCCAAGCTGTTTTCAGTACAGAGACATCATTAATATTTCCACTGCGGTTTAATCTTCAAATAGTAGTGTTGAATTTAAATGTTTCGGGAGCATGAGTGGAAACTTCAGCTACATTTCTAAGAATCATAAGAACCATATAATGAAGAGAGTGCAGGTTGAATTTTTTTTCCTTCTACAGATGGTGAGAGCTAGTGGATACATCTTTTGTGCCCAGGGATCCATACATGAATGGCTAAAACACATATGGTGAAACTCACTTTTTGAAAAAGAAGGGAATTTTTCAGAGAATAATTTAATACAATTTTTTAAACATATTATTTCTTTCAAGAATTATATATTTTCTTGGGGGAGAGAGAAAGTGACCATGGGGAGGGGCAGAGGGAGAGAAACTCAAGCAGACTCCGTGCTGAGCATGGAAACTGAATCAGGGCTCAATTCCATGACACTGAGATCATGACCTGAGCTGCCCTCAAGAGTCAGACACTCAACCAAGCCACCCAGGTGCCCCTTTTAAACATACTATAAATGTACTTAAGTAGACATTCATTTAAGGAACTACTGATATGTTATCATCTTGGATTGGTTCAGACACAAGCAGCTTTTTCTCAGTTTTTACTCCAATCTAATACCTCCGTATGGTATCTGGATTTGCACAAAATAAATATTCCATTTTAGAGAGATTTTGAATCTTTTTCCTACTGAATTGTCACAGAACTATATACATCTCTTTTTCAATCTCCACCAGCCCCATGATCTTTAAGACTGAAAACTCTTGTAATTTGGAAGGTACTAGTAGACCACATCTCTTTCTCAATTATAAACACAGTGCCTCATATTATTATAAGATCTCAAACCTGTGACTATTCAAGTCTTACCAAGTATCAAGGTTCACTAAGGCATGCCCTAGCAAATAGGTGGAAGAAAAACAAGGACTTTTATACTTTCTGAAGTTTGAACCTTGAACCTACAGCACACAGTTACAACAGGGCCCCTAGGCTCCTCATCCCTGAACAAGCTATTAATCTACCTGAAATAGGTGAACTTCAGTGAAGCATTATCAAATAGGTAACAAGCTCCCTTTCAAATTAAAACCAGCCATGATGAAAAACAAGTTTGTTGACCTAGCTTGTTCACCATGAACCATGACACGTCAGTTAATAACTACCACCTGGGTAACTCCAAGCTTCAACAACTAGCACCACAATGTTGAAAAGATTTGAAGAAAAAAAAAATATATATATAGTATAGCCCACAAGACCAAGAGCTCTGCATTCAAATACTGATGGTAAAAAAAAGTGATCAGAAAGAAAAAAAAAAACTAAAAATGTCTAAAACTGTAGTCAAAAAGGATCATGATCTGCAGATTACTTAATAAAAAGTAAAGATGTCAAGAAGCCTCTGAATTTCTATGTATGATACCAGGTGGGGTGAGGGACGGGGTGAGGGCGGTGGGAAGGGGAGAAGGCAGTATTTGCCATACGCATTAGTTTATCTGTCAGAATTAATAATTTAACAATTATTTCTCCTAATTCCCTAATACTTTTTAATATCTATTCCTTGTATTCTGACCATATGTAAAGAAATTATTTTGGTCTGAAGGAAGAAAGTGATTCAGCTTCCGAGGTGGGATGGAGAAAGGATCCAGTGATTGAAACAGAGAAAGAGTGGCAATCTGGGATTCACAGTTTGGTCTACACCAAAATGGTTGTATAAGCGGTTATAGCAACCACTTTCGACTTGCCAATTATTTATCAGCTCTTTATATCTCTGATCTAATTTTTTTAAAAAATTTTGTCATTTATCATGAGAATTTTAAACTTTGTTTTCTATGTGAAGTTTGAGGCAAGAACCAGTGTGTTTGTGACTCTGTGTGTGTGTGTGTGAGAAAGTATGTTTTGTTTTTTTACTTACTGAAGTCACCAGATAATTCTACATATTTTTAGGAGACTGCTATCAAAATCCATTGGCTCAGTTTGATGGACTACTTCCTACACAGTAGGTCTGTGGTCATTAAAATGCTGGATTTCTAAAAATATATCATTGGACATAACTTTGTAACACAATGGTTCCAGAAGGAAGTTCTTAAAGGAAGAAAGATTGTCCTTTTGCAGTATTTTTGCCTTCAGAACAATATTCAACATAATGAATTATCTTCCAATTAAACAAAAAAATATAGGTAAATCAACATCTCATTCCCAATAACACAAGCTAGGAAAAGTTCCCTTTGAGCTGCCTTTCCTTGCCTGGGCTTAACAGTTTAAAAAAAAGAAAAAGGTATATTGCACACCTGAGACCCACCTCTGAGAGGCAGCTACCCCTAGCTTTGGGCACCAAAGTCAAAGAGAAACCTCACATTTTACGTAATCAACATCAGGTGGTATATACTCGCTATATAGAAAGCACATGACACGATTTCAAACACATTTTCTCACTCCAGCTATTCAGACATAACGTTTCTGCCAAAATATTGTTGACTAAAATGATAGTATATGTCATTGACCATGTTAAAGTTTGGAGAGTCTGCAAAAGAAAACAGGGGAGAAGTGTGATTTTACTAACGAGTTCAGACACTGGCGTAAGCCAGCGCTGCTGTGGTCTTCCTAAAGGAACACCTTCCGTAATAAACCATCGAGTAGCTCGCTGTTAGCAAATAGTAAGGATTGGAAATTCCACAGGGTTCACAGCGCTTGATATTTGTGTAGTACTTTTCATCGAAGGTATCAAGGTGCAGGATAAATATTAACTCACACATTCTGTCGGTTTGGGCAGCGCTTGGAGTTTGTAAATTCTGACTTTAAATCGGAATTACTCTCTCATTCCATTTCACTTTGGTCCAGGACAAGGATTAGTTTTAATTTCTACACAATGTTTAAACATAAAAAGAAAAGATAAAATGCCCATGAAACTCAAATTTCTGATCCCCTATTTCTCAGAATCCATTCTTTTTTAGATTGACAATAAAATTCAGGTGGGGGGTGGACGAAGTAAGTGAAGGAGATTAAGAGGTGCAAACTTCCAGGTATAAAACAAATAAGTCACCGGGATGAAAAGCACAGCATAGGGAATATGATCAATAAGGTTCACAACCACATACCTGAAGTAACAACAGGGGCAGTGGAGAGTCTTGGTAAGCAAACCTCGTAAATAGGACGAATGCCGGAGCAAGTCTTACTCCTACAGCAAACTGCTGCCGGCCAGCAAGCACCTGGATCTTGCTAAATACCATCTCTGGAATGAAATCCTAAAGAGGTTTCCTGGGGACGCAGCAGGTAGGCTTCAGCATGGAGACTACTTGTAGTGTAAGCCAAAAATGGTTTCTGAATTTCTAAAACACAGTTCTACTCCCCTAGAACACTCATTTCTCCCAACTGCCTTAATGGTTTCTAAAGTATAAATGGGAATCACCTGAAGGGTGGGTGGGATTATGGGTTAGACTTTAAGATGATGTTATTTCTATGATGCATTAGATAATCCTTCAGATTTTTAAGAGAGTTTATGGATAAGAAATATGTATGAAATAATATTGTGCAACTGCTCTCTCAGAGGCTTCTAGACCATCAGTAAGAGACAAGCCTTCCACCAGGGCTAAGACCTCAATGCTCTAGAGTCACAGTCGTCACTAAGGGATAAGATAAACCACTGCCTAATCTTCGCCACCCAAAGTGCAGGGCGTGGATCAGCTCACTGACATCATCTGGGAGCTTGTTAGAAACCCCCTACCCCGACCTACTGAGTTCTTATCTGCATTTGAACAAGATCCTAGGTGATTCTTATGAACATTAAAATTTGAGAAACACTAAACTAAGAAATAAATACCTATGATGTACAGAATGTCTTTCTATACTCTGTGCACTGTTATAGGAGCTTAAGTACATTTACTTAATTAGCCCACACAATAAATTCATGCGGTAGGTATAAAGACCACAGTTTTATAGATACAGACAAAAAGCTAGCTTCACCAATGTATGAGAGACAATCCACACAGTATTTGTGAGTGGAGCTTCATTGCCTTTGGACACTCCAGTAATGGGGACACAGAGGTTCTTTAGGAGATCTCTGTAGACAGCCATGGCGACCTTGGTCTGTGTCATTCCTCACAGCTGTCCATTCTTGGGGCAGCTTGGTAGTTCAGTCGGTTAAGCGGCTGCCTTTGGCTCAGGTCATGATCTCAGGATCCTAAAATCAAGTCCCATGTTGGGCTCCCTGCTCAGGGGGAGACTTCTCCTTCTGCTCCTCCTGCTTGGGCTCTCTCTCTCTGGCACTCTCTCTCAAATAAATGAAATCTTAAAAAACAAAAAAACCCAAAACCAACACCACCTTCCATTCTTAGGAAAAAAACATTTTTTTTTTGACAGGGGAACCAGGCCAAATACTCATCTCAGAATTGTGGAGCAGGACCCTTTTGGGAAAACCGCAAGCTCCACAAAGGGCAGATGAACTTCCCATTTCAGCTTTCCCTTCCTGGTAAGGTGTGCCTTAGTTTGAAATTTGAGACCACCAAACTATTCTTTTTTTTTTTTTCCTTCAATTATTTGCATTACTAGCATATTAAATCATTAGAAGGTGGGACTTTTCTTGTCTGTTATTCCTGGTAATGATCCAAAATTAAAATAATTTCAGGGATGCCTTAGTGTATAGTTGGTTAAGTAGCCAACTTTTGGTTTTAGCTCAGGTTGTGATCTCAGAGTCCTAGAATGGAGCCCTGATGGGGGGCTGTGGCCTCAGCAAGGAGTCTGCTTCAGGATTCTTTCCCTCTGCCCTTCCTCCACCACACACACACAC
>PITA01000030.1:0-17464 GCA_004023965.1 Spilogale gracilis
ATCAGGCAGGTATCTTGTCATCCTCTGGACAGCTCACAAATGACCATATTTTTTTGATGTCTCTTTTGGGTTGGCCAGTTTCCCTAAAGAGGAATCCTATAGTCTCTTGCTTGGGATGCATAAAGCTGATTGCTGACTTTCTCAAAGCCCAGTTGGGCAAGCAGCTGGGAGCCCCTTCTAGCTTGGGACTCTCAGCTTCTAGTGTGTAGACTTCCCCTTAATCCTTGGCACCCGTGTCATAATCTGTGCTTGGTCTTTCTAACCCCAGATTTCCTCAGGCTTAGCCTCTCTAGGAATAAACCTCAGAGCTTCTGGGTGGAGAGAGTACTTACCTGGCTGTGTGCAGAGGGTAAGTAGATCCTAGGGTCAGCAATTCCAGTACATTCGATGAACACTGTTTTCAGCCTCTTCAGCTCTGCCTTCCATGGATCCAACCCCCGGTCTCCTGTGTCTTCTGGGGTCTGCACTGAGATCCACTTTGTTGCTTGGCCTCCACCCGCAGGCACTCATCCATTTCTGGTCTGCTCAGTTGGGCACTGCACATTTGCTTTCCACATTCCGGTTTTGTTGCAATTCTTAATCACCTGTCACCTTCTCTACTCTGTCCTTGAGGGTTTATGTATCTTTATAAAAAAGATACTTTTTGAAAACGATTTAGTTATTTATTTTAGCAGGGGCAGAGGGAGGGGAAGAATGAGAAAGAACTTCAAGCTGACTCCCCACTGAGCAGGATGGGGGGGGGGGCTCCGCCTCACAACCTCAAGATCATGACCTTAGCTGAAATCAAGAGTCAGACACTTAACTGACTGAGCCAACCAGGCACCCCATATTAAAAAACCCTTCTTATATTCTTTTACTAAGTCTTCATGAATGGGCAGGAAGAGTGCATCTTCAATCGGTCCCTTTTAACGTGGAGCTGTAAGTTACATTTTAAAGGACGATTTAAGCGTGAAAACATGGGGGAATGAAAAAGGCATTTTTTAGGTCAAGGAAAGGAAGGCCATAACATGGATTCTGAAAGGGTACGGCATCATGTTTGGGAAACAGGGATCGCGGCTGGCTGGAGTGTAGGGTGAACCGGATGGGGAGCCCAAGGCAGGTAGACAGGGCCCCTGTGGTAAACTGGTTGCAAAAATGATCCAAATGATTTTTCTCCCTTGATGCACAGTCCTTGCAATGTGACCTTGTAGACATTAAGGGGGAAAGTGTAGGCCCAAACCCTGGAATCTGGGTCAGCCTTGTGGTGACTTTGGTCAATAGAATGTGACAGCAGTGAGGATGTATAGTTCGCCCTAGCCCACAAGGGGCCTTCCGACTTCCACTCGCCATCTTGGAATGTGCCCAGGTGCTGTGAGAGCAAAGTCAGTTAGACTGTGGGAAGATGAGAGTCATGTCACACACATCACTCGCTCCAGCCACCTAACTGCCTTCTAGCTGACCACATGGGCAAGGGAGCCCAGCTGAGACCAGAAAACACTCCAACTGAGACATGTCTGAGGGTCCAACAACTTAGTTGTTCAAAATTCTGAGGTAAATATGGTTGTTTTCAGTGATAGATGTTTTGGGGGTGGTTTGTGACTCGACTAGAGCCAACTGATACGCTAAAGTAGAAATTCAAAGACGCATCATGAGGCCAAGGAGAAACAACTGGTTAGAAGTACAGGATCCGATTCTAGTTCTTTCTTTGCTACTAACTAGTTCTGCGACCTCGGGACAGTCACTTCGCTTTAACTATGCCATCTAATTAAAGACACTGGAAGGTAGGCCACATAAGTGGTTGGCAAGCTTCTTCGCAAAGTAAGCCACCCAGTAGCTTTTTAAAAATAGCCATTTTTGGGGGGCGCCTGGGTGGCTCAGTTGGTTAAGCAACTGCTTTCGGCTCGGGTCATGATCCCGGAGACCGGGGATCGAGTCCCACATCGGGCTCCCTGCTCGGCAGGAAGCCTGCTTCTCCCTCTCTCACTCCCCCTGCTTGTGTTCCCCCTCTGGCTGTGTTTCTCTCTGTCAAATAAATAAAAATATTAAAAAAAAATAGCCATTTTTAATGGAATGGATGAAAAAAAACCCTCTAATTTTATTTAGTTCCCTGGTGACTTGGATGTCCAGCAGACAACTCACACACCGCTGTCAGGATGTCCTCCAGGTTAAGAATGTGCTGAGCTTCCCTCCTTTCAGTGGGGTTTGCTGTGGCTTTAGATGCTTTTCTATAAGGGTGCCTAGGTCCCTTCCTCCCACGGGGCGGAGTCTCTCTCCAACTGCCCACCCTCCAGCCCACTGGACCCCCACAGGCTCAGGCGGCTTTGTACAGCTCCCCGTCTCATCCCTTCAGCGGCCATCCAGCTCAGAGCTCTCCAAGAACCCTTCATTCTTCAGGGAAACCGTCATTCCACCTGGGCTCTCTTTATCCCTCCGTCTTTAAGGGAAGTCCATGCAGCCTTCTCACATCTTTCAAATCACTGGGTCCGTGGTCCTTTGCAGCCTCTTATAGACAATGGCAGATTGCCAGTGTTCTTTGACTGGTTTCCAGTTCTCAGGGACTGGTAACCCATGCCGTGTCACACCTTGTTCCATCAGCTGTTGTCTTAGGCTCATGAAGCCATGCTTTAAAAAGACCTTAATCTCCTGCCCCTTGACATCACTCGTTTCCCATCTGGAATGCGTCTCCCGCAGGCCCACGTCTCCCAAACTAGGGTGTCTCCTGGGTAACCGTTTTACCATGGATACCAGTGGTTCTAGCTCTCAGATCGAATAACAAGCCTTGGTTTAAGCCTTCCTGTCATTTATTCTCAAATCACATTTCGCATGTGTGGTCGGGGGAGGGGGAAGGAGAAGGAAGACTTTCCATAAACTGCATCCATATTGTATACTCCCCCTCCTATCCCAGAAAAAAAAAAAATCTCAGGACATCAGACAAAATTGTAAGGCAGATGGCAAAACCAAAGTGGTTCCCAGTCTTAGGACAGCGAGTGGGGTTTGCAAGAGGCAAACCTCCTAGGAGCTTGGGGAGACTAGACACCCTTTGTCATCCTGGTGACCCCACAGTCTGACCTCATTTCATCCTAAATTCTTTCTTTCTGGATTTCCCTCTGCACCAGGGGTCTACCCCTCCAGGGTACAGTGATTAGGAAAGCTAAAAATTTGCAAATAAGTTCTACATCCTGTTTAGGATTTAAAAACTAGTGGCAGTCAGTACTGTTAATTCAACTCCTTTTATTATGAAGCTAGAGCAATTTATTTAGTAATTCAATGTGGCATAATTGCCTTGGGGGTTACAGCCATCGCTGTGTACTCAGCCAGCAGGGCTAAAATACATAACCTGTTAACTTCATTTCTTTGAAATACAATGTTCTGGCAATAAACTTGCTTTTTTTCCCTACTTTAAAATAAACAACTCCATTTCTTCATGGTTTGGCCATGAGTTAAGGTTCCATCTCACTCACGGATCTTTGGATAAATCTTTGCTAGCAATCTGAAGACGAGCCAGCCTTGTTTCAGATCAGATGGTCCCATTCATGGTCTCTTACATTTATCGGGATGGCCTCCAGATTCCATGTCACTCATCCTATCACAAGCTGGGTGGTGGGAGGGCCTGTGGGGTCTCAGGGTTCACATGTTGCCCAAGGCATGAGCTTTTCCTGGTATTGGGACAACTGAGCTCTACATGGGGCTGGGAAGTAACTGGCCAGAGGACCCAAGACAATTCTTTTCACCTCCCTGCCTCTCTGGTTCCTTATTCTATATAAGGGTGCAGCACAAATGATCCCTAGAGCTCTTTCAATGCTGACATTGTGAACACATTTGTGTTTACTATTTCGTCCTTCAGTAGCTGGCGAGGACCATGGACTCTGAGTAACCATCCAGAGTTCCTGACTGACTGATGGAGTTGGGGTCGGTATCAGGTTCGCTCGCCCTCCTCTCAGTCCCGGGTACCATTTCTTAACTTCAGAGGGGGACATTGAGACCCTTTGTTTCTGATTCAAAAGAATCTCAACATTGAATAACATCCATCGTTCATACTCCAAATGCCAGCATGAGCTTTGGGGTTCATTTTTCTCATGTGATCCTCACTGTACGAGGACATCAGAGCAATGGTTACCATTTTTGTTTGACAGAAAAAGAAAAGCAGGTCTTGACGCTCTAGCGAGACACATGGCTAGTGGTGGTGAAATTGGCCTCGAATTCGGGCTTTGCACTTTTCACCAGAGCCCCTTACAGCATAATGAAAACCCCAGCAAGATGAAGGGACACTGGCCATACGCCTTTCTCGGATAAACACGGGGGTCTCCCTGTGCCAGGCTGGGTGCTGGGAACACAGTGTGACCCAGGCATGAGGGGCTTGGGACCAAGGGCGGGAGTAGGATGCATCTGTGCCCGACGAATCAGCTGCCTCAAGTGGCTTTATTTGTGTTCCTGGGGCTTAAGGACCATAAATGCATTCTTCACTGGATTTTCTCCTCCATCTTAGTCTCTCCTTTATCCAATATCAAAAGAAAATTGGCTCAGAATGGCACTGCTCCTCTGAGTGTGCTCTCCAAGCCAGCACGGGGCAAAGGAAATCCAATGCGAGCCACACGCACAACTTAAAATTTTCCAGCAGTCGCATATTTAAAAAGAAAAAGAGGCAGGTAAAATCAATGATATGTTGTATTTGAGCCAAGATACCCTAAATGTTATCCTTTCAGCATGCAGTCAGTACAAAACTTATTGAGACATTTTACATTCTTTTCTTTGGGGGTATCTTTTAACTTTTCCCAGCATGCCTCACTTCGGACCAGTCACTCTTCCAGTCCTCAGTCAGCGCCTTTGGCTGGTGGCCGCCATGTTGGACAGTGTGCCCCACTGGGTGTGCCTCAGAGAACAGACTCGTGAGGCCGCAGAGTGGGGTGCTCACCACCTGTCCTTCCCGGTTGGGCGCCCCCCTCCACGGAGTCCTGGGCCGATGCTCTGGGGGAGAAGCTGCGTCATCCCTCCTATGGCGGGTTGATCAGCCGCAGGGAGCCTTCAGCTTCCCTCAGGTTCCAGCCCCCAGCGGGCCGCCTTTCTTGATGGTAAAACCTGACCACTGCCCGAACCTGGTAGGCAGGCGCCCCTCAGAGCAAGCCCACATCTGCAGCCCTCATGAATTGCTCTTCCTTTTCCACAGCACACAGAAACCATTTCCCTGCCTCCTTTTACGCCCGTGCAAGTGCCACACCACCGGCCGAGGGAGCTACACAAGGCTCCCTTTGTCTCTGGACTTGGAGCTCTGCAAGGTACCTGCTTCCGATAAAAACCTTACCCTGAAAGCCACATTTTGGTCTCTTTTCTTCCTTTCCCATTTTACAGGACTAACAATCAAACCTTCACTTTCGCCATTTAACCTTGCAAAATATGAGCAGGTTTCGACTTTGGCACTGGGTCTGAGAGCTCCTCAGCTCCCTGCCTGGCGGTTTGGCTTTCCCAGGGGTGAGCTAGGAGCCAGGCATCAGCTCTGAAGGCTCCAGAAATCCCTTTCTGATGCCTCGTGGTCGTTTGGTGACCCTGTGTTATCCTCTGTTTCTTACTAAAATCTTTTCCCAACCTCAGGGCGGTGGTGTCCTTTAAAGGAATGGGTTTTGATAACACTGTGCAGTGAAGTAATTCAAAGAAACGTCAGGAAACCGGGGTGCCAGGGGAGAGACACAAATGCCATCCCTGAGGATGAGAGCCCCCAGGCATGAGAAAGTGAAGCCACCCGCTCTCCCCTCCCCTTTTCCCTCCCCCACCACTCCCCCTCCGGAACCGTGCTCCCCAGGCAAGACAGAATGTGGGCTCTCTGGTCATCATGGGTAACTTGTTTTCTTATTTTAAAGCCAGAAACCTTGGGCTTGTTGCACAGCAGGACAGCTGGAAACTCTTCAAACAATTGTGTGACATTGTCTGAGGTACACCTCACAAAACAACAACACTGAGCACAAGCAGCCCTGTGGAAAGCATGGACACCGCTGGGCCATTCGGAGGCCTCTCACAGGATCTCTGGACACAGGATGCTTTTAATGTAGGCATCTGGAACTTTTATTTTTGGGAGAGAGCCTTGGTGTTACTGAATCCAGTTTTCCTCTGGAGGAAATCCTGTTTCTTACTCCTTTCCTTCTCCCCCTTTCCATCTGAGGGACTCCAGACTTAACCTTCCCTAGGATTTCGTCACAGAGAAACTGCAGTTCATTCAGTGACCATGGATTGAGGACCTACGCCTGTAGGACTAAGTAGGAAAGAGGCCGAGAGGCCTGGGGCAGGCTCTCCCTTTAAATCACACACCAGCGCTGAAGGGGAGCTTTTTACTTCCACTCTAATCATCATAGCCCTCAGAATCTCTAGGTTAGGGGCTGGCAAACCATGGCCTGATGGGTAAGTTTGGCCATTTCTCTGTTTCCTTTTTAACAAGATTGTGAAAACATACACTCACCATCTTCTGCTTCTCTTTTCTTTTCTTTTCTTTTCTTTACTTTTCTCTTCTTTTCTTTTCTTTTCTTCTTTTCTTTCTTTCCCTTCCCTTCTTTTCTTTTCTTTTCTTTTGAGAGAGAGAGAATAAGAAAGAGTAAGAGAGAATCTTAAACAGGTTCCACGCCCAGTGTGAGCCTAATGTGGGGATCAATCTCACAACCCTGACATACTGCCTGATCCAAAATCAAGAGCTGGATGCTTAACTGACTGAATCACCCAGACACCCCAAAAGATTTCTTTTTTTTTTTCTTTTTTTGAGTAGGCTTCATACCCAACAGGGAGCCCAATGTGAGGCTTGAATTCATGACCCTGAGATCAAGACCTGAACCAAAATCAAGAGGCAGAGGCTTAATCGCCTGAGCCACCCATGTGCCCCCATCTTACCCATTTCTAAGTGTACAGTTGAGCAATGGTAAGGACATTCTCAGTGTTGAGCGATCAGTCTCCAGAACTCCTTTCATCTTGTAGACCTGACACTCTATGCCCACTGAACAACTCTCCATCTCCCTTCCCCCTGGTTCCTGGCAACCACCACGCTACTTTCCGTTTCTATGAATTTGACTACTCTTGGTACCTAATATAAGTGGAATCACATAGTATTTGTCTTTTTGTGACTAACCTATTTCACTTAGCATAATGTCCTCAAAGGTTCACCATGTTGTAACATGCTCTGAATATGGGTGCACAAGTATTTCTTTAAGACATTGTGTTCTATTCTTTTGGATATATTCCCAGAAGTGGGATTGCCAGATCATATGTTAATTCTATGTGTAATTTTTTTGAGGTCCTGCCATACTGTTTTCCAACCGGCTAGACCTTTTACAACCTCACTAACTGCGCACAAAGCTTACAATTTCTCCACATTTTCACCAATAACATGTTTTCTGTATTTTTGATGAGAGCCATCCTAATGAGAGTGAGGTGGTATCTCTTTCTGGTTTTTATTTTTATTTCCCTCATGATTAGTGATACTGCACTTTCATGTGCTTATTGGCCATTTGTATATCTTTTTTTTTTTTTTTGGTAGCAGTGTCTATTCAAGTCTCTTGCCCATTTTTTAATCAAGTTGTGCCAGTAGCCTGGTTTTGGAAACAAAGCTTTGTTGGAACTCACCCATTCATTTGCATTTTGTCTGTGGCTGTTTTCTGAGCTACCACCGCAGAGACCATATGGCCCATAAAGTCTAAAATATTTACTCTCTGGTTCTTTACAGAACAACTTTGCCAACCCAAGCTTCAGAGAATTGACAATTGACTATGTAAGTGCCCTTCATCTTGTTGAAAATGAATAGATGGTATACATCGCTGCTCACACAGAATTCCACAGATGAGATCTTTCACAAACGTCAATATGTGTTGTCACATAAATGTTCAAGAAGAGGAAAATAAGACTTAGATTTTTCTCCTAGCCAACTCTTAGTCTCATCGGCCTTGGCAGTGGCTTCGGGCTATTTTTACTCTCCTCAGATACTCTTACCTTAAAACCTTCACTCACTTTTCAAAAATGACCTTACTTTCCGTTTCACAGGAGGAAGAATAATGAGGGATGAGGTTCTTCAAGCTCATTTCCTACCAAATTTAACTGCTTCCGTCCTTGCTTTCTGTCTTAGAGGGACTACTATGTCCATCTGTGCTCACCCTCCCATCTCATCCTACTTTCACTGAAAGGTCCTCCGGGCCATCCTCTCTCTTTTATGTTTAGTCTTTCTATTTTCTAGGTCATTCCCTTATGCTTTCAAACAATGCTTACTTCCCTGAGTGAATCTATCTATTCATCATCTGTCTGCCTGTCTGTCATTTGTCTATCATCTGTCAATCATCTCTCCAACCTGTCTTTCCTTCAAGTTACTACTCTCCATTAGAACTTTTGTTTTTGACACTGAAAAAATAAAATAAAATAAATTATTAAAAAATTTGGTTTTGGTAGCAAATGACAAAGCCACCTGAGTCTGAGCAAACAGAAGTGTTGATTGGAGGACCCTTGGGGTGGCCCAGAGAACTGAAGGGAAAGCCAAAAGAGCTGAGCAACTTAGGCTTCAGGAAGGACAGGCAGCTCAGCTGCCTGGGGCTCTAGAACTTAGGGAGTTCCAAGGTTGTTCTGTAAGACTCCTTAGCTCTCTATTGCTTATCTCTGCTTTTGTCTGCATGACTTGGATCACTTAGACTGTATTTCTCCACCAAGTGGAGCATCTCTTTCCAACATTGCCACCAAAGAGAAGCAACCAACTTTTCTTAGTTCCTGTTTAATAATCCCCAGAGAGGGGCTCTCATCAGCTTTTCTTGAGCCATGTGTCAACCTCCCATGGGTACCGTGGTTGCAACATTCTCTGAACCCTGTGGATACAGCAGATCTCCAAATGAAGGCAGGTTTGCTTAACTGGAGGAAAGGAAGTGCACTGGGCAGCAAAAACAGATTTTCGCATTACGCTCTATTTTCCTACTTCCTTTTCCTACCAAATTTTTTCAAGGCGTTGTCATGATTTCTGATCTTAGTCAGTTGTCATTTATTTGGGCTCCTGTCCTTACCCTTCCATCAGTACATATGCCTTATTAAGGTCACCGATATCTTCATTCTTTTTTTTTAATATTTTATTTATTTATTTGACACAAAGAGAGAGATCACAAGTAGGCAGAGAGGCAGGCAGAGAGAGAGGAGGAAGCAGGCTCCCTGCTGAGCAGAGAGCCCGATGTGGGCCTCGATCCCAGGGCCCTGAGATCATGACCTGAGCTGAAAGCAGAGGCTTTAACCCACTGAGCCACCCAGGTGCCCTGATATCTTCATTCTTGTCTTTGCCTTCTCTCCGGGACTTTTGACCCAGTGGAACCCTTCTTCCAACTCAAACCCCACATCTGTTGTGACTTCACTTAGTTCTCCTACTTTCCTTTTGACATTTTACTGTCTTTATTGGCCCTTGCCCAGCTGATTATTTCTTCAAAATTTTTATTCTCCAGGTCAGTTCTTTGCCCTGGTTTATACCATACACTTCATTTGGGCATTTATATCATACACCTTCTGAGGGTCTGCTTACCACATATAAAATAGAAACTCCCAAATCTCTTATCTTCTGTTTCTTTCTCCATCCTGACCTCCTGATTGGCATTTATAAGTTCTTCCTCTAGATATCCCTTTGGCATTTCAGATGTGTACATAAACAGATGCACCATTTTTTTTTTCCTCCCTGGCCTTCCCTCTAGAGACTTGCCTCTCCTTCTGAAGATCTATTTTAGTTAATGGTACCACCATCTCCCAATCTTCATGTTGCCCTCTTCATTTCCCATAGAGGCAAGAGAGGTCCACCTTATACATATCATTTGGATCCATTTTCTCTCAATGCCCATATTCTCTGGTTTGGTTCTGAAAGTCATCATTGCTTATTAAGACTATTGCAAGAGTTTGCAAATTGGCCTCCCTGTTTTTAAACTTTTCCTCCTCCCTATGGGATTATCTTTTATTGTGTGTGAGTGGAAATAAAAAATATATCATTCAATTATATAGTTAATATATATTTAATTATAACATATATAACATAGATTTAATTATAGAATTTTATTATATATTTATAACTAGTTTTTCAGACTACAACTTGATCCTGCTTCTTCTTTGCTTAAAAACTTGAACCTTTTCCTTGCTTTCTGAAGACCTGCACAATGGTCCCAACTAAAATTCATCCCTCCTTGCAGTCCTTGATTCAAATGCTTCAAACTGAACCCCATTTTCTTCATGCCTTTAAACATATTTAATGTTTATTTATATTAAATTTATACATTTATACATGTGTATAGTTTTTATAGTGAAAAAAATCTTGCTTTACAAGATTTATTATGAAAAACAATAAACTCTGCCTGTGCTCCTTCCCAGAGCAGCCATATTCAGCTCTTTTAACTGTTTCCTTTGGATTGCCTCCATATTTCTAAATAACATGGTTGTCTGTTTTGATTTTTCAGATTTAATATTCTTAATTTTATTTCTGCCCTCTCCTGCCTCCCCAGCTCACACATACACCCTTTCCCTTCCACTTCTTCTCACTATAGTTATATCATACTCTTGATAGATACATATGCAGACTTTACATTAATATAACCACATGAATATTTCTCACAGCTGAACCATATTATATATTGTGACTACATCTACTTTTTGAACAACTTTCTATTTTCCCTGGAGTTAGAAATCGCCATGGTTTTTAAATTGTTTACTTTTCTATATACCAATCAGTGATCACTCCTAAGCTCATTGTTAGAAGTTAAAATATGTTCTCAGTATATTCACACATGCCAGTAATCCATTTGTTTTATTTATATTTTTGGACTTAATCTTCCTGGACCCCTCTGTCTCCTCATCTGATTTTTCAATTTGAGGAGAATAGAAATGAGGTTAGGGGAAAGCACTAAGAAACAAAATATATACATCACTGTGGAATTTGGAGGGAAGAGAAAATACTTTTCCTCAAATGTAATCCCCATTTATTTTAGTTTTAAAAAATCATCAGTTTATTTCCTATGTCACAGTATTGCATGTCTCCTTGGGCTGTTTCTGTTGAGGTTTGCTCTCTGACTGGTTCATGTTTAGTTACGTGCAGCCTTTTCCATCAATATATGATAGGATGATAACAATACTAGTGATAATGACAGTGGTTCTACAGAAGATGGTGACCAAACATCTCCAAATGATCTCTGTTTCATTTTGTAAAGGAAGGAAAGCAGTCACAGAGCAGGAGCAATCAACAGTGGTGGTTTCTTCCCTATGGAGATACAGATGATGCTCAGAGGAGACACATAGCTCTTCACTGTAACACAGAAGCCCATATAAAGTGCCTATTCGAACAGCCTACCTATCTCCAGTGTTTACAGCTACCCAGGCACTGTGCCTGCATTTTCTCACTTAATTCACATAGCATCCCCTTGAGTTTCGATGGTGAGGACTCCCACTTGACAGAGGAGGAAATGCTACCCAAAGTCAAGCAAGTAGTATTTGTGCAACTTGGGAGTTGAACCCAAGAAATCTGACACTATCGCCCCACTCCTTCATCTGTACCTTACTGCTGTAAATCTTAGAAGTGGGGGGTGGTACCAACCAACAGAGTAACAAATGATTGAAGTGAATACTAAAGATGTGTGGAAGAACAGTGTTCCAACTACACTGTGAGCATTGGACCACTGGGATCTTTCTATGTTCATCTCAATGTCCTCAGGATTGCCCTTAATATATTTGCTGAATTTCATTGAGTGGAACACATTGTTTCCACAAGTATGCCAGCATATGTTCTCTCTATAAAAAAGGAAGAAAGAGCACATGTTTTTTTTTTGTTTTTTTTTTTTTTGTTTTTTTAGCAATATCTACATGGTTCTGCAAAATCAGAGCTAGCTTTTTGCTTGGTCTTACCTTTAGACTTAGCATGATGTGTCCCTTGTTATTAACCTTTGTCATTCCCTTACCTCCTGTGTCTTTCGCACCTGTGCGCTTTGTTAACACTGTCCCACTGCCTTTCTCCCATCTCCGCCTAGCAAACACCTATTTACCTTTAGGATAGTTTAAATATCACCTCTTCGAGGGAAACTTTCTGTAACTTTTGCAGAGAATTCCTTCTCCATGTTCTACAAGGATGCGATTTATCTTGCCTCCAGTGTAGCTTGTCCTCAAGCTCTCTATACCAGTATTTAACACAGTGCTTGGTTTTCTGATGGCATTTAGTAAAAGCTTATTGAATTAATACAAATGTTGAACAAGTAAATATTCCGATGTAAACTCTCTCTCAAATTCTTCAGAACCACTTTTCCTGGATAAGAAATTTTCCAGAACTGTTCCCTCCATGCTTTGCTTTATCCTATCTTCATTTTTTGTTATTTATTAAAAATACTGTATAATGGAAAGTGGCCGACCCTTAATTTCTAACTGACTATTTTTATTATACCCAACTGAGTGCAAATATTCCACTCCATGACTTTGTTGTTTTTCAATGTTCAACATATGTATTACTCATAAAAATGTGACTTCCTGCTTTATTTCCAGGGTAACACATGAGGGTTCCATAAAATTTACTGGAAAAAATGAAGTGTAGTGCAGACAAGAGATTTTATCTATTCACGTGGCTCCCCACTGTCGACTCATATCATGTAATTCCACTTAGCACTTCTGGGCCCATTTCCTTCAAAGTACTTTCCAAGCATTACCTAAGCGATGTTGTATAGGCGAGTGGATGGGACGCCAAGAACTCAAGCCGTGAATGCACAACTGTTAAACACAGTTCTGAGGAAATTAGATTTTAGACTTGGGAAGAAATATGGTCCTGACGCTAATACCCTGTCTCCATTCAAATGACCAAACCTCCACCTCCCTTCTGACATGTCCTGTATGAGGACAAGGGGGATATTATATTATCAAATGGAAAGGTGACTGAGCACTGGTATTCCAAAGATATGAGAAGCTATAATCACCTGAGAGCAGCCACATTAAAAAACGTGTTTTTTTTTTTTTTTTAAGGTTGTTGAAAAGAACTGCCATCACTTCTTAATCAAGACATCGTATACCACACCTGGAAAAGCCAGTAACAGTTTAAGAACAATCATGATTTTAATGTAAGTCTCGCAATTGCTATTTTGTGAGTGCCTACTATGTGAGTGCCAGACATTTTACATGCTGCGTCATTAATCCTTTTCCTAAAACTTATAACAAGGTTGCGATTCTGCAAAATTGAAGTGTTTTGCCTAGTCCAGTCTCTAGGACTTTTTTTTCCCCCCTAGGATCACTTTTAACTTCAATCTAGGAGGATTCTCCTACGTCAAAAGGACACCTCTTAGAAAATACCGCCAAGTGGAGAAAAAGACCTGGGATTAAATATTGTGCTCACAGAATGAAGTTTCCCAAATTCATGGAAATCTTTGGAAGGTTCAAACTATGTGGTTATGACCAGTGGGGAGTGGAACTATAGGGTATTGAGAGAAGGGTAGCTTTCAGTTATTAGTTTATAGACTTCTGTATCACTTGCATTTTTTTTTAACAATAAGCAGGTGGTGATTTAGGAATTTCAAAATATCATAATGGGAAAAATGTATACATGGTTTTGTTTTGTTTTGTTTTATAATCCAGATCTTGTTTTCACATGTTCCTTCTCCACCCAGTCCAGTGTCACTTACTAGTAAGTAAATCTGGGGATTTGGTTCTTCCTGCAGGCTGGAACATGCTCTGTCTAGTTTATCCCTGTGTCTATAGTATCTAGCAGCTGCCTGGTGCCTACTGAGAGCTCCGTCATTATTGGTTGAATGAATGAGTTCTGTAAAGGAATCCTAAATGTTCTGTTTTCCTTTCCATGATCATATTATCAGTTAAAAAATTCTAGTTGTCTTGAGACCGACATGGTGTTTCCATTAGCATTTAACGTGGTGCTTGCAATGAATGATCTAGGCTACTGAGAAAAGGAAACTAGGCAACTGGATGTATAAATGATGTGTGGTGCTGAACTAAGTTCAACACCACTGGATCAGGCTGTGGAGTAGTAATGACTACACAGAAATCACGAGACTCTTCCTAGTATTGCCCATCCATGCTCCAAACACCTTGTCCATCGCTGTCGGGATCCTGTGAGGTAGACCACCGGTAGACCAGTGATTTCATGTTCCATTAGTGTTGTTAATTTGATTTTCGTGGAGTTTGCATTTTAGTTTTAACTTTTAGCTTCATAGTGATATAAAAGCCATGAGCAATATTTAGTCTTGTTTGTGCCTATACTTAAGTAATATTATAATAAAAATAATTTATATCCAACCTTGAAGGTTTGACATTTTTTTAAAAAAGGAATTATATTGAAGAAATACAAGTTCAAATTGTTATTGAAACTATTAAACTAGACAAAACCAAGGACAGAGTCCTAGAACATATACCTTGAACTCTTAATCCGTGGTTGGAGTATATTTGGTCCATCAAGCAAAAATACATGTAATAACTATTACCAACACTGGGCAGTGACCTTATCCACAGGATAGAACCACAGACTTCATCTTCATCAATCACAGACTTCATCTACTGTTTATCAAAATGAAGACTAAATGATGTCTTGGGCCGCCTCCTCACCTATGGGACTAGTGATCCTATTAGTTGTTCATGGAACAGGTATTTACCAAGAGCCCACTGGGAACTGACCCTATTCTGGTGGCTCAGGCTCTCAACCCCTGGGGATGACAATTGGCAGCAGCCATTCTAGACTCCTCTGTAGACCTCCACCTGGAGGGGCTCTACTGTTTACACTGTTTACTCAACTGCATGCGTTTTTGTCATTATCCATTAATTATCACAACTAGGAAACCAGAAGCAAGCCATATGCCAAGCCAAGTCCATTTTGAGACTTGAACTCTTACTACTCTAAGTATCCACTGTGTTCTCTGGACCTCACTCCTTAGGTCAAGTGGGATGCCAAGCATTATTCTGCTCACCTGACTTTTATTTTCCTCCTCAGCTTCTTTCTCCACTGGGCCCAGGGGACTGGTGATTTGGCTTGAATTTACCTATGTAATTAATATCGCTTCTATTACCCCCCTCTTCTGCCAGCTTAGTAGATCAGCCTTCTGAGTAGCTCTGACCCCAGCGTAAGATATCTGATGTGTGTGGATATGTGAAAATGTGTTGTAAAAATGATATTGAGTTGAAAGAGTAGGAAATAAAATTGTATATATATAATGATTATAGCCATGTGAAAACTATGTATACATTCTAAAAAGACTTGAGAATTATGCTATTATATATTATTGATAAATTACATTGAGTTCAGTGTTTATTACGTTTTTTCCATTGAATTTGAGAATAATTAATATTAACGAATAAAAGTAACTGGATTTAGGGTGTCTTGGTGGCTCAGTTAAGCATCTGACTCTTGATTTCATCTCAGGTCATGATCTCAAGGTTGTGAGATGGAGCCCCATGTCAGGCACTTAATATTCTCTCTCCCTCTGCCTCTCCAATCCCTCTAAAAAAAACAAAAACAAAACAGTAACTGGATTTAGTCAACATGATGTTTTTCTTGAGCATACGTAGGCTCCAACTTTTCTCAACTTTTTCTAAGTCCGCACAAAAAGATGAACATTATCAGCCTCAAACTTACCAGAGTCACCCTTCAAGTTATCTTTCTCCTCCCTTGGAAAAAAAAAATGGTGGGGGAGGGTATACATTTTGCCCAGCATCTTAGAACCTCTACTATTCTCCATGACGTCTCAAAAAGATTAAAAAAAAAAAAAAAAAAAAAAAAGGCTGATGGTGATTCTGAATTTCATACTCTCTACCTCTTTCAGTGTCCTTGAAATATTTGTTAGGGCTGGGCTAATCCTTTGGGTTTTACCTCCTTCTTCACAATGTTTGCCCTACCTTCTTTGGGAAGGAATCGGTATTAGCATCTAGAAAAGAAAAAGACAAAATTATCACTAATTTATCTTCTAGTTAGAAAATAGTATATTAGGAGCAACTATGTATTACACACAAATGTTAAAAGGTCTATCAGATGTAAATAAAGTATAAAATAATTGAAGTTGGAATGATATATATGTATACATTTAACTGAGAGTGGTATAATAAAGTGGTTATATTTGTTGTGTATAACCGACCTATCTTTGACTTTATTTTTTTTAAGATTTTATTTATTTATTTGAGAGAATGAGGGCAATAGAGAGAGAGAGATAGAGCATAAGAGCAGAGGGAAGGGGTAGAGGGAAAGGAAGAAGCAGACACCACAGAGCAGAGAGCCTGATGTAGGACTTGATCCCAGGACCAACTGAACCACCTAGGCACCCATGAATTTGATTTCTGTAACAATGAACACTTGAAAATATATTTTAAAAAGTAAAAAGAAGTGAATATTAATTTTATCTGTAGAATTTATTTCTGATGTTCCTGTGTTCCGCTAAGGGACTATGTATTAGCCAATACAAAAGAACAGATCCTGTATGATTCCACTTAGACAGGGTACCTAGAGTCCTCACTTCATTGACAGAAAGTAGAAGGGGGAGGGGCAAGGGGAAAGAAGAGTTGCTGTTTTTTTTAATATATATATTATTTTATTTTTTCAGTGTTCCAAGATTCATTGTTTATGACCCACACCCAGTGCTCCATGCAATATGTGCCCTCAGTACCCACCACCAGGCTCTCCCATCCCCCCATCCCCTCCCCTCCAAGTCCCTCAGTTTGTTTCTGAGTCCAAAGTCTCTCATGTTTTGTTTCTCTCCCCGAATTACCCTACTTCCTATTTCCTTTCCTTCTCCTACTGTCCTCTTTATTACCCCTTATGCACCACAAGTAAGTGAAACCATGTGATACTTGACTTTCTCTACTTGGCTTATTTCACTCAGCATAATCTCTTCCAATCCAGTCCATGTTGCTACAAAAGTTGGCTATTCATCCTTTCTGATGGAGGTGTAATATTCCATTGTATATATGTATCATATCTTCTTTATCCATTCATCTGTTGAAGGGCACCTTGGCTCTTCCTGCAATGAACATTGGGGTACATATGGCCCTTCTTTTCACTACATCTGTATCTTTGGGGTAAACACCCAGTAGTGCAGTTGCAGGGTCATAGGGTAGCTCTATTTTTCATTTTGTAAGGTATCTCCACACTGTTTTCCAAAGTGGCTGCACCAACTTGCATTCCCACCAAGAGTGTAAAAGGGTTCCCCTTTCTCCACAGCCTCTCCAACACTTGTTGTTTCCCGTCTTATTAATTTTGGTCATTTTGACTGGTATAAGGGGATATCTCAGTGTGGTTTTGATTTGAATTTCCCTGTAATGAACACTTTTTCATGTGTCTGTTAGCCATTTGTATGTCTTCTATGGAGAAGTGCCTCTTCATGTCTCTTGCCCATTTTTTGATGTGTTCATCTTCTCTTTGGATGTTGAGTTTAAGTAGTTCTTTATAGATCTTGGATATCAGCCCTTTGTCTGTAGTGTCATTTGCAAATATCCTCTCCCATTCCGTGGGTTACCTCTTTGTTTGGTGTTGACTGTTTTCTTTACTGTGCAGAAA
>PITA01000030.1:17564-33321 GCA_004023965.1 Spilogale gracilis
TGTCAAAGAGGTTACTGCCTATGTTCTCTTCCAGGATTTTGATGGATTCCTGCCTCACGTTGAGGTCTTTCATCCATTTCGAGTTTGCCTTTGTGTGTGGTGTAAGAGAATGGTCTAGTTTCATTCTTCTATATGTAGCTGTCCAATTTTCCCAGCACCATTTATTGAAGAGACTGTCTTTTTTCCACTGGATATTTTTACCTGCTTTGTTGAATATGATATGACCATAGATTTGTGGGTCCATACCTGACCTCTCTACTCTGTTCCTTCCAAGACTGAAACAGGAAGAAATTGACAACCTGAATAGACCAATATCTAGTAACAAGATTGAAGCAGTGATCAAAAACCTCCCCAAAAACAAGAGCCCAGGACCTGATGGATTCCCTGGGGAATTCTACCAAACATTCAAAGAAGAAATAACACCTATTCTCCTGAAGCTGTTTCAGAAAATAGAAACAGAAGGAAAACTTCCAGAATCTTTCTATGAAGGCAGCTTTACTCTAATCCCCAAACCAGACAAAGACCCCATCAAAAAGAAGAACTTCAGACCAATATCTCTGATGAATATGGATGCCAAGATTCTTAACAAGATCCTTGCTAACAGGATCCAATAATACATTAAAACGATTACCCACCATGACCTCGTGGGATTTATCTCAGGGATGCAAGGGTGGTTCAACATTCACAAATCAATCAGCATGATAGAACAAATCAATAAGAGAGGATAGAAGAACCACATGGTACTCTCAATTGATGCAGAAAAAGCCTTTGACAAAATATATCATTCGTTCTTGATTAAAACTCTTTAAAGTATAGGGATAAAGGGAACATTCCTCAACCTCATAAAATCTATCTACAAAAAACCCACAATGAATATCATTCTCAATGGGGAAAAACTGACAGCCTTCCCTCTGAGATCAGGAACAAGACAAGGATGACCACTCTCACCACTATTGTTCAACATAGTGTTAGAAGTCCTAGCAACAGCAATCAGACAACAGAAAGAAAAGGTATTCAAATTGGCAAAGAAGTCAAACTCTCTCTCTTTGCAGATGACATGATACTCCATATGGAAAACCCAAAAGATTCTATCCGCAAATTACTAGAACTCATACAACAATTCAGTAATGTGGCAGGAAACAAAATCAATGCACAGAAATCAGTTGCATTCATATACACTAACAATGAAAATATAGAAAGGGAACTCAGAGAATCGATTCCATTTACTATAGCACCAAAACCATATGATACCTAGGAATAAACCTAACCAAAGAAGTCAAGGATCTATACTTGAGGAACTACAGAACACTCATGAAAGAAATTGAAGAAGACACCAAGAGATGGAAGAGCATCCCATGCTCATGGATCAGAAGAATAAACATCGTTAAAATGTCTATCCTGCCCAGAGCAATCTATACTTTCAATGCCATTCTGATCAAAATTCTACCAACATTTTTCAAAGCATTGGAACAAATGATCCTAAAATTTATATGGAATCAAAAAAGACCCCCAATTGCTAAGGAAATGTTGAAGAAGAAAAACAAAGCTGGGGGCATCACGTTACCTGATTTCAAGCTTTAGTACAAAGCTGTGATCACCAAGACAGCACGGTACTGGCATAAAACAGGAGAGTTGCTGTTTAATGGGTACAGAGTCTTAGTTTTGCAACATGGAAGACTGGATGGATGGTGGTGATGGCTGTATAAAAACAAAAATGTACTTAATGTCACTGAACTCTACACATAAAAATGATTAAGATGGTGGATTTTGTGTTATGTTTTTTATCACAAGTAAGAAATGATGCATTTACTATTCAAATGCAGAGAAGTCTGTTTCACTCTTATATATTGATAACATTCTTAAGAAATAAAATGCTTAAAAAAGAAACTTAATGAGAATTTATGGAATATAAGTGAAGGAAAGCTTAAAATTTTACACAAAATCTAAAATTGGTTTGAATAATTGGAGAGATGTGAGTAGTTCTAAGTAGGAAGATACAAGTGTAAAACTGTCGACTGTGTCAAAAGCCTATTAATCTGGGACACCTGAGTGGCTCAGTTGGTTAAGCAGCTGCCTTCAGCTCAGATCATGATCCAAACCCAGGGTCCTGGGATTGAGACCCGAGTTGGGTTCCCCACTCAGCGGGGAGTCTGCTTGTACCTTTCTGTGCCCCTCCTCCCTGCTCATTCTCTCTCAAATAAATAAAATCTTTTTAAAAAAAATCTATAAATCTAATGTGCTCCTTTTGTGAAAGAAAAATTGACTCCAAAGTGTATGTCAAAGATACCTATGTAAGAATACTCAAGAAGGTCTTTAAAAAGAGGGAAGGAAAAGTAGTAAAAGTGGATCAGAAGCTCTAGATATTAAAATATATTCTAAAAACTAATTTTAGAAGGTTGGTATAATTGGAATACATAGATGAACAGAACAAAATAAAACTCAATAATAGAGCCAAATACATGCATACATTTCTAATAAAAATATAGTCCAAACTGTTGGAAAGAATGGATATGTTTATCATATTAATATTAACAGATATGAGAATGGGCATTGGTGAGTCCCTTGGAAAAAAAGTACTACTTTGCTTCTCATGCAAAAGAAGTTCCTGAGAGCCCAACAATTTAAGCAAGTTAGTAAGAGGGCACCCAGGTGGCTCAGTCGGTTAAGCATCTGCCTTTGGTTCAGGTCCTGACCCCAGGGTCCTGGGATTGAGCCCTGTGTTGGGCTCTCTCTGCTCAGTGGGGAGCCTGCTTCTCTCTCTCCCTCTGCCTTCCTCCCTGCTCATGTGCTCTCTCGCTCTCAAACAAGTTAGTAAGAATAAAGTACTGAAAGAAAATTTGGGAAACACTTTTTGTAAGAGTGGAACGGAAGGCCTTTGAATAAGAATAGTCACGTCAGTATTGTCAGGTTGTTGATGGTCTCATCTTTTTGTTGATTTAGTTATTTAGTTTTGTTAGTCCATTCATTCAGTCCATTATTTAATTCATATTTACCGTGCAATATGATATCGTGACGCTAGGTGTTGAGTTCTTATTAAAAGTCTAGTTGATTAGAGACACTGCGATTGTAGGAATTTACAGCTTAAAATACTCCTTTACTGAACGAGTTCCCTTCTAGAAATTTATCCCACATCAGTAGTCAGGTACATGTACACAGAAGGAGTTAAAATGATATTTAGTTTAGCACTTGCGGAGGGTGGCAAAATGGAAAAAATCCCTCCCTCCTTATATGTGCGTCAACTGTAAGGTGACACTGCGGATTCTCCCACCGAGCCAGGGGCGTTATTTCTACGCCCCTTGAATCTGAGTGAATGTGTCAGAAGCAGTGGCTTGAAAAGCACTTGCACTTTGGGGCTTGCTGTCTGAGTCGCCGAGGCCACGGTGTGGGGAAGCTCAGGCTAGCCCACTGGAGATGAGAGACAGCGTGGAGAGGGGCCCTGTCGTGTCACCCATGTCAGCTCTTCCAGTTTCTTCAAAGCGTTGTGAACTTAAGACAAAGGGTTGTTGGAGCACCTGGGTGGCTCCGTTGGTTAAGCACGTGACTCTTGATCTTGGGTTCAGGTCATGATCTTAGGCATCATAAAATCGAGCCCCACATTAGTCTCCACACTGGGCATGGAGCCTGCTTAATATTCTCTCTCTTCCTCTGCCCCCTTCCCGCTGCAATCTCTCTCTCTCTCTCTCTCTCTCTCTCTCTGCCCCCCCCACTCTTAAAAAAAAAAAGAAAAAGAAGAAAGGTTGTTAAACTGTGAAGTTTTGGGGTGGCTTGTTACACAGTGGAATCCAATTATTAAGGCATTCTTTGTCATTGCTAAAAAACAAGCCCCTTGTTTGTCTAACAGGAGACTGGTTAAATGAGATCTCATTCACTCCTACTGTGAAATATGAGGCCGCCATTAAGAATGATGTGGTTGTATAATAACTGACATGGGAAGCTTCTCTTGATGTGTTAAGTGAAAAAAGAAAATTATAGAATAGCATGTGGAATATGATCATTCTTTGGGTAGAAAAAAAAACAAAGCACTTGACTCACTATCCTCTAACATTAACAGTGGATATTTCTGATTTTTAAAAGCATTTTTTTGCATATCTGTGTTGTTTTGTCTACTTAGATGAAAAGAAATACTATTGAGGGCTTGGGGGGACAGTTATGGAAGAGATACTGAATGCAGTCTGATTTCCATAGGTAATAGTTGAATTAGCCCACTTTTTAAAAAGGCACTCTATGTGTGTGTGCCTTGGTCTCAACTCTAGGCTCTCACCTTTCTTTCCCCAGCTCAGCTTCATGAACCACCCCAGGGGTCCCCACTCTCGGGCTCCCCTTCCTGTCTTACCCCTTTTCTGTTTTCCTGCCTGGTCTCCATGAAACATTCATTATAATTTTATTCTTTGCTTCTGTTACAGCGCCTTTCTCCCTCTACTCGGGTTCCCATGCAGGATCTGTGTTTGTGGATGAAACCTGAGAGCACTTGGCTACAGATGCACTTTTGTCTTCTCAGTAAGCAAAGTAACGTGAGAACCCAGGGGACAAAATGAGCGCTGCAAGTCCACAGGGAGGGCGCTGATACGGAAGGTGGGAGACAAGCGTCAGGGGTGGGGGGAAGGCTTTTGGGCTCCATGTCAAAAAAGAACGCAGTGAGAACTCAGTACCCTGCCCACTCTTTCAGACACCCCCCCTCGTGTATATAATGGCTTTTACTGTGGAGCTAAATATTCTTTCCAGAATGCTTTTGAAATTCTGACTAATCTTGAGGTAGGTGACGTCTTTTCACTGATGGAAATATTGAGTACCCAAATGATGAAGTCATCTCTCTTAGGGCAGAGGAAAATCTAGTGTTAAACCCCGTCACCTGATTACGACCAGTGGTCCATGGACCTTAAGCCTCCACAGATAGACACTCAGAAAGGAATGGTGCGGTAAAACTGCTCACATTTCTACAAGGAAAATGACAATTTGCTATTAAACATTTACAACACCAGACAATAAAAAAGTAACGAGTAATGGACTTGGGCCAGGGAAAATAACAACAGTATTTGTCTACATTTCTACCTACCTGTCTCTTTCTTCATCCATCCTTCCCTGTGTCTACCACCATGGAAATACATTTTTAAAAATTTTAACAATTTTTTATCTTAAAAAATATTTATTTGCTTATTTGAGAGAGAGAGTGGGTGCGAGTGACGGGAGGAGCAGAGGGGTACAGAATCTCAAGCAGACTCCCCGCCGAGCACAGAGCCTGACGTGGGGCTTGATCCCAGGACCCTGAGATCACGACCTGAGATGAAATCAGGAGTCGCATGCTTAACTGACTGAACCCCCCAGGTGCCCCAAACACATTTTTTTTAAGTGAGTTTACATAGATAAAGTCACCATGTCTACAAGGCCTTTTGGGGTAGTTTCTGAGGCGTCGTATCAGGTTTTCGAAAAACTCAGTCAAAATGCTAAGTGATGCAGTGTAATTATGTGGTTCTGTGAGCTTCAGGATAGTTTTTTATTTTTTTTAATTGGTTCATTCTCATGTTTCCCCTAATGATTACAAATAATCTGAGGCTTGGAGCAATGCAATCTGCTTAGCGGAAGGTGATCCTGCCCTGGTAGGCATTCACTGTGCCTAGAGGGGCAGGGGTGGGGGAGAAAGGGGTGTTTCATATATTAGCAATGTGAGTGGTTGGACAGAAAATAAGCTGCAGCAACTATGAACGGGGTGTGTGTGCTAATCTATAATTACAGTTGAACCACTTTCGTGGAGTAACCAAAGATTTATCTACTTTTGGTTCCTTAATACCATGTAGTAAGTAGGTAAGTATGAAAATAAATTCCTCAGGCTCTATAAAATCAGACTAAAGCACATTTCTCTTAAATTTTCCCTCTAAAATCTGTGCGCAACTCATTTATCAGAAATTCCTATCTTGGGACGCCTGGGAGGCTCAGGCATTAAACATCTGCCTTCGGCTCAGGTCATGATCCCAGAGTCCCAGGATCGAGTCCCAAATCAGGCTTCCTGCTCAGTGGGAAGTTTGCTTCTCCCTCTCTCGCTTCTCCTGCTTGTGTTCCCTCTCTAGCTGTGTTTCGCTCTGGCAAATAAATAAATAAAATCTTAAAAAAAAATTCCTATTTTACCAGGCTCTGCATTTTCCTTGTTGGCTCTTTTAATTTAATTTATCACTTTTAAGTCCCAATATATTGAAGGATCAGATAGCAATGATATGAAAATAATAGAGTTAAACTATGCTCTCTCTTTTTAGCCACATGGAAATTGTCTTGAAGCTCGGGTGAACTCTACTTCTTGCTCACTCCCAGCCCTCTCTCCAGGAGAGAAGTTTGGAGGCTGAATTACCACTACAAGGGGCTGGGGGCTGGGAGTACTTAAACTCAAAGAGAGAATGGTGTGCCAGTTTACTAAATCAAATTAATGATTTCATGTATGATACACAGAAACCAATTGTTTATCCATCAGATCTTTATTACCTATTACATACCGAGAAATGTTCTAGGGGCATCTGGGTGATTCAGCTGGTTAAGCATCCAACTCTTGGTTTCAGCTCAGGCCATGATCTCGAAGTTCGTGTGATCGAGCCCTGCAAAAGGCTGTGAGTTCGCTGCAGTCTGCTTTGGATTCTCTCTCCCTCTCCCTCCACCTCATGTGCGCTCTCTCTTTCTCTCTCAAATAAATAAAGTCTTAAAAACAACTGTTCCAAGTTCTGGATACATCTTCCTTAGACATGGGTCAGCAAACATAGTTGCATTGCAGTGTGACAATATTTTGCTCAACTTTGGCCAAAGAAGATAAAAGAAGTCTTCAGAGAAGACAGGCCTACAGAGAGTCAGTTATCCCAGTTCATACAGCCATTAGAAGTCAAAGAGCAGAAGCACAGTCTTGAGACTGTCAGTCCTAGTTCTTTCCATTACACGATGGTACCCAGGAGGGTGACACCCTGGAGAAGCCAGCGTTCTTCCGGCATCTTTAAGGCCCAGGCTGTGCCCCTCTCTGTGATAACAAACCAACGGCCACATGCCTTTTGTACTTGTAGGAATGACATTTCCCTGGTGGGGCAGGAGGTTGGTATTCTTTCTCTGTGAATTTGATCTGAGATGGACCGAGTGGAAGATTTAGAGGAGAGGGAAGAAGGATGACATGCAGAAAGGCAGCTCTACCAGAGAGAAAGCTCTTTATTTCGAGCCATGGACGTTAACACCTAATGCAAGTTTGACCTGTTGTCTCTGAAGCACCTGAAACAAAGCAGTCTTGGGTCATCTTTCTCCTCCACCATGTCTTTATTCTGGGATGAGAATGGGAAAAGCAAATGGGTCGCCTCTAAAACACAGACCTTAACAGTTCATGGAGGAGGGGTTCTGTCTAGAGTCTAGGGGTCCAAATGGGCCTTATGAATGGATTTGGCTGGGGGGGGCAGTAAAGAAAGAAAGAGAAGTGGATTTTTCCCCTCCAGGTGCTGCTACCTTTGCAAAAATTATAGTAAAATGCATAAATCAAAGACAAAATGGACCTCTCTTGGCTCATTTGTATGGCGTTCTCTGATCAGAGTTTGGAGTTCTTTGATAAGAGACCCCTGCACCTGTCCAGAGCTCCAGAGTCCCCTGGGAGGAAGCTGAAAGGAATGTGGTGGGGTTGAGTTTCTTGGTGATGTAAGGAGAGGGGACAAAGGAGGACTCTTGTCCTTCTTAAATCACATTGGAATCCTGAGAGCTGAACCACAGCTACTAACATCCTGGCCTCTGTGGCAGAAACAAGCCACACCAATCGCATCTAGACACCATCCTCCCAGGAAGTTAATATCTGTACAACACTCAGCAGCTCCTTATCTGCAGCTCTTGATACTGTGTGCAACAAGGAGGCGTGGAGTAGCATCATTCTCCTACAGTCAAGGGCCTTGTAGTTCACAAAGGTTGAATGATATACATGGTTGACAAAGCTGAGCCAGGGTCTGACTTGAAGTTCTTCTGATTCTGTGTCCAGTTCCTGTTCCTGGACGGCCTTCCCTGCTGTAATGCATGTTTCTGTACATGTGGGTCCATTCCTGCTCAGTTGGTCAAAGGGAAACAATGTTGGGATAAAGAGAAGACTATATTGGTTCATACACATTTTATCCTGCAGAAGAAGATGTGGAATGATGAGAGAAGAAATTAGAATCTTCAGTGAGAGAGAGAAAAACACTTAGCTTGCTGCTGCACTGGCAGCAGGAGCCCCTGTCAGATGTGCTTTTATATATTCAAAATAGAAACTGGCCCCTGGGCTCCACCCTTCGCCCATGTGGCCTCCAGCTCTCATAGGTTGCTTGCACTCCTTCTATGCCCACTTTCATGGCGACCCTGCTGGCTCACAACTCCACTTCTGATTTCCCTGTTTTGTCATTTTCAGCTTTGAACCAATCTCCAACATTTCCACTCTATTACCTTGGGGATTTATTTATTTATTTGTTTGTTTGTTTGTTTGTTTGTTTGTTTATTTATTTTTGAGCTTTCATGATTTTTCAGTATGTAGGGTGACAGCCTCCAGCCACGCTGAGTGGCACAGTGGGCAGTCCCAATGACCTACGCAGCTATTGATGATCACTGCTTTGCTACATGCTCTGTCCCAGCCTTATGTTTCTCATTAGCCCTGTTACTTGATCTCTCAGCTTCAGATAAGAAATATGTATTCACTGTCCTAAATCCTTCACCAAAAGCATAGGCAAAGTAAGAGGAGTTCTATTATTGAGTTCCATTATTATTGCCATTTTATGGAAGGAAAAAACAACACTCTGAGAGGCTAAGCAACATTTTCAAGTGGTGGAATTAGAGGGCAAACCATGGTCTGCCAGACTTCAGTCAGAGGTGTGGCTAGTGGTGACCATAGTGACACAGTTCCAGACCACTGCATTCTGTTCCCTTGTGTCAGTTCTCTGAGTTGATGGCATCCTGGACCTGTAACTTGTGAAATTTTAAGTAATGCCAATGACCTGCTTATTGGAAATGCAGATTGGATACTCAGGGTCATGGAATGGTTGTTTTAGAAGGGACCTCTTGTATTGTTCACAATTTTATGAAGTATGGTGTTAAGATTTAAAAGGATTTGAAAGGTGCTAGCGTTCTACTTACATCCCCCCTTTTTCTCTCTCAGGGCCATACAGATGTGGTTAGCCTGAAGAAGAGAAAAGTGGGAGATGATACCATAGCCAAGTATGAATATCTGAATAACAGCTGTATGAGGAAAGACTACATTTCTATATGAACGAAGGGGAAGAACAGGGAAGAATGGAGGCGACCACAGGGACGACAATGGATAAAGCGCCATCCGCTCTATGGGAGGAGAGAAGAGGCTGGCTTGGAAGGCAGCGGAGCTGTTCATGAAGAGTCTGGACAGCCACTTGCTGGGTGTGTTGTAAAGCCAGCCCATGCACTGGCACATAATCAGCCTACATTCTTACATTCCCCAAGAGTTGGTGAGTTTGAAATGACAAAGCGTGTTTTTAAACTTTGCGTGATCACCTTCCAAATCTAAAATCAGACTTTGGCATATAGTGAAGATGTCTGGCTAGTCTAGATGTCCGGCATTCAGGCAATCAGTGCCTGGTGTGATGCCTCTCATTGACTAGAGCATGGACTTCCACAGAAGAAGATAACACACCTTCTTGGTTTATTTTGGAACTAGCCACCAAGGATTCTTTAGCCTTTGAATCAATGCCCATATTGTGATGTCAAGACAATGTTAAAATGAAATTTGCATTTCAGAAGATATGTCATTGGTTTGTTACTAACTTTGGAAGAAGACTATGTGGCAGCCTGAGGATTACTTCTTCCAGAAAAAACAATGGGAAGGTGATAAAAGACCTAAGTCAGGAGGGTCCTGTTTTTTAAATGTTAAGTACAAATCAGACCACAGTAGTCATTTGATAGTCTCGGGGTGACTTGCTATACATTTTGGGTAGGTTAGGTCAGTGCTCCTCAAACATTAACATGCATACAAATTATTATGAGCTGAGGCCAAGAGTCAGATGCTTACCTGACTAAGCCACCCAGGCACCCCCAGAGTACCACTTTTTAAAGATTCCTCCCTAAAAATAAAGCATAATAGTATCCTAGTCTAGGCCACAAAACAAGTCTCAATAAACTTATGGAATGACCTTATATATGAACTTAAGGAATGAAATTATATACAGAGTATTCTCTGACTATACTGCACTAAACTAAAAATCAACAAAAGTAAGCTATCTGGAAAATATCCAAGTATTTATAAAGCTAAAAATGCACTAGTACATAATGTATGAACTTAAAAATATTATAAGAGATTAAAAAGTATTTTGAAATAAGTGATAATAAAAGATAATCTACAAATTTTGCTGGATGCAGCTAAAGCAGGGTTTTGAGGAAAATTTGTAGGTTTGAGTAACTGCAAGATATAATAACAAATGTATAAAGTAAATTATCTGTGATCAACTTTAAGTGATGGAGAAAGGAGAGAAAATTAAACCCAAAATAAATTTTTAAAAAAGAAATTCTAAAATAAGAGTGCGAGTAAATGAAATAGAAAACATATGAGTAATAAAGGAAACCAACAAACTCAGAGTTTTTTCTTTGAAAAACTTAATAAAATTGATTTTTAAAAAGCCCTTCATAACACTGATCAAGGGAAAAGGACAGAAAAGGAATTACCATTTTCAAGAATGAAAGAAGAGTTATCATGACAGATCCCACTGACATTAAAACAATAATAAGAGGAAAATATAGTTTATGCCAAATTGACAATTTAGATAAGATGGATACTTTTCTTTACAACATATTTTATCAAAACTGACACAATAAGATAGAAAATATGAATAACCTGTACCTACTAAAGACACTGAATTCATAATTTCAAACTTTTCCAGAAAGAAAACTCCAGGGTCAGATGGCTTCACTGGTGAATTCTACCAAACATTTAAAGAGGAAATAACATCATCACACAATGTCTTTCAAAGGATAAGGAAGAAGAGAACATATCTCAGCTCATTTAATGGGTCTAGCATTACACTGACATCTAAAACAGACAAGGTGATTCCAAGAAAAGAAAACTACAGAAAATATCCCTTAAGAATAAAGACACATTTTTTCATGTATCTGTTAGCCATTTGTATGTCTTCTATGGAGAAGTGCCTCTTCATGTCTCCTGCCCATTTTTTGATGTGTTCATCTTCTCTTTGGATGTTGAGTTTAAGTAGTTCTTTATAGATCTTGGATACCAGCCCTTTGTCTGTAGTGTCATTTGCAAATATCCTCTCCCATTCCGTGAGTTGCCTCTTTGTTTTGTTGACTGTTTCCTTTGCTGTACAGAAGCTTTTTATTTTGATGAAGTCCCAGAAGTTCATTTTCGTTTTTGTCTCCTTTGCCTTTGGAGATGTATCTTGAAAGAAGTTGTTGTGGCCAATGTCAAAGAGGTTACTGCCTATGTTCTCCTCCAGGATTTTGATGGCTTTCTGCCTCACGTTGAGGTCTTTCATCCATTTTGAGTTTGCCTTTGTGTGTGGTGTAAGAGAATGGTCTAGTTTCATTCTTCTATATGTAGCTGGTTTCACCTACTTGCCGTGCATAAGGGGTAATATAGAGGACAGTAGGAGAAGGAAAGGAAATGGGAAGTAGGTAATTCGGGGAGAGAAACAAAACATGAGATACTTTGGATTCAGAAACAAACTAAGGGTCTTATGGGGAAGGGGGTGAGGGGATGGGAGAGCCTGGTGGTGGGTACTGAGGGCATGTATTGCTTGGAGCACTGGGTGTGGGGCATAAACAATGAATCTTGGAACACTGAAAAAATAAAATAAAAATTTTAAAATAAAAAAAAGAATATAGACACAAAAGTCCTTGACAAAATATTAGCAAATCAAATTTAGCAATGCATGAAAAGTATATCTCACCAATCCAGGATGATCACAAGAATGTGCTCTTGGTTTAACATTCCCAAATTAATTATTAATTTGCAACATTAGGAAATTAAAGGAGAAGAATTCTATGATCACCTCAATAGATGTAGAAAAGATTTGACAAAATACAACTCACATTTATGATTTTTTTAAAAAAAATTCTCTGTAAACTAAGAATAGAAAGGAATTTCTTCAATCTAGGTCACTATGAAAAACCTAGAACTAACACCCTGCTTCATAATGAAATATGGAAGCCTTTCCATCTTAGAATGGGAACAAGGCAAGCACGTATTTTCCCACCACAATCATTGAACATTATACATGGAGTCCACTGAAGTAACATAAGAAAAAGTAGACAGTAGAAAGGAAGAGGTAGAACTTTCTTTGTGAATGTCATGACTGTGTACAAAGAAAACATTAATAAATAAATTAACCTCCCCCAGATCCTGCAAACAAAAAAAACCACACCAAGTACAAGAACTTTTGAGCAAATTTAGCAAGGTTGCTGGAAATTGGAAGTTAATAATAAAAATCAATAATATTTCTACAATCTGACAATGAACAATTGGAAAATAAAATGCAAAATTTCATCTGCCATGGCATCCAAAAATAAAAGATACCTCAATAAAAATTTAAAGAAAGATATGTGAAGACATCTACATAGAATCTACAAATCACTGTTGAGAAAAATTAAAGAAAATCTAAATAAATGGAAATGTATTACATATTCATGGATAGGAGGACTAAAAGTTGTTTAAATGGCAAGTCTGCCCATAGTAACCTGTAGAAAGAAATGCAATTCAATTTCATTGCAATCTCAATGACAACAAGCAGAAACCAACAAGCCAATTACAAAGTTCACATGGAAATACAAAGGACCTACAATGGCTAAAATATTCTTGAAAAAGAAAAGCAAAAATGATAGACCTGTAGTTCTTAAAAGTGATAATGATCAAGACAGTGTGGTATTTTGCAAAAGGATAGACAAATCTAGCAATGGAACAGACATATAGACAAATAGAGGGTCCAGATATTGGCCCACATGAATAGACCAAATGATTTTTGCCAAAGGTACAAAAGCAATGCAATGGAGAATGGAAAGTCATTTCAACAAAGGGTTTGGAACAATAGGATATCGATAGGATAAACAAAACCAAAAACACTGATTCTTACCTCACACAATGCACAAAAATTAACTTGAGATGGATTATACATAAAACATAAAAACTCATAATGTTTCTAGAAGAAAGCAGAAGAAAACCTGTGTGGTCAACAAAGTTTTCTTAGGTAGTATGTTAGAAAAAAACTGATATTTTGGATTTTATCAAAATTAAAAACATTATCAAAATGAATAAAGAAGCCACAGACTGAGAGAAATATTCACAGTACAGTATCTAATAAAGAACTTGTATCCAGAACTTACAAAGGACTTCTACTCTCAATAATGAAAAAATCGACGGTAGACTTAAATAGACACTTCACAAAGGGGGACATACAAATGGCACATGAAAAAGGGCTCAAAATTATCAGTCATTAGTCTTGCATATTATACCAAATGAGATACCTTTGCACATTCACCCAAAAGGCTAAAGCTAAAAAGTCTGACAATACAATGAGTTGGCGAGAATATGGAACAACTAAATCTATGACTGAACAATTCCATTGCTTATTTCCCCAAGAGAAATAAAAACATGCCTACAAAAATATTTGTCCGTGAATGCTCATAGCTTTTCTCATAACAGTCAATACCTGGGAGTAATACAAATATCCAAGAATGAGAGAATGGTTAAATAAATTGTCATATATTCATACAACAGAATGTGACTTCAGCAATCAAAAGTAACAGTAACATGGATAAATCTCAAAAACATTATGCTGAGTGAAAGAGCCAGGAACAAAGAATAAATACTATGTGATTCTACACATATGAATTCCTAGAAAGGACACATGTAAATGGTGGTAGAAATCAGAGCAGTGGTTGTATGGCATGAGGGAAAGTAGGTTTACCTTGGAAAAAACAGTGGGGAGGTTTTCGGGGCACTGAAAATATTCTATATCTTAATAGGAATGGAGATTATGTAGGTGGAAGCAGTTGTAAAAACTCATCATTAGATTTGTACCATATGTAAATTATACCTCAATGAGACTTTTATTAAGATAAATAAATGGTAGCAGAAGCCTGATCTTTACAGGTTATAGTCCTTCCTAGTATATGATAAAAGGAGTTCTGGAGGGCCCTCAGTAGAACTTTTTTGTCCTAATCTTCCTTTCCTCAAGATAAAACTGTTTTAAGAAAATGAAGAGCATGGTGAATTGAGTGTCCTTTCATTTCATCCCTCCTTCTCCCAATCCCAGAAAGGGATTGGCTGTCAGTTGGTTCTAAGGGAGATCAGAACCTGAGATGTAATACCAGCTTCTGAGACAAAAAAAAACAAGGTGACCTACAGGAACGGTTATTGGTTTTATTTTATTTTTTAAAAAGATTTTATTTATTGATTGATTTGACAGAGAGAAACATAGCTAGAGAGGAAACACAAGCAGGGGGAGTGAGAGAAGGAGAAGCAGGCTTCCGTTCGAGCAAGAATGCTGATGCCGGGGCTCAATCCCGTGACTCGGGGATCATGACCTGAACCGAAGGCAGATGCTTAACGACTGAGCCATCCAGGTGCCCCTGGTTATTGGTTTTAAAGCATGACAATCCTGATTTTGACTCTAGGCACCAACACTTACTCTGGGACAAATTTATTCTGGTCCCTGATTTGCAGTTCTATAAAATGAAGAGAATGACCCTTGCCTTGGATGTCATGGTGAGGGCGACTGTCCAGCTCTCTTTGCTCACTTCTGTGAAGCTTCTCCCACTTTCCCTGACTCTTGGGAACCAACTGCCTTCCCAGTTACACGCGGTCATAGTAATTCTCCCTTGGTTTTTTCCAAAATATCATTTACTTGTGAGAGAAAGAGAGAGCACAAGCGGGGTGAGCAGCAGGCTGAGGCTTCCCATTGAACAAGGAGCAGGATGTGGGGCTCGATCCCAGGACTCTCGGATCTTGACCTGAGCTGAAGGCAGATGCTTAACCAATTGCACCACTTATGGGTCCCAGTAATTCCCCTTTGAAGCACCCATAATAGATGTAATTTTGTATTTACCTGTGTGAACATGTGATTAATATCATCCCCCATCCTTACTAGCAACTCCAGCATAAGGAAAAGTGTGTATTTTTGCTCACCAGCACCTATCATGGGGCCTGAGACATGGGAGGTAAGCAATAAATATTTGCTGGAGAAATGAGACCTGGCAAAAGCAAGGAAAACCATGAAACTCAGGCCACCCTCCTACTCTTTCCTCATTCCCTTAATCCAAGTACACACCACTCACCCCCAGACTGCCTTTGGGGCCTCCTTTCCCCTTTGTCATCTCCCTGAGTTTGTTAGTATCACTTTGATTCATCTTTTTTTTTTAAGATTTTATTTTATTTGAGACAGACACAGAGAGAGAACATGAGTGGGGGAGGAAGGGCAGAGGGAGAGGAAGAATGAGAAGCAAACTCCCCGCTGAGCAGGGAGCCCGACTTGGGGCTTGATTCCAGGACCCTGGGATCATGACCTGAGCCGATGGCAGACGCTTAACCAACTGAGCCACCCAGGCGCCCCCCCATTTTATTCATCTTAACAATGTATGTGTGGCAAAAAATAGGGCAGGGGAGTGGAGGGGGAAGGTGTTAGGGTTCAGGGAGATTTGTGTCTTAATGGCACATTAATAAACCTATCCTAAAGGAGCCCCACAGGAGACTTTGACACCACGCTTAAGAAACATGAACGTGTCTTTGTTTCTTTCCAAGAACTTCCTTTACACCAGAAGGCAC
>PITA01000030.1:33421-472414 GCA_004023965.1 Spilogale gracilis
TCTCTGCCTTTTCTGAAAGCACAAGGAGAGCATACTATTAGGAGCCCATGGACTGAGACTGTTTCCAGCACCAGGCAGTCCTGCAGAGACTGATTTAGAACTTCTTTGCCCCATCCCACCTCGCATACTGCACATTCTCCTCCCTGTTGCCCTCCTGCTCGCCGGGGACACAGCTCCCTGAGCTTCCCTGATGTGGACTTGGCCTTTTCCTGCCAGGTCTAAGTAAATGAACAGATAACATGCCTGGCGATGCCAAACAGGCTCTTAAGAGTAATATTCTCTTCTGAATATTGGCTGGACTGGCCATTCTCCCATTTGCCTTACCTTTCGGATCCACCAAGCGTCCTGTGGGGCCCCCTGTCCATCAGCCTGCACACCCAAGGCCGCTCTTCTGTTTTCCCCACCACCATTGTCCGAGGTCAGTCGTCTGTTTGACAAAGATCTATGTGTCCGTGTGCCAGACTGCGAGTGCGGGCGATGGGCAAATGTGCTCCACATCACCCCGCCCTCCTAGAGCGCATGGTCTAGGAAAGTAAAGTCTTCCTCAGTTTCTCCAAAGCCTTCTCCCTGGGTCCCCGTTCATCCTCTGGGGAGTCACCAGCACTTTGGGCAAACCAAACAAGACAACAAACAAACAAAACCCCAACCCTTATGTGAATCCTCTCTCTCTTGCTGGAGGTAGGAGAGGAAGAAGCACTAGATGAAGAGAGGAAGGAACAAGGGCTGAATTCTAGCACTTCCGCTGAGCATCCGTGTGCCTCGCCGGAAGTCTCAGTTCCCCAATGAGAGCCTGATGTGCGATCGCAGAGCTCTGGGATCATGACCTGAGCTGAAGGCAGATGCTTAGCCAACTGAGCCACCCAGGTGTCCTACACTTATTTTAATAATAACCACCCCTTGAGATGGGAACTTTATGTGGTCTTATTTCACCCTTGTGTTGAGGGAGGTTCTTTTCAATCCTTCTTCTGGGTTAAAAAAGTAATTGAGGCTTACAAAGTTTAGTAACTAGTTCCAGACCATACAGCTAAAAAAGTGGCAGAAGAGGACAGGACTAACCCCCCACAGGGGGCTCTTCTCTTCACTACAATCTATTATGCTTTCTGGAGCACAAGGCTCGCTCAGCACAGCACTCAGTAGAATTGAACATCAGGGCCAAAAAGCTAAACACTGAGTAAATCACAATAAAACAGTTTCACAAAGTGATCCTCCGAATCGCACCTATACTTGCAGGCTTCTGTGAGGAGGGGTCACTCCTATCCATGGAGCCCAACGGGAAGTGGGCCAAGCTCACATCTGGATGGTGGCAGTGGGGGCTTGGATGAGAAGCCCAGGAGAGCCCCCAGGAGGGTCAGGGTCAGCAGAGTGGGCTTGGGGGTCCTGACCAAGGGTTCTGGAGACCAGAAGGGCTTCATGTTACTTTCTCATCCTATCCTTTCCTCTCTTTCCTCCTCTCCTTTCTCTTTATTTCTCACTCTGTTTTCTCTGGTTATTGTTATAGCTTTCTTTTTTTTTTTTTTTTAAATCTGCCTCTCTTTTTTTCAGTTATTTCTTCCTTCCCTGCTCTCATTCCCCCTTAATTATTACCTATTTGATTTGGTTCAAATTATGGGTCTCAGTTTCCTTATCTGTAAATAAATCGTGAAGGCAATAACTACATACATAGCTCTTAGCATCAGGAACTGTGTTAAGCACTTAACTTACAGTAACTGCTGGAATCCTCATGTCAATTATCAGGTAGTTTATTAGTACGTATTCCATTTTCCAGGTGAGAACACTGAGGCGCAGAGGTTAACTTACCTGCTTCTGGTAACAAGTGTGATTTGGATCCTGGCCACAGGCTTCGGAGCCGCAGTGGGGGAGCACGTCCGTGCAGCTGGCCAAGGAGGTCAGGACTGTGAATCCTTGAAGGCAGCGTGGGGCACATGGTGTCCTGTTTGCAGTATCACTGTCTCCTTGCTCAGCTCTAAGATTATCCCTAGTTTATTTGCTAAAAAGGGAAAAACCAAAGCACTTGGAGAACATCACTGAGCAAGGACCAGTAGTTACTTTGGACTAAAGAGCTGGCTTGAGACAAGTTTTGTTCTGCTGGGTGAGTGTGGAACTTGTTGGGGGGGGGACGGCTAGGTGGCTGAAGACACAGGAGGGGGGACTGGGAGTCAAAGAGAGAAGGCAAGGGCAGCTGCTATGGACAGAGGAGTTGGGGGGAGCTCCCTGAGATGAGAAGTACCTTAGGGATGTAAGCCCAGTGGGAGGTAACACTTACCAAACTCCCCCCGAAGTTTTCCTGATGAGTCAGTAGTGCTTTTGGAGTTTCATAGTTTTTAGCATTGAGTTAGCCTTACACCTGCGCCAGGTGAGATCCTTCCTCTAATGAATCCAGCTGCAGTGCCTCCCGCTTGTGAGCCCAGTTGGCCCGATCTCTCCCATTTACAAAGTGCGTCTGTTCGCCCAGAAGTTTTCACTCGAAAAGAAAGACACCCCCCAGGACCCCAAGGGGCGGGAGGTCAGCCCCTGGGCATGCCTCCGGAACATTTCCCACTGCGGAATTCGGACCCTGTTCCTGTCCACACTGCGGAATTCGGACCCTGTTCCTGTCCACACTGCGGAATTCGGACCCTGTTCCTGTCCACACTGCGGAATTCGGACCCTGTTCCTGTCCACACTGAGGAATTCGGACCCTGTTCCTGTCCACACTGCGGAATTCGGACCCTGTTCCTTTCAGGCTCCGCCGGGGATTGCCCGTCACCAGCCCTCTGGGTTCCCCAGCCAGGCAAGGGAAGCACCCGGATTTGTCAGTTCTGTCCCGGTCTCTTTGTTCCCCACATTTCATACGTTTGTGTTACAAATGCTGCAGCTTTGCTCCCACAGGCTTCTCTTCCCTCTTGCTTCCCTGGCTCTCCTTCATCAGTTCCCACTAATCGGAGGAGGTGTCCCCACAGTGACAAGGACGACGGACACTCCCAGCAGATACACCTGTGTATTAGTTGTGCAATGGGCCAAGAAATTAAAATTCCGAGGCAGGCCGCGAAGTGTTGGTGAGCTGAGCAGTGGTCTCAAGCCTGCCCCAAGGCAGACTCCACAGGGAGAGCCCCTGGGAGGCAGCACAACGGAGAAAGGTAGTTGGGGGCCTCCTTCCACCCAGAGCTGCTGAGAGAGGTGGGCTGTGGCAGGCACTGATTGCAAAGGAGAGGGAGGAAACCTCCAGGTCCACACAGACCCCGCAAGCGTGTTCTGGAAATGCATACAAGGTCCTGGACTCCAGAAGGCTGCTGCTTCCCCAGCCCTTCCTCTCACCCCTGCCACGGAAGCCCTATTTCCTTTTGCCCCTCACAGATTTGGGTGAAGGCGTTTGGGACACAAAGGAGACAAACTGACTCATTAATCTCCGGAGACCCGGTGTCTACAGTGGGCTGCCCTGCATACAGTAGGCACTCATCAGTGCTGCTGTTACCGGAGCAAATCCAAACAGGAAACTATGATTACTGTGAATGGGCTTATTATCTGATCATTGCCCAAAAGCAAAAAAAAAAAAAAAAAAAAATTACAAATAAACATTGGGGAATGGGGGGGAGAAAGAGGAGAGGAAGCATTAGGATCCTGGGGTTGCTTCAAAGAGGCCAGGGTGGGGCACCCCGTCCCCGCCACCCCCGAACTGGCCTGAGAATAAAGCAAACAAACGAGAAACCAGAGTCTCAGGCCAGGTTATTACAAAGCCGGCCCGAGTCAGGCCACCAGAGCTCCCATCCTGTCTGCGACGGTGGCTCACATGCCTCCCCAGTGAATATAAAAATACCGGCAGGACTGAGCTCCTCCCAGCAGTTGCTTTTCATCTTCCGGAGTTCACAGGCCGAAAGGAGTTGTCTTTGCAGCCTCACACACGCTGCCCGCAGAGAAAAGAAATGGCCGGTAATACAGCAGGTTTTTTTTTTTTTTCCTCCTCACTTTGGCTGAATCGAATAGGAGTTTGTCCTTTTAAATTGTCTGCAGCGAACATAAATCCTAAGGCTAAAAGTCTTTGGGAGAATACTAGCGGTGCACAGGGAGGCAAAAGGACAAAATGCCCGGAGAGGGGTGGCTGGGTGTGGAGAGGGCGCTCAAGGCGTCTGGCGAGTCAATATTGCCACGGGCAGAGGCTGCCCTTGCCTTTTTGTATTTCAGCAAAAGAAAGGGCAGGAATCCGTCTGCTTGTCCTAGCCTGGATTTCTGATGGTCCTGGCGTGACTCTGAGACTGTCCCTTTAGGACTCCGATCTTTACCCTCTAGAAAAGAAGAAAGGCCCGTCAGAATGTGCGTCGGATTAGTAAGCAGGATTCCTGCATTCAGCATGTGCTGGAGACTTGAGGAGGAAGCAAAAAATGATAGGTGCCGAGGAGAACACGAATCTCCTTCCAAGTGCAGGGCGGGGAGGGGCTCTGAGGAATTCAGTCTAGAGTCAGGATTCCAGGCCAATGCTGCCCTCCATCCTCCTGGTCATCAGGTCTTCCCTCGAGGAAGGCCACGACACGTCTAGGCCATCTTCAGCGGGGAGCAAGCACCGGGCCTGCCGCCTCCTGATGGGGACGCCGTTCTCGAGGCTGATTTATCCCTGCAGATGGCAGAGCTCTTCTTGAACAGTGATTTCAAAGAGTTAAACTGCTTCCATATGTCCAGCATAGGAGTGGAGTTTGTAGCCTTTGGCAACCTCGGCTGAATCCAGCTGCAGCCGCTACCTGTGTGTGTGTGTGTGTGTGTGTGTGTGTGTGTGTGTGCACACGCGCGTGCTCACACACACACACACACACACACCCGCACGCTTGTGTGCAGTGACATCTGAACCATGTTCCGGACCGTGTCAATGAAACTGTTATGTCTTTGTTGGGGGAGATATTAATTCTGAGCAATTACAGCTCCCTCTTTCCTCACTCCCTCCCACCTCCCCCCCTTCATCTGCCCAGCAAGGACCAAGGACCATGTCAAACAATATACAACAGAGAAGAATGCAAATAAACTTTAGTCTGCATAGCCCAGCAGAGCAGTTAGCCGCCCACTTGCAAGATACTTAACTCTTGTACACATGATACACAAAGAACGCTAGCTACTTTCACCAATCCCTTTAGACCAAAAAAAAAAAAAAAAAAAAAAAAAGGCAAAAGAACTGATCCTTGTCTTTCTATCTGTGAGGTTGCAGTTCCTCCTGCTAATAAAGAAGCTTTTCCCATGATGCAGTGTGATAAGGATTGGCCTACATGTAGTCCAGAAAGCCACCGCCGATGTGTCCTTGATTAGGTGTCTTATCTTCCATTGAGCTGCCTCTGATGAAGACTGCTGACAACATCATGGCTGGGAAAGCATCGGACAGCTCCATAAAATGGCAGCTCTGTTATGACCTGTCAGCCAGGACCTGGTGGATGGTAAGTCTGGTGTGCTCACATCTTTTTTCCTCCCACCCCCCCAACCTTCCCCCTCCTTTCTTCTGAGCTCCTCCTTTATTGTCCCATGCACGTGTTATAAAGTTCCCTGCTGCCTGCGGAAAGTTCAAGCTCAAGTTGTGGGAGCGGGGGTGCCTTCCACACCAGTGTGCTAGATAGGATTTCCCTGCTATTGTGGCCAGGGAGATAGGCCTTTTTTTTTTTCTTTTTTTAAAAAGGCAGTGTGAGTTTCTGTTCACTTTTTAAAAAAAAAAAAAAGAAAAGAAAAGAAAAGAAAAAGAAAAATGTAAATGGTACAGTTGGCCCCAGGCTGGCTGGTGTCAAATGTGTGGAGGGGGCAGTCAGTGGGGGACTGGAGCCTTCTTGGCTAATTGTTCTTGCATTAGTCTTAAAACAGAGTAATGTACTTCTTTCTCCGGCTTCTCTGAATAATGATTTAGATAGTGTATTGTATGGTGTTGTGTGCAGTTCCCTCATCAGTATGCGACTGTCCCCCACACTTCGCCTTAATTTGGAAGCCACCTCCCTTTCAATGAATACTGTAACTGGAGCAACCCCTGATTACTATGCCACTCAGCGTAATTAAATTTCGTTAATGAGGATATGCATATTCAGTTCATTACTTTTCTTTGCTCGGGTAAATGTGTGTGGGTTTGTTGTTGTTGGTTTTTTTTTTTTTTTTATCCCCATATTTGTCCAGCTGCAAGTTTGGGGAAAAGGAAAAAAAAAAAGGCATAAAAATTCGAGGTATTGATGAGTTTTATGATTCAACTTGGAGGAGAGAAGTTGTGACTCTCTTTCATCAGAATGCTGGGATTAGAAGCCAGAGATTTGGAGAGAAAACCTTTCCCATCAAAAATGTGCTATGTGAAAATTTTCAATCTACTGATTTCTGTTGTGGGGACAATGGTCTCTTGTAGGCCATAGTCGTGACATGAATGGGCAAACCTTTTGTAGGCAAGGTTTCCAGTATGAATATTAAATTCATCCTTGGGTTAATTCAGCTGAGCATTTATTTATTTTTCTTCCTTCCTTTTCTTTGCTTTGCTTTTCTTTCTTTCTTCTCTGCCCCTTTCATTTAAGTCTTGACTGCTTTTGTTTGCTCGCTTTGATAATTATTATGCTTACGACAAGGGCTGTTTTCTCACAATTAGTACAGTGTGAGACAATGAGCACTTTATCCTGAGTGGGGAGGGGTATGGCCAGCCCCGGTGGTCAGCCTGTCCCCAGTGCCCAGACAGAAGGGAGCGCCTTCCCATTAGTCCTGGCTTCTGGCTTTGCTAGGCAAGAGGGTTTCTGATTAATGTGTGAATTTCCTGAAAGGTGGAAGTTATGCTGTTGCTTCTAGGCTCTTCCCGCGTGCCCAAAGTGCAGACAGGCCTCACTGTACCCTGCAGTTCTTGTATGCGTTTTCATTAATGTGAGGTGTGAGAGCCTGCAGGAAAACTTTTCTGTCGCTACTTGTTGCTGCTTTGAGTGCTCCGTTTCAGAAAAAAGAAAAAAAAAAAAAAAAGGCCAGTTCCTCAAGGAGAGACAGAAAAGCCTGCCTCCCTCCCCTTCTCTCTGGCTCTTAACCACTTTCTTTCAGTTGGAGCATAATTTGTAAGTGACAAAAAAAACCCAACAGTGGCAAATTTTTGTTTATGATTGCATCTCTAATTATTAGACTTTAGCACTGTGTGGGCACATGGGTGAAATGAAGTCTTAAAATACTGGCAGGTACTCGGAGAAAGATAATGTTTATACAAAAGATTTATTTGCTTGATGCGACTGTACCAAGACTTGAAACAATAGTTACTCTGACTCTTAATGATCATTTTATGATGTTCCCAGAAGTAAATTTTAAAATCAGTATTTAAAATGAAACCATGTTTCTGTTGGGAAAAAGCAAAAAAAATTTACTCTGAATTTCTTTACTTAAAAACTGGGATTGATGTAGGTATGAGGAGATAGTCCCTGTAAATATTTCTACCTTTAAATTTCATCAGTCCTGTACAGAAAGACCATAGCTTCTCAAGAGAAGCATGTTGTAAATACTGTTGTTAAAAGTTTGTGTAAGATGATTATTCATTTTGAAAGATGATCTTTTATTGTCCAAGAAGATGCAGGATATATATAAGTACAGGTTCAGGGGTAAAATATTAAGTAAAAAGAACTTTGCATAAATTATTTCCATATTTAATCTTCATTAAGTTTGCATGAGCGGTATGTGTGTTTCTTCTTAAGGAAAACTCAATTTTCATACATTTTGTTAATTTGGGGAAAAATGTCTAAGAGATTAATATTTCATGTGTCCTCGAAAACTTGGAATGACAGAGACTTTGTGGAAAGTTTAATCAAACTAATTCTTGCATCTCATCGGTAATAAACTGGAAGAGAGAAAAAAAGTGTGTTGTGGCCACCTTACCACGATTCCGTTGTTTTTGATTTCAGGAATATTTTTGAAAGGTGTTTTAAGGTTCTTACAAACCATTTGTGTGTGTGTGTGTGTGTGTGTGTGTGTGTGTAATTCTGCTCTCACTGTGACACTGTTCCTTTTATTTTTACAATTATTCTGAGGTTTCTGTGTAAGAAAGGATATTGTATCCTTATTTGGTTTAATCAAATGAAGTTTTAAGTAACCAAATCCTGAATGCGAAAGCTGTAATATTAAAGTTTCTGGCAATTGCTTCCTGACTTATTGTCTGTTTCACTTAGATTCTCTTATTGTGTGACAATGATCATAAATTCTACTTGACAGGGAAAAAACCCAAACAAGACGTACTTGTCCAATTCTACATCTGTTTTCCTTCCTAGATAGGCATGTTTTAGTAAAACAGAGGAGAAGAAAAACATTTTATTGAGACAGCTATAAATAAACAAGCACAAAAAGAGTAAACTCTGTGTGTGTGTGTGTGAGTGAGTGTATTTGTGTTAAATATCATCTACATACATGCAGTTTTTTTTTAAATGGTGCATCTTAGAGGTTTTACTTCTTTAGATTATTTTGCATGTAACTCCTTTATGGAGAAAAATCATGTGAACAGTGTAAGTCACAGTCGGTTGGCTATATTTAGAGTTTTGTTGATGACCTTTCGCAATATTTAAAAATACCACTTGGAATGTATGAAAGCTGCCTCTGGTAAATAACACTATTTCATTAATTGTTATTGATGAGGCGATAGGTTTCCTTTTGAACCACTGAAAAATAAAATCAACAAAAGCAATTTTGGGACTTCCCATTCTATTTTGCATTATTTATTTGAAACTCTCTGTAGGACTTACTAGAACTTCTTTGTTAGCTATTTGCAAGTTCAAGGTAAGGGATAGTCACCAGACATTATTCTTTTTCCCCTAAATTTCCTACATCTAATCCTTTGATCCCATCAGAACCAGGCCAGAACATTTGTAAATTTACCCTAACAGCAAAGGGCAGTTATTTAAATATTAATCCACAGAATCTATCTGAAAAACGAATTGCCAGTCTATGAGAGTCGAAACCCTCAGATATTAATCAAAATAAACAGGCAGATAAACATAGAAATTAAACTAGATCTCACAGTGTCAAAGACCCAAAGCTGACTCTTGGTTGAACACTAATCAATCTACTCAATTGTAATGGACTTTTTATTTTTCTTGAAAGGAAATTTAATTTTTGAGTACCACAATATATAAAATGTGGTACTTTTATATATGTTATCATTTGTTTTTAGACAGTATTAATAAGGTAAAAATGAATCACTTGTTTGTTTTAAAAGTAAAATTCTATTGTCAATACAAAGTTAAATTAAATAATTTGACAACAAATGTCAATAGAGGTACGACAAAATTGAAGAGATTGTTTTCACAGCAAATGTTTCTTTAAAAGTCTTTGAGAAGTTGAGGTGAACTTAGGCTTACAATGAACAATTTTTAACTGAAAATCTGAAAATAAATCTATCTTATACATGCTGACATTAGTGTATCTTATAAGTCTATATTTTATTTTACTTTGCTATAAACAAAAGAGTTCCTAAACAGCTTAATAAGTGTGCTAAAAATATATTTGAGAAAACTCCTATGCAGCCTAATGACCACATTTAGACTCCTGTGGTACTCTACCAGCCATGTGAAGATATATCTGAAAATCAAAATTTAATTCTTATATAATTTCAAATTTTGTTTTATTTCTTTTAGAGGTATAATTGAATGTAGAAATGTAATTGAAACTGACACCATGCAGATAATAACCGCATCAACTAGTTGCCCAAAGATATTATGTCTATTCATTAAATGTATTTCCAGAATTAGAAGCTATAAAATGTATGCCTCACTCAACAAATTTTTGTTAAGAACTTACCATAGCCAGGCAGTTTTTTTGGCACAGGGACGACCAACGCTATCTTTGTTCTGGAGTCAAACCCGTGTCCCAGTGTTATAGGAGGGGGATACTCTTCACATTATTGAAGGCTTCTAAATGATTTCTATGTTGGGGAATGTGTAACTATTACATTTGCAGATTTGTTGTTGAGTGTCAAAGGTCGTTAATACCTCTTTTCATTCATAGCTAGTTGTCAAAGGTAGTTAACACTCTTTTCTTAATCTTGTGAGTGAATGTTAACATTGTCATTGCCAAAGCCAGTTTCGGTACGATTAATGATATTGGTAAAAACCAATAATTTATTACATATCAATTCTGAGTGAAAAAGAAACAATGATGGTTACGATAATGTCTGAGTGAAAAAAATGATTTCTACATCTGTCAATGATGTTACCACTTTCTTAATGTTTCAAATTTTGTCATAGACAGATTGCACTTTTTCATTATACATCTTCCATACCTACATTCTTCAGTGATGCGTTTTCATTTGCAATATCATTCTATCATATTTAAATAAAAAGGAACCCTATGGCTGATGTGGTTCAATATATTAATATTTTTCTAAAATACTTTCTTATCTGGGAGTGCTTTTTGTTTTATTTTCCATGATTTATTTTCATTTGTGTGCTTGCCTAACAAATGCAACATATACATTTTGGATGAGGGAAATAGCCTTTGGATCCCATCTTAATAAATAGTCGTTAGATGGTTATTAATTTAGTCAGAGAGTAAGGAAACACAAGTGCCTATCCATCCTCTTTTCCCAGTTCTTTTTTGGAAGCAAAGGGTCATGTTCTCAAGAAGTGTTATCTCTTCTATCTGTGGGAAAGCTGGTGTTGATTTTCCAGTGTAGAGACTAGTCAACAAAGAGATATCCGATGCTCACAACGTCATCGAAACTACAGCGTATTTCTGGAACACAGTGAAATGATGTCAATCAGTACTTTTGAGCATTTTAAAATTCCCCAAGATTGTTATTTTGTGATATTTTCTACACTGTCATTTGGATTATATCTACTATGTATTCTAAGGGGCTGAGAAAGTGAACTAGTGAAAATGTACCAGGCCAGCAAAAAAGAATTACACTCCTCTATTGTATCGCAGAATGCAAAATAGGGTAATGTACCTTCAGTGGAGAAGTTTGTTATCACCAGAAGTTCTGGTAAGGCATATATGTAGCTATACTCTGTATTTCAATAGCTTAAGCATTTTAAATCTTACTGCATTTTAAGTGCTTAAGCAAAGAGCCAGGAGAATAGAAACTTATCCATCAGTGTTTGTTAGGATAATTATTTTTTCACCTTACACTTTTGCATGTTTTGTAATGGGACAGACTTAGCCTATCATGTCATGGGCAGCTTTAATAACAATTTTCATTTCCCACTGTTCTAAAATAAATTTATCCCAGTACTTTTCTGAAAAATGGCTTTATCCAGAAAGCAATTATTTTTCAACTTCCCACTACCATGTTCATTTTCTGAGGTTATAACATAATGGATATGTTTATGAGCACGGGGATGAATCCTGGGAAATGTAGATTTGGTGACCTCTGGCAAATGAATCTGCTCCTCTCACGGCTGGTAGAGCCAGCTGTAAGGAGCAGATAATCATACTCATTACTAGTCATTCCAACCTGTCGTGAGGATAAAAGAAATGGACTCAGTGAGGCACCTGGTGAGTGCGATGCAAAATGCCAGGTTCATGACAGGTACCCAAGGGGGTCAGTGTGAGCCGCGACGATTCTACAGTCTCGGGTCTCAGCACTTAGTAAGTGCTCAAAAAACATGGAGGGCAGATTACGTGAATATAATTGTAGCATTTTCTATGGGGCTTTCATAATCATGTCAACTTTTTGAATCATGTAAACTTTATTTGCGGGAACTACATACATTAAATGAATCTGAAAAATTAAGTATTTTCTGTGTCAAATTGTATCATATTTCTTGGGCACCTGGGTGGCTCAGTCACTTAAGCGTCTGCCTTTGGCTCAGGTCATGATCTCAGGGTCCTGGGATCTAGTCCTGCACCTAGCTCCCTGCCAACAGGGAATCTGCTTCTGTGCTCGGGTGCTTGCTGTCTCTCTCAAATAAATAAAATCTTAAGAAAAAAAAATTGTAGCAGAATTCTTTCTTTTTTTTTAGGGTTTGATTTATTTATTTGGCAGAGAGAGAGGGAGAGCAGACTCCTCACTGAGCAGGGAGCCTGATGCGGGGCTCGATCCCACAACCCCAGGATCCTGACCTGAGCTGAAGGCAGATGCTTAACTGACTGAGCCACCCAGGTGCCCTGCAGCAGATTTCTTAAAAGCAGAGCCTCCCTAGACCTAGCGAGATTCAATAGTTAATGTTATACATTAGCTTAATTTTCAACATTACATGCTATGATTTTAAGGGTAAAAAAAAAAAATCAGTGATTATGAAGGGCCTCCTCTTTGCCAGGTGTTTTTCCAGGTTCTTTGGGAGGCAACACACATCAATCAGTCTTCAGCAGGGGGACAGTGCAATTGACATAGCCAGGCTTGCTCTATAGAGGAGGCCACTGGACTCTGAGGATCCGACATATGCTGAAGTGTGTTCTCTAATAAGAGGGGGAAGGGGCAGAAGAACACCGTATCATAACCCACCATGCCTGACGTGTTCCTTCCTCTCCCCCACAACCCAGCCATTAGCGGTGTCATCCAATGACCTGGGCTAGGACTCATGATTTGCGGCCACGGTCAAGTGTTTTGCCGCTGCCCGCTCTGCACCTGCCTGCCCACTGCCCCCCCCTCCCCAGCTTCAAGTCTGACCTCTTTCTGAGACTCCACTCTCTCTGTGTTCAGTGAGCTGCTTTCCTCACTCTCAGCCTGCGTCCGAGATTGTTCAGCTCTAGGATTGGAGGTGGCTGAATTCTTTGGAAATGTGATTCCATTCATCTTTCCTTGACACAATTAGATTCGCTATAGGCATAAGCCATCTGGGGGAAATTTTTTGGAAAGAAATTGGCAAGCAAAGCATTTCCATTTTCAGGTTCTGATAGTATCTGTTTACCTCATGGGGCTGTTGTGAGGCTCCGAAGAGATAAAACGTAATCAACGACCCCAAATCTGTAAAATGCAAAACCAGTCGAAGGTGCACATATTATTATCTAGTGGTGTTAAACGTGGGTAGGTGAAGAAAAGCTTTCCAGAATTTTGCCAGTGTTCTGGAGCATGAGATAATGCTAAATTTCCACCAGGCAACACAGAAAATGCTGGCTGTCTAAGACATTGTAGGATGCTCCTTGCAAATTCTACTGCTAAACTTGGAGGGATTAATTCTTCCTGTAGCAATGCCCTCCTAGTTTCCCACCATCCCAGACAACAGCGGTGCGGGCAGTCACCACACCTTGTACATTTAATCAGGCAGCAGGACATGAGCAACATTTCCCAAATGCTGTCTGCACCACCTTGCAGTTCAGTCCTTACTTTTTTAATTTTTTAAATTTTTAAAAAATATTTACTTTTTTTATTTGAGAGAGAGGGGCAGAGAAGCAGACTCCCCACTGAGCAGAGAGCGTGATGTGGGGCTCCATCCGAGAACTCTGGGATTATGACTTGAGCTTAAGGCAGCTGCTTAACCGACTGAGCCACCCAGGTGTCCCCACCTCTTCATTTTTTTTATTGCTGTAAGTTTGCTCTTTTCACCTGTACCACAAAAGATCCCTCTTGTAACAATTCTTTAATGAGGTTATTATTTTAACCCACACTCAGTATGTATTATAATAGGTAAGATTTAGTTTATCACATAATATAGGGGCAGCATATTATGCTATTAATGGGATTTTTTCTTCAGGATTGTTAGAGGTAACAATATCACCAGAAACTGTTTGAATGGCAACATCTTAGCATCTTTGATACCCTTTTATACTGTATATAAGTGTATGAATATTCTGATAAAAATGAACCTACTTTATTATATGACATTTGCAATTATGAACGTAAGATTTGTTTTATGTTTTTCATTGTCCAACCAAAAACCATAAGCCCCAACAGGATGGGGACTCGTTTTTTTTTTTTTTTTTTTTTTAAAAGATTTTATTTATTTGACAGAGACAAACACAGCCAGAGAGGGAACACAAGCAGGGGGCAGGGGGAGTGAGAGAGGGAGAAGCAGGCCTCCTGCCGAGCAGGGATCCCGATGTGGGATTCGATCCCCATGTGGGATTCGATCCCCAGTCTCCGGGATCATGACCTGAGCCAAAGGCAGTCACTTAACCAACTGAGCCACCCAGGCGCCCCGGGACTCGGTTTTATTTACCAGCTCTAAACAGTACTTTGCACATAAAAGGCCCTTAATAAATAATTGTCAAATTGTATTAAGACTATGATTTTCCCATATTATTTTATTTTTATTTATTTATCTTTAAAGAATTTATATATTTGACAGAAAGAAACACAGTTAAAGAGGGAACACAAGCAGAGGGAGTGAGAGAGGGAGAAGCAGCCTTTGATTTTTAATTTTTAAAATTTTTTTAAAGATTTACTTTTTTTTAAAGATTTTATTTATTTATTTGATAGAGAGAAACACAGCAAGAGAGGGAACACAAGCAGAGGGACTGAGAGAGGGAGAAGCAGGCTTCCGGCCGAGCAGGAAGCCCGAGGTGGGGCTCGATCCCGGGTCTCCGGGGTCATGACCTGAGCCGAAGGCAGTCGCCTAACCAACTGAGCCACCCAGGTGTCCCTACTTTTTTTATTTGAGAGAGGGGGGCAGAGAAGCAGACTCCCCACCAGGCAGGGATCCTGATGTTGGGCTCGATCCTGACACTCCGGGATCATGACCAGAGCTGAAGGCAGAGGCTTAATGACTGAGTCACCCAGGTGCCCCTGGTTTTCCCATTTTACTAGTGGAGACAGTGGGTACCCAGACTGTGCATTGATCCATGATGATGGGCTCCCAATCTTTGCTCCACATTACACATCACCACCTGCACTTTGCAAGATAAGACTTAAATGTACTAGAAGTGTGGAGGGATTATGATGAAATTAACAGCAAAGTGTTGTTTTTGTTTTTTTAAGATTTTATTTATTTGACAGAGAGAAACACAGCTAGAGAGGGAATGCAAGCAGGGGGAGTGAGAGAGGGAGAAGCAGGCTTCCCACCGAGCAGGGAGCCTGATGTGGGGCTCGATCCCGGGTCTCCAGGATCATGACCTGAGCCGAAGGCAGTCGCCCAACCAACTGAACCACCCAGGCGCCCCAACAGCAAAGTTTTAAGGCAGAGGGCTAGATGAGGAAGAAGGCCCCAAAGCAAAAGCAGCAAATTCAAATTTCTTTTCGAGCAGACAGGTTTATGGTCATTACCAAGTGCTAAGCAGCAGAGGAATAACCCACCGTTTTCAGCGAGGATCCTCTCCTATTTTCTCAACTCTGCCTTTATTATAGTGACTAAGACCTTTTAGGCATCTAATAAGTTAGAGAATTTGGAAAAGGCTAATGTATTTGGGGGACCAATGACCAAAGCAAGGTGACTTTGAAAGAAGTGAACTTTTTGCCTATTTTCTTATTTTTGATGAAATCAGTTTCATTTCAGAAGATCGATTATTTTTCCACTTGAAGGTTTCATTGATTTTTCCACATGTCTTACCCAGATTGCAGTGTTGGGAAAGGACTTAGTGGGGGACTGGCATTTTGACAGTGCTTGGGTGAGGACTCCGGAACATGCCAAGAATAACAGAAACCTTAAAATGGAATGGGTACAATATGCAGGGACACACATCTTTGGGAAAGAGAGAAAGAAGATCCCCCAGCAATGTTAAGAAGTAACTGCTTCTAAATGATCCCTTTGGAAAGAGCGAGAAAGTGAAAAACGCCACCTATTTGGAGCAGGTCCTGTTTCAACCATATAAGTCAATGTCTGAATGAGAAGTAAGACCCTGCTTCCCAGGGTCACCGCTGAGTGCTCCGCGGCCCAGTCTTCAGAGTCTGGAAGGTCACCCGTCCTTACTCTCATGACGCTTTTGCTTTGGTGCTGTTACAAGCTGACTTGGGAGTATTCTCGAGGCCTCTGGCAGATTCTGGAGCCCTCTCAGCTAGACACTACCCTTTCACGTGAGCGTATTTCCACATCTGGTAGACACTAGTCAGACAGCAGCTGCTTTTGTTCACTTCCCCCCCTTCCGTGCCGCTCTTCAGAGATTTTAATGTGAAATGATGATAGAGCCTTGTGCGGGGAAAGTTGATCATGACCGTGACCTTTGCTCCTGACCCCCGTCCCTTGCTACAGCCAGCATCGCCATTCTTTCTTGCTTTGGGAGCAGAGCCTCTGGCAGCAGTGCAGTGGAGATCTGTGACTCCAGGATGATCAGTCTTCCCTTTGCCTTCCAGGCTCCTTCAGCTGTTCTTACAGAGTTTCGAGGTTAATGTTAACGCTGACAGCTAATCTGGGGACATTATGCGGGGGCCGGGGATAAATTTACATTGCTCGAATTTGAACTTCAGTGGATATCGGTGGAGATTAGGAGACTGAAAATAGTGTACATGTCATAGCAGAGGATAATAATAATAATAATAATAATATGGTGATTTTCTCTTATTGATAGACATGAACAGCCTCACACAAAACTCTTTCACCATCTCTGTAAAGTTCATGGGGCCTGCTCTAAGGCGAAATTGTAAGATATTATGCAGTGCAATAATGCTTAAGACTTCAGAAGAAACCGCAATACGTTTTTGTCCATAAGTCGAAGGAATAACACGGAATTGCCGTTTTATTTGTCCAATAAGATATTAATTATCTTGTGTGAGGCTTTTCATTTTTTTGGCACCAAAGATGTTTATAAATGGTACCCCACGTAACACAAACCGCATGTTTATGTAGCACGAATGTTCAATCAATTAGTTTACACACACAAACACTGGAATATTGATGACACGTGTTAGCTTTGAGCGGGAGAAAAGCCAACAGAGTTAATCTGGTGCATTGATCCTTGGGCCATGCACACAGATGTGAACCTTTGACTTCATCACAAGTGATTTGGCTGACAAACAGTAGCTTGTAATTCTTGTTGCACCCTCGTAAATTAATTAACAAATCAATCAATCCGTTCAGAACCAGCAGTCCAACCACATTTGTCAGTTTCTGATGTTTCCCTTCATTTTACCTCTCTCACTTGTGCTGTTCTTATCAGATCCTTCGAAAGCCTTTGCTTGTGCCAGATTAACTTTTCCTTAACCTTGAAAAGAGAATTCTAAACAACCGCGTGGGGGAAGGAAATGTTGCCGATGTATTAATTAATATTCTCAAAACTCTTGGCCATAGGGTTATTAATGGGTAGAACAAATAATTATTGAGCCTTCAAATGCTTTTGGTATTCTCCCCAGGTAAGGAATAAGAAAGTAGCATCCCAGTCTTTCAGCAAATAGACAGCATTTAGAGGCTAAGTGATGACTAAGTTAGTGGTCCCCAACATTGGCTTAAAAAGTACTTCTTTGATTATGTTTCTATCCCTACCCTATACTTCGAAAAATTCCATTAACCGAACTATGAGGTACTGAATTTTTCAGCCACAGCTGTCTATAAATCACCCCTATGTGCCAGGTGCCCTGCTAAATACTGTAGCAAATATATTATCCTATTTAATTCGTGCAACAACCCTGAAAAGTAGATGTAAGTCCCATTTTGCAGCAGAAGAAATGGAGGCACGAGGATTTAAATAGTCTGTCCATATACACACAGCTAACAACTAGCAGAGCCACGATTAAAAGTCTGGTCATGGACACTTTCCTCTCCACCACAATTAACCAAAGACATACAAGCACTTCTCAACAATAGGCAATTCTAGCCCAAAGCAAAAAAACTTGACATTTCACTTAGAGAACTTATTCTAGATAAACCTACCAATTCTGAGAGGCTTTGTGAAATATTAAAAAATAGTTCTTGAGTACTATTTATTAGTTTCCAGCTGTATTGGGATATATTTGACATCCTTACGTAAGTTTAAGGCATACAATGTGATGATTTGACATATATGTATACTGTAAAATGATTACAGGAAGGTAAGACAACACTCTGTGTGTGTGTGGGGGGGGTGAGGACATTTGAGATCCACCGTCTTAACAAATTTCAAGTATACAATGTATCATTGCTGACTAGTCATCACGCTGTACGTTAGATCCCTAGAACTTATTTGTCTTATAACTGGAGGTTCTTGGATTCCTTTCTGGAATCTGCTTTCAAGAGTTTCAAAAGGGGAGGGGCTGTGAAACCTTCTTTGTCCTGTTCACTCTGGTCTTTGTTCCTGTTAACTTTGGCAGCAACATCCACTGCTGCGTTAACAGGCTGTTATTGCTTTCTTTTGTTTTGCTTCATTTTCTTGTCCCGAATCAATGGGGATTGTGGAATGACAGTTACTCTGAGAACTGAAACAGCTAGACAGATGTCCCTAAGCTAGTCTGGAAGCATAAGCAAGCCATTTGACCTCCGAGCCCTGCCTCCTTTGAGCTATTGTTAGAAGCAGATGAACACAGTGTTTTCCAACTTTTGGGGGCCTTCCATCATAACCTAGTGTACACATATATAAATATATAGAATGTAAATTAAATATTCAAAAGACAGTCTTCACCCTTCATACCTGAAATGTACTATTAAAAGTTTTTATTTTATTCTGTTTTGCCTTTTGAAATAAAAGTGTTGTCTAGCTAAATTGGTATCTTAACCCACTAGTGCATCACAATGAAAATTGAAAAATACTGAAATGCGTTAAGTTTCTGGTGAGCTCAGATTCAGTATCTCTACAGAAGCGTGCTTCAGATTCTTGTGTTTAAAGGTCTTTTATTATTTGAGACCCCACATTTTAAAAATTATTATTTTTTTAATTTAAATTCAATTAGCCAACTTACAGTACGTCATTAGTTTCAGATGTAGTGTTCGAGGATTTATCGGTTGTGCATAACCCCCAGTGCTCATCACATCATGTACCCTCCTTAATGCCCGTCACCCAGTTACCCCATCCCCCCAACCTCCCCTCCAGCAACCCTCAGTTTGTTTCCTATACTTAAGAGTCTCTCATGGTTTGTCTCCCTATCTGCTGACTTCCCATTCACTTTCCCCTCCTTTCCCCTATGGTCCTCTGCCCTCTTTCTCATATTCCATATATGAGTGAAATCATTTGATAAATGTCCTTCTCTGCTTGACTTATTTCACTCAGCATAATACCCTCCAGTTGCATCCACATTGATATAAACAGTAAGTATTCATCCTCTCTGATGGCTGAGTGATATTCTGTTGTACGCATGGACCACATCTTCTTTATCCGTTCATGTGTCAGTGTACACTGGGGCTCTTTCCTTAGCTTGGCTGTTGTGGGCATTGCTGCTATGAACGCTGGGGTGCACGTGCCCCTTTGGATCACTGCGTTTGTATCTTTGGAGTAAATGCTTAATAGTGCGATTGCCTCCTAGACCCCTTGAGGAGCCTCCATACTGCTGTCCGGGGTGGCCGCAGCAGTTTGCATCCCCACCAGCAGGGCAAGAGGGTTCTGCTTTCTCCACACCCTTGTCAGCATCTGTCATTTCCTGAGTTGTTAATTTTAGCCATTCTGACTGGTGTGAGGCGGTATCACATTCTGGTTTTGATTTGTATTTCCGTGATGCCAAGTGATGTGGAACATTTTTTTCATGTGTCTGCTGCCCATTTGGTTGTCTTCTTTGCAGACATATCTGCTCATATCTTCTGCTCATTTCATGACTGGAGTACTTATATTTTTGGAGCCCTACCTTTTAAAGGACTCTCGTACTCTTAGAAGAATGTGATTATTTGGGGGACCATGGTCCTGATCTGTGACCCCTTTGTAGAACAGTCCACTGGAGTGTTTCTCCTCAGAGCTCTCTAAGGGTGACAAATCAGTCCAGTGGCAGGAGAACGGGAGCAAAGGAGGGACTGGCTACCAGGCTGGGTCTGTGTTCATAACATGTGTTGAATTCTTATCTTCATCAGAGGAATAGCAATTATTAGGAGACCTCTTTAATTTGCAAGCAAGACAATAAAATGCAGTTGCAGGGTGTGAGAGGGAGAAATGTTGTACACACACTTTACTACTCAGCTGCCACTGAAAACAGAAAGAAATAGCCTTTTAGTAAACATGAAAGCACATGAGTAGAATAAGTGTTTTCCTAAAGAGGCCTCCCAGCCCTGAAATTTTTGGTAGAAAGAAATCTTAGGACTGTGGTTATCTACTGCACTTTACATAAGTATTATTTTTTTTTAAATATTGTATTTATTTGACAGAGAGAAACACAGCCAGAGGGGTAACACAAGTAGGGGGAGTGAGAGAGGGAGAAGCAGGCTTCCCGCCGAGCAGGGAGCCCGATGTGGGGCTTGATCCCGGGTCTCCGGGATCATGACCTGAGCCGAAGGCAGTCGCCTAACCAACTGAGCCACCCAGGCGCCTCACAGTGGTATCTTTCTAGGAGAACAGAGTGAATCTCACTTAGCCTTATATTTCCTCTCCCAGCTTCTTATTCCAACCTCCAATACCCTTGTACAGGAAGGAGACCATTCTAGAAGTCCTGCTGAATGTGATTGAATCGCCTTAAGTTCTAGTTTCTTAGCCCATCAGTGTTTTGGGTACACAATTTATGAATTCTAATAAAAAGTATAATAGTAATGCATTAAATAAGAATAAATATGCCAATTTATAAATTTATAAATAAGGTCAGCCCTGCTTTTCATACAGTTACCCCCAATACACATACACACAGCTTGCAAATGAGCTGTGCTCTAAAAGCTCACCATAAGTCCGTCATTAACAATTTTGTGCCATGTGCAGTAGATCCTCAAAGGACCCATCTAAGAGTGTACCAGATGCAGTAATGGCCCCAGGGAACCAGAGGCAGGAGTATAGCTCTTTCTGACCCTGGGGAAGGACCCTTCCACCTTCCAATAGCATCTTTCTCAGCAGGAAGAAAGGAATTTCCCATCTCCAAGTGACTGAGAACAGACCCCACTGCTCTAATCCAGAGAGAGAAGTTGAGAACTGACCATATGGTATGGCCTAAGGCCCCTGGACAGTGCAAAGAAATTGCCGGAGGGGCTGTAGGTGGCCATTACTACCCCCTTCTCCCTTTCTCTGTCATCCCCTAGGAAAGAGAGGGGGTAGTTCTACAGCTTTTCTTCTTCTAGGACATGGTTTCCCCTTCTCTCCATCTTCCTCTCTTGGGTTTCTTCTCATGGCTCTCTTCAGCCCCAAAGCTGTAGGATGGAAGTAGTAAGAAAGAGTCAGAGGTGAGACTGAGGGTGGACCTAAGCGACATCGTCTTCCTATTCCCCTTTCTCATTCCTACTCTAGTCCTCCGTCTCACCAGTCCATTCTCAATCCCACCCCTGGACACTAGACCACAGCGAGAGTTGGGGAATCTAGACTCTCCAGCTGACTGATGAGTGGTATGGATCAGGGAGTGTAGGGAATGATTATAGAGGTAGGTACGGGAGGTAGAAATGGAAGTACCATTCTCAAGGCAGTAAGCTCAACCAGCTAGAGCAAGTTGAGAGCCGCCTGTGTCCATACACATAAACACCTGTCCTTCAGTTCCTTTTCTTATCCCAAACATAGGGCTGTGGATTTGCGGGTCCATAGTCTCCATATAAACACAAAGGTCTTTGTGATGACTTTGTTATTAGTGTCTTATCAGTTAGAACATCCATCTTTACAATGGTATAGAGACCCAAATTTTTCTTCCCTATGAATACTGTATTTATTCTGTCAACAAACTCTCATAGAGCATTTACAAAAAAAGTTGTATGAACCAGGCACACTTAGTTCCCTTCCTCATGGAACTTACATGGAGTGACGAATGTAGTGTGGCAAGTCCTTTGTTGGTCAAGTATTGGCTGTCACGGAATTATCTAAGAGAGGCAGCTAACTCGTCTTGGAGGGGCCACAGTTTCTCCCAATGATGCAAATAACAGAGGAGAAGACTAATTGCTTAGTCTTCTAAGGGGTCGGCATGTGTGAAGGCCCAGTGGCAGAGAGAGCATGGCTCTTGGCTTGAAAATAACACAGAGAAGAAGGCGCCATGCTGTAAATGAGGACACAGTGAGCAGAACACTCCACACCAGCAGCCCTGGTATTTTGCTGATTGATGTTAAGGGGGGAAGTGTCCAGGAATGGGGCCATGGGTATTGAGACAACTCGACCTGCACGCCAGCACCGCCAGCACCGCCAGCACCGCCACGCCACACACCAGATAGCCACTGAAAAACAAGGATTTCATTATAGTGAGACTTCACAGAGGTGGATCAAATAACACAGGACAAGGGTCTAAGCTCGGATGGCTGCTGTTTCTGCAAGTTTCTGGTTTAGCCAGCCTATTAGACTGTAGCCAGATGTACTGTGTTACCTACATAATCCTTATCAGCAGCATTCCATCTGTGTCACCCAAGTAGCAGGAATTAGGCAGGCACCCTTTTGGAAAGTGGCCCAAAGGGTACAGAAAGCAGGTACGCCTCGGAGGCTTGTAACCCACATCCTTCTAAGCTGGGAGAAAAGAAAAACACATTGAGTTTCTGCCCTAGATACTTACTTGAATTGCTCCCGCATTCCAGAGAGAGGTTGGTGGGGGGAAATTGGGAGGTTAGCTATGGGCCTCGGGGTGATGATTAGTTTGTAATGGAACAAATTAAATTATGTGAAATTTTAGATGCTTTCCCCCTACCCTGGCGGCTCCCAATCTCTTTAGGGGTAGTCAGGAAAAGGGGACCTTCACAACAGCTGCTTAGCTGCTTGAGCTCAGAAAGGAAAACCATAATTTGTCTGTAATCCCTAATGCCAACAGTTGTTCATTAAGAAACAAAACTAATGTAATCTTGATTATTTGCTCAGATTTCTACTCTATCATGTTTTGTACATCTGGCAGGCTAATGTAATTTTCCTCAGAAACCCAAAGCAATCTGGTGCTCAGACAACACCATGCAGATTTAGGTAAATTCCAGGCTCAGATTAGCATAATACTAACTAATCACGAATATCATTTGCATTCATTAGAGTGTTGGGGTAAAAATTGTTTCTAAATAGCAGAAAATTGAAAGAAAGATTAAGGGTGAGAGCTTCAAAACTCTGGTTGGCTTCATGCGACTATATTACAGACGATTTTTTTTCTTACAAGGCCTAATATTTAATGTGGAAGTATTAATTAGAGTATTGGAAAAAGATTGCATCTAATTGGAAGAAGACTAAGAAAGATTAAGGACCAGGCGTGTGGACTTGCTTTTGCTTGATCCAAGTGTGGAAGAGATAATTTCCCGTGCAATGCCAAGGAGCTTAAATGTGTAAAATATACGGTGATTAATTTTTCAGGAAGAACCGTGGCTTTTTTTGAGATCACAGAAAAACACGAGTTCTTTCTCTTGTGCAGTAACAACGTACGGGTCAGTGCCTTTGTTTTCACGATCATGGAATGAAGATAACAGAATTAAACTCCGAAGTCTCAAATGCCCCAAATCAAGGTGAAATCCCATAAAGCCCACACACTGGGAAAACCTAAAAAACCATGGCAGTAGATCCCAAATACTGTACTGATTTTTTAAACATCGTAATTAAATGATCCCCCCCACCCCCGCCCACCACCTCCTGGTGATTGGCTGTTCTCCTTGCAGTTCCCCGGGTCCTGCCATTTGGCGAAAGTGGAATGGGTCGCAGGCCGCGCACTGGGGCCTGTGCTGGACTGCGGTTGCAGGCAATTGTCTGTAAATCCTGTCTTTCCGCAGCTCGGCTGCTGCGGAGCTCGGCTGCTGTGGGGCTAAATTCAGAGCTGGCTTCCTGAGGGCTTGGAGCAGGTGCTCGCCAATGATTTTGGCTTTTTGGCTTCTCCCTCTGACAGATGAGCAAGCGAACCCTGCTCCCCTGGTGAGAAGCCCGTGAGCAGCCATTAGCAGACACACCTTCGGATGTCTAGGCTAGCCAGCCGCTTGCAGAATCCTGGCGGTTTGGGATTCAGTCTTTGGCCTCAGGAGGGATGAGCTTCAGGACAGGGTGCTGTGGGAACTTGTTGCTCAGAATGTGAGCTGGAGATGAGGAACTCTGGCAGTATGTGGAGGCTTTAGGGAAGGCCGAACCTTGATTCCTACCCTGTATCCACCGAGCCAGAATCACTGAGCCCCAGGAGACGCAGACTCATTAGAGGGAAGAGGTGGTGTATACGATTCTAGGCCTGGAATGTTTGGGGCCATAACTCTCACCCCCAGAACTTCTTACAATTCATATTCTTGGGCCCAAGATTTGGTTTCAGGAGATCTGTGGAACGTAGGGTCCCTGGTACCATATTAGAGAAATGCACTAAAGAAACTAAAGAAGAATGAACATGGATTCGAATTCACTTTTGCCTACTGGGTTAGTGGGAAAGTTGGTTATTGAATTTAAGTCCAATTTCCTCATTTTTCACATGGGAGAACTGATCCTATTTTAGAGCGCTTGAGAACTGAGTGAGCTCAGGGTTTTCTTCACAGCTTTGTGTGCATTGCTGGCTCTCTATCTCCTCCTCTGGCCTTGGCAACCAGCTCCCTCCAGCTGACCCTCTCTGTAGCCCTGCCCGAGACCCTTACCCATGCCCATGAAAGTTCCTGCCTCAGTGGCAACTGCCTTGTGGCTCCTATACCTTCAGCTGGTCAGTGCTGTCCTTCTGACTGTGTTTCCAAACTCCAGGCTTTTTCTAAACTTACCCAAAATGTATCTGCCCATTGCCTATAAATGTATCTGCCCATTGTCTATACTTTCAGGCTGTCTGTTCTCTGCTAAACTGGAAGATGATGCAAAGCTAATTGCAAAGTCTTAAATATTCCATTTTATTGAGGACTTAGGAGATAACTGCCCTAGCTTGGTGACTCTCAGTCCTGGTTACACACTGGAATCATCTGAAGATCATTAAAACAAACAAACAAACAAAACAAAAAACAACTCCAAGTCCCCTCTTTCCCTGAGTTTCTGATTCACAATTCATTTGGCTGGGGTGTGACCCAGCATCTGTATATTTTTTTAAAGTTCCTCAGATGGTTAGAAAGGAGCAGCCGAGCATAAATGCCTTAACAAGAGGTATCAAAGAGGACAATAAAAAACATGTTTTTAGCCCAGAAAGCTCTTTGCTCACATCAAATTAGACCACTTTGACTATCTCTCAGATGAAATGGGAGCTATGGGCCCACATCTCATTCAGTGATCCTCTGCAACATTTTTAGTTTTCCCCTGAGAAATGTGTCCTGGAATTAGCTGTAGAGCCCAGGTCCCCTTGTTATATCACTTTTAAAAACCCTGTAGGAAAGCCATTTCCTCTTTTATAAATGAATCTAGGAACATTAGGAATATCCGTTTAGTACCTAAGTAATTGCAAGACATCTTCCTCCCGTTTTCAGTAAAATACTTTTGGAAGGGAGCCAAGCAGGTGTGCAAACCTAGGAAGACAGTGGATGTGGATGAGCATGTGCGCGTGTGTGTGAACTCCGAAGATCAAATATACACTAAGAAACTGAAGTAGAACATCTTAGTGGGGAGATTGCAAGCTCAGCTAACTGTCCAACATGTGTCAGACTCCTGCGTCCCACGTTAGAGCTCTGAAAACAAACATTTCCACACAACATCTAGCAATGCTCAGTAAACGTAGTTCCTTTCCTCATTCATCCATCCATAAAGGCCACATTGCCATAAATGTCATTGGCCAGATTCTCTAGCTGAAGCATAATAGACTAGCAATTAATAAAAATCATTAAAGCTCTAATAACTGAGGTAAGGTTCAAAGTAAAAATACAGATTGTTTAGACAATAAAAAGGTAACAATACATATTCATTCAGTACTTAGTCTATGTCAATTGCTATTGTAACTACCTTGCACGTATTATCTCATTTAATCCTCTCAAATGTCTTGACATGGGCGTTATTGTGTTATACTTGAATGAACTGAAGCACAGAGAAGTCAAGTAAATTTTTCACAGCCACACGGAGAATAAGTAATGGAGCTGGATTTGCAGAAAAAAATCTGCAAAGTTTGAATTTTTTTGCCAGTGTGCTATACTTAGTTCAAATCAAAACCACACTGAGATACCACCTTACACCAGTCAGAATGGCCAAAATTAACAAGACAGGAAACAATAAGTGTTGGAGAGGCTATGGAGAGAGGGGAACCCTCTTACACTGTTGGTGGGAATGCAAGTTGGTGCAGCTGCTTTGGAAAACAGTGTGGAAATTCCTTTAAAAATTAAAAATAGAGCTACCCTATGACCCTGCAATTACACTCCTGGGTATTTACCCCAAAGATACAGATGTAGTTAAAAGAAGGGCTATATGTACCCCAATGTTCATCGCAGCAATGGCCACAATCGCCAAACTGTGGGAAGAGCCAAGGTGCCCATTAACAGATGAATGGATAAAGAAGATGTGGTCCATATGTACAATGGAATACTACACCCCCATCAGAGGATGAATATCCAACTTTTGCAGCAACATGGACTGGACTGGAAGAGATTATGCTGAGTGAAATAAGCCAAGTAGATAAAGTCAAGTATCACATGGTTTCACTTACTTGCGGTGCATAAGGGGTAATATAAGGACAGTAGGAGAAGGAAAGAAAATGGGATGTGGGTTAATTTGGGGAGAGAAATGAAACATGAGAGACTTTGGACTCAGAAACAAACTGAGGGTCTTGGAGGGAAGGGGTGGGGGGATGGGAGAGCCTGGTGGTGGGCACTGAGGGCACCTATTGCGTGGAGCACTGGGTGTGGGGAATGGGGAATGAATCTTGAAACACTGAAAATAAATAAATAAATAAATTTTTAAAAGAACTTATGAGATTCAGTCAAAATCATAAAGAAAAACTATTGCTCTTCATTTTTTATGTCTGTTTTTATTTAGGATGAAATGAGTGAATATAAAATACAAATAATCCTAGTATTTCATAAGCTAACATGAACTGATGAAATAGCATTTTAAAAAACAGGAATTGGTACATCCTAAGCACTGAATAAGTGCTTGCTATTATTATTATTATATGATTATTATGCTGCAAACAAGACTTTTAAATCAATGAAGAAAAATGACATAATAGAAGATGAGACAACTGGTAAAATATCTGGAAAAAGATTGTTAGTTGCATCCGAATATTTATACCATACACTAAAGTCAAACATTAATGCTTAAAGATTACAAACTGAGAATTAAAGAAAAGAAGAAGAAAACAAACTACAGAACAACCAGGGAAAAAGTGAATCTCAGTGTATCATCAAGGCAGAATCCGTAACGGAATGAGCCAATAAGCTGGATTATATAAAAATATTATAGATAATGTTTGCCTGAATTATAAATAAATATAAAATTTTATAAGTAGATGTATAAACTATTGCAAATAGTATATTTATATTATAAATAAAATATATTAACGATATAAATATATAATTTATGAATTACAAAGTGAATGGGAAATTTGTGTAATAAAGATTACAGAGATTACTACAAGATCATTAATTTTAAAATACTCAAAAATTATGAAAAAATATGAAGAAACAACACTGTGTACAAAAAAGAAATGCGAAAGGACTCAAATATATAGGAAAATCTTTAATAGTATTCAAAGAGATTCCAATTGAACCCCTGAGCAACTTTTTTTCCTACTATATAATTGGCAAAAAAATGGATGATGCCCAGTACCAGGAGAAAGAGTCACTTTCAAACATTGCTGCTGAAAGTATAAATATGTAGGCATAACATAACTCTTTGGAGGACAGATAGGCAATATTTATTTTTTAAAAATCTTTAAAATTGGCACATCATTTAACTTAGCAATTCATTGAGGAAATTATCCCAGATGTGCAATACAAATTTAGTTACAAGGAACTGAGGTAGCATTGTTATAAAGCTAGACGTATCTAAAATATTAATGCTGTAAGGGAAATATTCATGATATACTATAAATAAGGGAAAAGAAAAGGTTACAATTCAATATTACCATATGATCACTAAGAAGACAGGAAAACACATGGAAACAAAGGCTGAAAAGATGTATACTAAATATCTAATAATAATTTTTTCCCAACAATATGATAAGGATCATTGGTTTCTTAAAATGTGTGTTTTTTTAATTTTTTTAAAGATTTTATTTATTTATTTGACAGAGAGAAACACAGCTAGAGAGGGAACCCAAGCAGGGGGAGTGAGAGAGGGAGAAGCAGGCTTCCCGCTGAGCAGGGAGCCCAATGCAGGGCTCGATCTCAGGTCTCCAGGATCATGACCTGAGCCGAAGGCGGTCGCCCAACCAACTGAGCCACCCAGGCGCCCGTGGTTTATTATTTTTTAGCGCTTTTCCAAGTTCTGCAGTTTTATAGTAGGAAAACAATGAAAATGCACTTGACTTTCAAGTGGTAAAAGACTTACTTTGAAAAAGAGGGGTTAATTGAAGGTTCTAGAGGGAATGAAGTCTATACATAGTGTCCTCAGCAGTTACAATACATCTCATATGCAAAAAAGCTACAAATATTACATGGAGGTTTTGTAGATTTCTCCCCTAAGACTCTGGTTTAAAATAAACACGACTTCTGTTATAAACCCAAGCACATACTTTAGTCAACACTGTCAAAGAAAATTCTAGAGGGAGGCGGATCTGGTCTCTCACCAGACACCTTCCTCTCACCATTTTCATTGTTCCTCTGTGGGTTTTGTCTGTCCGCACCAAGGTACTGTTTTTATCAGGGATTTTATTGCTATTTGCAGATAGTTCAAAGTCTTAAACTCTAACCAGTCATGTCTCAGATTTAAAACAAGTCCTAATAAACTCCACAGTGAAAAAAGCTGCTTCCACAAAAGCGCTCTGACAACTGTGTGCACCTGCTAGTTTTTAACCTGGAAGAGCCATGTTCAGGGTGGGCTGAGTCCTGCGGCTTTCTGTCTTCCGACTCTGCCATCCCCTCTGCTGCGGGAGGGTGCTTTCATCATCCCCTGGCCCTTTGACAAACAGAGTAACTTCCAGATTGGATCCAAGGAAATAAAACGGTGAAAGAAGGAAGCAGGTGTGTGTGTGGCATGGGGGGAGGCATTTACTGTTCACACATTTACTTTGTACATTGTGCAGGTTCTATTTGGAATTTGCAAGCAGATTTTACTGGCCTATGACAGTGGTGCCGGTGACACGGATAAAAAGCATACTTCAGCATGTACCAGAGAGAAAAAGGAGGAGGGGAGACATTCGTTTTCTACCATAAAATTTTTGATGAGACGGAGCCCAATTTTGTAAAGGCAAGAAATGGTAGGACAGTATGTTCCTCATTGATTGAATGTAAGGAACTAATTTTTGCTGTATTATCTTGAGTAGGAAACATGGGTGGAGGAGCATCTTCACCATTCACCTTCTGTAGAACATGTGTGTAGGTGACCCACTGAGAAAATGGGCTACTGCTTCTAGAGCAATGAGCACACAGCTAGCTGTTGTTCTAAAGGACCCAGAACACTTCTGATTTACTTCTGTGGAAGGAAGAGCTAGGATACAAGCTCTACAAAGGGCTGCTTGGTTGCGGGATGGTTTCACTGATACCCTCGTGCTGATAACCTCCCCAGCACGAGGAGCGGGGCATAGGATAGCGTAAGCCCTTTGGAAACACTTGCGGAATCAATCCACTCATTTCAAGAACACAGACGTGTATTGAAGCAATATCTGTTCTCTTTCCTGCTGTCTGTGTGTCTTACACTTTCATTCTCACTGCTCCAAATAACTGATGTGCTAACTATTGACCCCAGGGAAAGAGTAAATCCTCGAAGAGTCATCATGTCAGTACCTTGCATTTTGGAAGGTGGGAAACCAAGCTAAGTTTTCGTTTGTGAGCAGGGTTGAAGTAAAGAAGTTCCAGGTCTCCACTAAATCACACATTTTAAGTGAGCTGCTTGTTAGGGGGGAACCTTTTGGTTCTAAGTGACCCACAGCAGTTTGAACTAGCACAGGCAGGAGAGGGGACTTACAGGTTCCTGGAATCCACAGACGTGGAAGAATGACAGTGGAGAACAGAGAGGCAGAGGTCAGGGCCACGGTAGAATCAGAGGTCAGCTACACGAGGCCCTTTCCCGGGCTTACATCCCAGCTGCTGGGTGTTCGCATCATTCTCACTGGCTGTAGAGAGACTCCATCCCTGAGACAGAACATGGACCCCCACATATCCTGAACTTGCTTCTAGATTCCATTAAAGGCTCTGGGAAGGTTTCTGATTAGATTAGTTTGGCTTAGATCCTCACCCTTAGCCCAATCAACAATTGTCAAAAGGATGAGGTTACACAAGACAAAGGAGATTTGTGGATGAGGAATGGGTAGTTTCCAGGGGAAGCAGGAGAAGGGGTTCTGGGCAGACAATCCCACCCATGTATGCTGGGCTCGCCCGTGGCCCCTACGATGCAATAGGTCACCACTTTACGACCCAAACATCAGACATATATACCAAACTATCTGCATTCCTTGTCACCTGTGTCACAAAGGAAAGAAAATTTTATCACATGTCCATTTCCTTTTTTTTTTTTGAAGATTTTATTTATTTATTTGGAAGAGAGAGAGAAAGCACAAGGAGGGGGGAGGCAAAGGAGAAGCAGACTCCCCGTTGAGCAGAGAGCCAGACACTACACGGAGCTTGATCCCAGGACCCTGAGATCATGACCTGAGCCAAAGGCAGATGCTTTACCAATTGGGCCATCCAGCTGCCCCTCATCTGTCCATTTCTTATGCAAGCAGCCAGTGCCCCGAAGGCTGACAGCCCTACGGACTTGGTATTGGCAGCAGGTCCTCTCCGGGGAGGGTCTGTCTATTGAAATGAAGTGCCCGAGCTTGTTGTCGTGGTTCCTTTTTCTCTCTATCTGCCAGCCAAAGACTGAACTCTTCCTTTCTTTTTTCTTCACTCTCTCTCCTCAGAAAACCTAACAAAACCGTGAGCCTTTTCCTCCTATCAGCAACTACCTTTCCACCTTTCCAGAAAACATTTCTTGTTCCAGAAAATCCACCTTTCCAGAAGTTATTTCTTTCCCATTTCCACCAGGCACCGTCACTTAATCTCCCAAGTCGTAGCGAAATTCAGTGAAAAATGTCTTTCTCTTTGAAACCTTTATCATTTTAGGGGTGGAGTGAGGAAGGGAATTGAGGGAAAGATAAGGACGAGGCCACTTAAAATACACCTAATGTGTACATTCAACATTTCAGTGAACATATTCTTCCAGCATCTCTTTATATTTAAGCATCTTCACAGAGTTTCCAAAAATAATCCCTTCTAGACGAGCCCTGGGAGGGGTCTGCCAGTGTGAGTCACCGTACTGTGTCTGGAACTGATATTACCCTGTATGCTAGCTAAGTAAAAACTTTTTAAAAATCGTAAGTGAAGTAGAAGTTAAAATAACTAAATAAATGGGTAGATACAAAACAAAAAATAATCCCCTTTAATGATTAGTTTCATATTATATTATCCTTATGAAGCCTTCACTCTTACCGCCTCTGGAATTCTTAGCCATTTCCTCTCTGCAGAGACTTAGATGGGACCATTTAAGCTCATGAAGCAGCCCATCCCCCACCTTCCCTCTTTCTTTGAGAAACCTGCTGCTTCTCTCTGAAGCTTTGTCAAATCTTTCCCTCCTCCTGAGCACCTCACATGGCTGTCCTGACTGGTCCTTCTTTTCTTTAAGATTTTATTTATTTGAAAGAGAGAAAGGGAGAGACAGAGCACAAGTGGAGAGAGAAGGGTAGAGGGAGATTCAGACTGCCCACTGAGCAGGAACCCCCCCACCCCCACCCCCATGTGGGCCTTGATCCCAGGACGCTAGGATCATGACCCCAGCAGAAGTCCAACCGCCTGAGTTACCCAGGCGCCACAGGTCCTGGCTGGTCTTTTTTTTTTTTTTTTTTTTAAGATTTTACTTATTTGACAGAGAGAAACACAGCCAGAGAAGGAACACAAGCAGGGGGAGTGAGAGAGGGAGAAGCAGGCTTCCCATGGAGCAGGGAGCCCGATGTGGGGCTCGATCCCAGGACTCCAGGATCATGACCTGAGCCGAAGGCAGTCGCTTAACCAACTGAGCCACCCAGGCGCGCCCCCCTCCCCCCTCAGGCTGGTCTTAAGAAAATGATCAAAACAAATATGCAAAGACGTAGGTTAACAGTAATAGAAAGGGGGAAGTCAGGTGCCTTCAGTCTGTAGAACCTGAAGCTTCCACAGTTTGGAGACCCTTTGTAGAAAAAAAAAATGATAGTAGTGTTAATAGAATAAAATTTTACAGGTACAAAATTAGATATGAAGAACAGTTATTTTGAATAAGAAAAGAAAGCATACCAAATTCCAGAGTTTTTGTTGACATATATAATAAACCTTACACAATCCAGGAAGAGAACATAATGTTCTGATTTGACCCAGCAGGTTTCAATAATACATTTTCCTTCATATCTGGCTGCACATTTTGTATTATAGCTCTGTATGATAGCAGTGTTGTAATACTATTTTTCTATGGAGATAATGGAAAGATAATTTGGGCTTCTAGCAGAGTTGCTAAGAAATGATTTATATTTTATAAAGACACAACTTCTTTTCAGTAAGGATATGTCTACAACTTCGTCTACAGTTTCTTGATCAGGTAACATTCCCAGTGAGCCCCTGAAGAAATCAAACCCTTTGATCCCCCGCGGGGGGCCCCTTGGTGGCTGCTGGAGGGGTCCATCTCTCTCGATCTATCCTTGCTGCTGCCAGTGCTCCCTCCCCAACCTTTAGTACTGTTTCCTACAGTGGCTGCACCAATTTACATTCCCACCAGTGGTGTAAGAGGGTTCCTTTCTAACACTTGCTCACTCTTGTTCTTTCTGTGTGTGTGTGTGTGTGTGTGTGTGTGTGTGTGTATGTGTGTTTGATGATGATGGCTGTTCTACATTATCTTATTTTTAATGCTCATAATTAACCTTTGAAGTAGGTAAGCCAATTTTTACTCTGGTGAGTAAGATGATTTCAAAGGAAAGAAAATTGAAATGCTAAGATTAAGGGAGCAAAGAAAAACAAAGAAATGAGGCTCTTAAGAAAATCTCTATATTAAGAAAACCAAAAAGGTAAGTTTGAAGGAATTCGTGCCCCTTCATTTTATGAGCAACCAGAAATAAAACAGCTTCTTTGAAAAGCAAGGTAAATATTTGTTTCTACAAAGTACAACCATAGGAGCAGAAAGAGAGTGCAATTTCTAAAAAACCACATCTAAACAAGAAGGGAAGATGGCATGATGAGCAGAAACGACACCACTATGTTGTATGGAACTTTTTGTTCCCACTCACCACTCATCAAAACCCAGAAAAATCTGTAATCTTTAAAAGTCAAAAGTGGTTTTGAGATCTACTGGGATGAGTTTAGAAGCTTCCATTGTGCTCAGAGTGGGTCTAAATTTGGAAATAAACTCAATCCCACAGATTCATTATACAATTGGCACAATGAGGAGAGAAACTGAAAACTTTCCTTGTCTGAATTTCTCGCTGCTTTTGAGAAGGAGACTTAACGGGAGAGGCTGACATTTCAGAGACATAGCTTAGCTGAGTTTAGAAGCTGGGGAGTGGGCGGTTTTCAGAAGGCACCTGTAAACACCATGTAGATTAACTGTGGGAAACGCGTGAGAGTCCCAAGATGGCATGAAGAGAAACAAAGAAGAATATTCTCCTCCCACTGGGAGGAGAAAAATGTAGGACTCTAGGGCGGCAAGGAATGTTTCATTCACTCATCCATTCATTCAAGAAATGCTTATTAAGTTGGGGATTTTGTTCATTTTGTTTGTTTGTTTGTTTGCTTTTGCCGGGGCTGGGCACTGAGATGTAGACAAAAAGGAAACATGAAACAAACAAATCACAAATGGGCATATGCTAACAAATGGAGTAAGTGCTCTCAAGGGTAACAGGACCTTTTATAAGAAGGTGTAAGAAGGGGAACTGATCTAGATGGTAGGTTCTCTAAGTTTCCCCAAGGAAGGAGTTCTTGACATGAACTCTGATGAATAATAATGATGGCTACTGTTAACTAAGCCAGCCAAGTTCTTATTAATCTGTATATATAAATCCGTGCAAGTCTCACTTGCCTAACACTGTGAGCTAAAGCACATCTTCTTGCCTCTCGCTATGAAGCCTGAATCTCACTCTGCTGCTCACTTGCTGTGTGACCCTAGGCAAGTTCCTGACCTCTCTGTGCTTCTCTTTCGTCGTCCCTTTTTGGGATCCTGGTAGTACCTGCATGTGCTAGAGGACTGTAAAGCAGACCAGCATGGCTGCTGGAGGAGGGGTGTGGGATTTGGCGGGAGGGCTCACGGACTGCAGAATCCAGCCAGAGCTGAGTGCAGAGCTGAGTGCTAGGCGGCTGGCTGGGCCGAGAGCTTCACACCTTCTCCTCTGGTGTGAGTCACTGCTCCTCACAGAAATGCTCATTAACCAAATTATTGAGTGAGTCTAAAGCAATTGTGCCTTCAGGCTAGGTTTCTTCTTCAAAGAGGAACTGTACCACCTGAAGAACTCTCTGATAATTAGCCTCTTTTCTCAGCCAGGGACTGGGGCAGAGCCTCCCAGGTGGCTGCCTAAGTAACGGGTACCCTTAGTGGAAGAGACGAGCTTTGCACCCAGAAGACGGGGGCACAGTTCCCACCTCGCCATGTTTCCGGCCGTGTGATGTTAGGCAAGTCAGTTCTCTTCCAGGAGCCTCATTTCTGTATCTGAAAATTACGCGAATCAGAGCTGCCTCTATAAGTTGCTATAAAGGTCAGGTGAGTTAATGTACATGAGAAACAGTCCTAGACTCCAGAAAGTAGCATAGAATATTACTGACCATTTGGTTACCCGTGAAGAGCTGACTTCTTCCCTGGCCTCCGGGGTCCAAGCAAATGCCGCCTTCAAGTCGGGCAATCAGGAAGGGGGGGGCATGGCTGTGTTTGACGATCTTCCCAGCTCCCGTTTCAGAAGCTCTTTTTCTTCAAGGGCTGGGTCCTCCTCCTGCTACCGCGGCCATTCTGGTCCACACCCCAGGGCTTTCTGCCAGCCATCAGACTTTCTAACCCACCCATGTGTGGTTAAATAAGTCATTACTCCTTCTAGGAATGTTTGTCATATACTCTACTTTGTCTCTACTCATGGTTCTGAAATCCTCGGTATCAACATTCTAGATCCCTCGGTGTCTCTCTTTGCCTCTCTTTCTTTCTTACACAGACACACACAGACACACACACACACACACAATCACCAATGACTGCCATACATGGCTTGCAACTATAAAATCCTGAAGTTGGGAAACCCATCTTAATTGCAAATTCCCAGTGCTCAGCACAAAACCTGATATACAGTCAGTGCCTAATAAATGTTTGCTGTGGATGTGAATGAATGAATCAGTGACTGAAGATGACCATGAGTGTTTCCAGTGCTCTCCAAGGTTGCAGACAAAATTTTTGGACCAGTTACTGTAGCTAGGGTTTCCCCCTACCTTTCCACCAGGGTTTCTCCTTCCACCAAGAACCCCATCACACCTCCTCTGATTTGGAACAACCAAATGCCCTGATTTCCTCTGAAATCTGTCTCCCCCTCCTCTGTACAGACTTGATCTGCATCTTGGGATGGCCTGAGCTATTTCTCATCATTTGGAGTCGTCCTTGGGTGTATCATCTTGGGATGGCCTGAGCTATTTCTCATCATTTGGAGTCGTCCTTGGGTGTATCCTTAAGGCATTTGGCTCATCTCGGTCCAAAGAGAGCTTATTCATTTGTCTTTCAGCTGCGATTTAGTGATCTGCCAGTCCTTACCCTCCCTTCTCACCCAAGTTGCCCAGTGGGAAATTGGAGTCACTCAGCACCGACAGGTTGACTCCCCTTTCCAGAGCCTTTTGTTGGTAAGCTCTTCTGATCAGGCTAACATTGGCTCAAACCTAATGCGAAACCCACAGTGGATCTTTTGTGTGTTTCGAAGTCATAATTCAACTCTTAGAGAATGCAGACATCTGGAAAGAGTTCTAAGCTTGTTCTGACCTTCTAAGGAGGCATCAGAATAGAAAGAACACACACTTTGGAGACACAGAGATCTGGATTTAATCTCAGCCCTGCCACTTCGGGGGCAAGAAAATTTTCTTCTGTGAGCCTTGGTTTATTCACTCATAAAATGAATATAATAGCTCTTTTATTTGCCTAGGACTCTTTCGGTTATAAATGACATAAACCGGATTCAGGGGGAAAGTGGTGGGAAATCCGTGGCAGTCTCACCACCTCTGGGTCCAAGGGCTTAAGACTTGGTGCTTGACAGCTTTCCAGGGCTTCCCCCCACACGTGAGGGAAGGTCGCTCCTCGGGAAGGATTTGGGAGATGAATATAATAAGTTCATTACAGAAGTCCTTTGTTGGGCTTTTTATAAGGCACATGTAAGGGGCCTCATGCATTATGAGGTAGAATTTTAAAATCTCTAAAATTTTAAATTCAGACACAGAGTGGAGTTCAATAGGCTTTCATTTTCTCCCTCCTTTCCCCCATCCCCTTTTTAAGATTAGACAATATTGGTTCTAGATCCTGGACTGTATGCCGTGAGTGAGTGGGTCTCTGGGACACAAACTCCCAGAAGCTGATGAACTCCTCGTAGGCAGAATCTTGGCGACTGCCTTCACCTAAAGGACTTGAACCTATGACGGTGCTTATAAGGACCTTTCTTTACACAGGGGTGCCCTTGCCACTTGTCGCATGTCCAGCCCCTGCGGGGCTCCTCAGAATCTCAGTCGGTGACTCTGGCAGAATATAGTGCGAAATAGCCCCAGACAAGGTAACATTTGGCAAGTTTGCTTCCCACTAACGAGGCAAAGAACAGGAGCCTCGGTACCTGGAGTGGAACTTAAGGCTCCGCTTCCCAAAGTATTTTTCTATAAAATTCGGCATTCCATGCTGGTGGTGCAGATGAGGCGAAGCCAACCCACGTGCAGATTCTCTGACTCTGTGGGCACTTTGTGACCTACAGACTTATTATATGGGACCTCCAAGTGTGTGTGCATCTTGTACCTGGGTCCTGCTGGCCACGACAGACGACAGACAAGCCATGTTGACTCGGTGAGCGCCTCAGTCCACGGAGAAGGAAAGATGCAGCGCTCTTCATATAGGTGTGCTAGAAGCTGCGTGGGAAGGGTGGGCCGTCTTATGTTCCTGCGAAACAAAGTCAAAAGCCATGGTTGATATTTTCCTCCCCAGTAAACTCCCTGCCAGACTGATCACTCTCTGAGATAAGAGAAAAACCCTTGGGGAGGAATTCAGTTCTGAGAGGGGAAGTCTTAAGTGTTTCTAATTAGACTCCCCACCTTCCCAGGGAGCAGTGGATGCCATGGGGATTGTGTGGGGACCGCACTTATTAGGAAATAAGGTGATGGCTTGGATGAGCCATGAAAAGCAAAGTGCCAAGGTTTCTCAATCTCACTACAAGAAACTGAGATGATATAAAGGAGAGAGGAAAGCTCATGATTCTGACGATGAGGGAGTTCACACGGGTTCACGTCTGCTGAAGTTAATGAAAATCATCCACATTATGTAATAGTAACCAGAGAGGGTGCTCAGTAAATGCTTTTTGCTTCCTGAGCCCAGAGTCGAGAACTTTAGATGCCTTATCTTTTGAAAAATCTCACAGCTGTTCTACCAGACCCTTTTTATTATTCCCATCTTACAGGTGAAGAAACTGAGGTTGAGGAAGTTTCAATAACTTGCCCAATATTCCACAATTCCTAAGTAGAAGATGTGAAACATAAACTCGAGGTGGTACGAGAGCCTTATCCACTACACTGTAATAATTTCTGAATTAGAGCCCAAGAGATTTAAGATACTCTGCGGAAAAAAGTTAACTGCAGTGGGATAGACTCGTAATGGGATTTTCTAAACTCTTAGTCTGTCTTTAAACATAGTTCTGGTCTAAGAACAGGCTTTTCTTGTACAATAGTTTATTGCTTCCCCATCTGTGTTTTTAATAAAGATAGTAAAGGTCACCTTGATTCAACCAGACCGTCTCATTTATAATTGTACTGCACCTGGAAACCTGAAAGAATGTACAGACTCATCTTTGTTCCCCAACCAAAGCTTGGAATGGTTCACTTTGCCCTCAAAAGACAAGCAGTCTTTCTTGAAGAATTTAGGAAGTTGGGCATTGGACTGGTCTAAAGGGTCCAGCAACTGGAGTCTCACTCTCTCTCAGACACACAAGGGCTGATTCTTTCCTCAATCTGCTGTCAAAAGCCGTAATATTGGCAGAAACATCGAGTCGCTCTGCTGATCCCGAAATCCCTGTGTTTCTTTTGCTTTTCCTTCGCCTTGACCGCAGTACACCTCTGCTGGAATCTCCCAGAACCATGAGCCTGGCATCATTTGCCCTTTGTCTCGTTTCCCACAAGCCCTGGGTACAGCCCACCTGCGAGGGCAGCCTTCCTCGGGCCACAACTGTCTCCCCAGGATCTTCTTTCACGGGAAGACGGAAGATGGTCACCAGCAGGACTCCTGCAGTTGGAGAAAAGCCCAGGGAGCAGGTAATTCTGTCTGTATCACAAAACACACCAGAAGGTACTTACATCTGTGAAGTCTGAAGGGTTTTTTAGCATTTTTCCCCATTGAAAGTTTAAGAAGAATGTGTTTACAATCTGTAGGGTAGATGGCTTTTCCAAAAAACGTAAAAGGCACAGGCATGGTTTGAAAAAAGAAAAGGAATCACACAGTTCTGTTGTGGTGAGACTTTAATGAGGTTCTGAGTGCCTTTGTGCAGTGGGTGGGGAAGACCCCTGGGGGATTGCTTCTCAGGGAGGGGAGAGCCTGGGTGGCTGGAAGTGGCCAGTCTGAAGGGCCTCAGGCACCAACACTCAGGAGAAGCAAGGCAATGACCTGTCCTTCTATCTTACCAGTTATGCCTCAGGGGCACCTGGGTGGCTCAGTAGTTAAGTGTCTGCCTTCCCCTCAGGTCATGATTCCCGGAGTCCGGGTTGGGGATGGAGCCCCACATCGGGCTCCCTGCTCAGCAGGAAGCCTGCTTCTCCCTCTCTCACTCCCCCTCCTTGTGTTCCCTCTCTAGCTGTGTTTCTCCCTGTCAAATAAATAAAATAAAATCTTTAAAAAAATAAAAATTTTTTAAGAAGAGGAATTATGCCCTGGGGAAAGGACTCAGCTAGTCTCCGGGTCCACATGGTTTTTGCTAAGGGACCGAGTGAGCCGGTGAAGGTTCAGGACATGTACACACCACAACAATCTGAAGACCCTTTTTGGTTCCACGATGCTAGTGGAAAATAAAAAAAAAAACGTGACATTTGTCTTTGATGCACCCTATGATAAAAGAGCCAGAAGGGATGCCGAGAAATCTGACGATCAGCCCAAGAACATACAACGTTTCCTAATAGGAACTTCGAACATGTTGAATCAAAGAGGAGAATGTTATTTATTATCCTGAACATAAACTCCTTCTGTGAGGGATGGGATTGCCGTTGTTCTTCTCGTTTTCGTTTTTTGCTGAGTTTAAGCATGGAAAAATATCATCTGCTCCATGAGCAGTAGGCTGAAGGTGGGAATTCTGCTCCGGCACCCCACCGGGAACTCTTAAAATAAAAGACACAACCAGAAAACCTCTTTCCTGAAGAAAATCTCTCATGTGTTAGCCAAAGCCTTCAAGGGTGTATTTCTGTAGGCACGCTCAGGGATGGGGCCTTTAATTGATGTGAAATCTGATCTAACTTAAAAGAACTGATCTACTTCAAAGGAAATGCTAGTCCTCTCTGATTTTGCCACTTTAATTAATGAGAAATAAATAATAATCCTTTTGCCTCAAAAGACCTTCCCCATATTGTGAAACAACCTTTACCTACAAGGGGGAAAGAGTAAGGAGGGAAGAAGTAGGAAAATCGCCTCACATGGAGATTAAAGAAAGTCTTGCATATTTTTTAATTTGTGTCAGACACGCTAAAGCCCATCCTGGTCTTGTGGAAGGCCCATTCCGCCATATTTTCATTCAAAATTCAACATTCATCCAAGGGATCTTTACAGACACCTGCTTTGAGCTGAGGAGGAGCGCAGCGTGTTGTGCTCCTGGGGTTGAACAGAGACAGGAGTCACCACATCCTTGTCCCCATGGTGTTTAGTTAATGACCTATTGCAGCCTTATAATAAATGATTTAAGCATGAAGGTTATGCCGTTGTGGGAGAATTTCATGATGGAATATGTTCAGGGATTTTCCTCTTTTAAAAGAGCTAGCGATAAAGTCACATAAAAGCATGGCTTTTCCTCTCTAAAAATCTGAAAATGTATTTAGCAAGCAAAGACTGCTTGGCTTCAATCCCTAGTACTTAATTCCTGGTAATCCAGAAACTAAAAATCTGTAGTTCTATTCACCGCATAACGTAGGGTGGTAATTTAGAGTGAAATGAGTGTATCTCCTGAAACAGGGCAGGAAAATTTGAGCCCTCATGGTAGGAGGCAGACCAAATCTCTTAGAGACCTAACTAGTGAAGTCCCGCGTGGCCCATCGTCCCGGCCGCATCTACGTTGTAACAGAGAGAGAGAGCGCTGCTCGGTGTCAGGAGAACCAAGGGCCTCCCAACCCGAGCCCAGCCCCTCCTGGTGTGACAGCCAAAGATGAGCCATCGCGATGCTCGGGATTCTGAGACACGACTTCATGGGCCGAGCACTTTGTAGCGCATGAATTGACAAAGTCACCACTAACTTATCCCTTCACCATCACGATTTTGAAGTTTGGGGTCCCCTTCCTGAAAAAAAAAAAAGGATGCAGTTTGTACAGGGCTATCTCATTATTACCTTTGGGTTAAAAAATATGGACAGATCAATTAATAATTCAACTTCTGGCCAGTGTCTGGAAGACATTAAAACGAACAAACAAACAAACAAAACCCAGAAAAGCACAGGTAAGGAGCAATTTCCACACAATAAGGAGAAACTTCTAGATGATTCCACTAGGATTTTGTCCCTTTCAAATTCAGAAAGCCGTGACTTCTTGAGGATGCCACTATGCGATGGCCTGGCTGTAGATTCTTGAGAGGCCTCCTGAAGGTCGCTGGAACTTCATGCCAGCCCCCTCAGCCACGTCATCTACCATTCCTCGACTTGCTCACGTTCCCTGCCTCAGAACGGGCATCACATTCTCCCATGCTGCCTGACGCTTTACATTTTGGTCCCTCTTCCTGTTTGAGACACACTCTTATTCCCGGGGCTGAGAACTTCTCCCCCCAACTCTGTTCCCTAACACTGACTCTGCCCTCAGCCCTGCATCAGGTAGCATGGGGAGATGGGTGACAACAGTTAGCAGTCGCCTGGCTCAGGGATATTTTTCTCTTCTTAAAGTATTTGATTTCTTCTAGGCACAGAAGGATATGTGTTCCTTAGAAATACTTTTGCAATAATAGAAAACGCAACAGAAGAAAGAATCCCCCCATAATTCCTCTACTCGGTAGTGCTAACCTTGGGTCTTGGTCAGCCTGGTCATATTTCTTGGCGTAGTTTTCCCGCGCTCTTATGTATGTGATAAAGATGAAGGAAAAGGTATCAAATTTGAAGTGTTTATACTCTTTTCCACTCCTCCCCCCCCCCTTTTCTCTGCAACCTGCTAAGGGAATTCCATCTTTGGATGCTGGGTCTCTTTTCCTTGTCCCTCCATTCCCTCTTCTGCCCTAACCTCTAAGGAGATTTGGACTCTTTCACTTGTTTCTTAACCTTGTGTTGCTTGGCCGGGGGTGGGGGTAGAGGTGAGGGGTGGCGTTTCAGGAGAGATGGAGTTACATTTCGGTAGGCTATCGGAATTCAGCTGTGGAAAGAGAGGTTTCACAGACAGGTGCTAACTGCTGGAGATAGAGTCAAATGAATGGGGAACGGGAATTTTTTAAAGTATCTTCCGAGGTTATACTTTGATTCCTTTTCTGTTACCCCGCCTAGACTGCCATGCTGGAGGGTCGCTGATCCCCAAATCCCAGCGGCTGTTGCAACATTGATTTTCACTCACATCACATGTCAGTTGCGGGCCGCCTCCGACTCCGTTCTAGGGACTCTTGATTGCTGAGCCCAGGCTGAAGGACCAGCCCTCTAGGCTCCTATCCTGACACACAAAAGGACAATAAAGATGGGAGAACCACCTGACGGCTCTTAAAGCTTCTGCTCAGAAGTGGCATTGATCACTTCTGTTTACGCGTCCGTGCCAAAGTGAGTCACGTGGTCCAGCCTGACATCAACAGGTGTGGGGATGCGGGACTCCCACAGATAGGGAAAGCGACATATTTGCAAATAATAATAATCTATCATGCTATATAGTAAGTTGACTCCTTCTCCTTCCTCGACAGAGATTTGCTTACAGAGATTTCGTTGGGGGCGCTGTTGGAATAGCATCTGTAAGTGAGTAGGGGAAACAGGGTCAGGCAGAGAGAAAAGATGAATTTTGATATAATCTCAGCTAAGGGCTCAGGTGATCCTGAGGGGATCTTGGGGACTGGAATGGCCCTTCACTGTTGTCCTGAATTGAGGCAAGGAGCTTGGCTATGTGTTGGCAGCACGGACCAGCCCCTGGAAGAGGGTCTTTCCCAGAATGGGCACTGACTTACAGCCAAGCACCTCCCTCTGGTGGAGGGCACATTTCCATGAGCTAGAGGACCGGCTCTGGCTGGGAGGGGCAGTCTACATGGGACACACAGAATCCGTGCACATGCTCCCTAACATTCTTTATGAAACACCTGTAAAATTGCGGTATCATTCTTGTATCGTTCTACTGATACAATCCCAGTTAGATACTCTTGTGGGGCATCTATGAGTCTTTATAAATGTTGTGAACCAGGACATAAATGAATAGGTCATCCGCTTTTCTTTGCTTTGCTTTAAAAATCTTTGTAAACATATTTTATCCTGTGGTAGAAGGACACAGAAAACAAGCAAATCAAAGAGTTCCATGTATTTCTTAATCCAATCTAAGAGTGCTTGCTTAGGAAAAGGTTTGCAGAAAGTATTGATTAGCTTGGGAACCCATGGTACTGGCTACTGAATTAGCTGTGGGAGGGGTGATGTGGAGGAGGAAGGAAAGAAGAATTCTGGTTTCCTTTTCAGTCACATGTCTCATGGGTTCTAGAAACGGCCTTCCGTTCTTTGGTTTTTCTGTTTTCCAGTTGGAATCACCCAGTTGCCATCACCCTGAGAGTTTGCTAAGGAGCTGGGGGGCCAGGGGAGACAGGGCAGGTGCTGGGCATCAGGCGTCGAAGCGACTCAGTTCAGCAGGGTCCTGACGGTCTGGCTTCTGCATGTGAGTCAATTACCAGTTTATTTCCCAAAAGATCTTGAATTTTGACAGGATATTTCTTCCCATCAGATCGGAAAAGTTGTTTTCCTCTGCTAGGTATTTACTTTCTTTAAATATTCTGATTGAAAAGGGGGAACTGTCATGTAAACTGATCATTTTGAGCTTTCTGCCCTTTTTCCAATTTTGGCTGAAACTTAGCAAGGCAAAAGTTACCTTACTGATTCCTTTTTAAAAATCCCTGCTCTGCGGCAAGGGAAGAAAGGCAGTTTTTGTATGTGCTCAAAGCTCGTCTGAATGCAGGGCAAATTTTCAATATAACAGTTACCCCAAACTGGAAGATTCCTTTTAGCCTCATAAAATCGATTTATCTTATTCAGACAAAACCTTCCCTGGTATCTAAGCATATGAAACGTCACTGGTTAGGGAAGGGGAAGAAGAAAGACAGAAAAGTGCCTTTGGATAAGTTGATATGGGCATAAAGATGCACTTATGTCTTAGTTCATAGAGAATGCAGCCCAGCTCTGCAGCTTTGACAGCTGCCATGGACCCCCTGTGTGAATCAATTTTTGAAATAAAATTCATGGCTTTATGACTATAAAAATAGTAGATGTCCAATGGAGAGAGCATATACAATATAGAAAAGGATAAAGAAATGAAAAAAAAAAGGCAGATTACCCCACTGCCCATGTATACCCCCTCCACACAGAGATAATCACTGTTAACACTTTGTGGTCTACCCTACACATACTCGAGTGTGTGTGTGTGTGTGAGTGTGTGTGTGTGTGTGTGTGTGTGTGTGTGTGTGTGTGTGTGTGTGTGTGTGTGTGTGTGTGTGTGTGTGTGTGTGTGTGTGTGTGTGTGTGTGTGTGTGTGTGTGTGTGTGTGTGTGTGTGTGTGTGTGTGTGTGTGTGTGTGTGTGTGTGTGAGTGTGTGTGAGTGTGTGTGTGTACTGTGCATACATGTGACATGCCTGCGAAAGTCTTGATCAGAGTTCTCACCCAGGGAAAGCCCGATAACTAACCAGTTCCCCTCCTAACAACCCACAAGGTCAATGTGAACAGAACTAACGCCGTTTCTTCCTATCACTTCTTTAGACCTACACCCTCGTGTTCTCAGGCACTTTCATTTCTTTTTGCTTAATCCCTGGCGCCTTTCCCTTCTTACTCTCAGCTTTTTACCCAGGCCCTCACCCTCCCCTTTCGGAGCCATCTCTTGCCTTGGCCTCCCTGACCGCGAACCTCTGGGCTACTCGTGGCTGATGACACCAACTCTTCTCCCCTATTGGTTGGACGTTGTGCTCCTGAGCACTCCATCCTAGATCTGCCCTTCTCCACTCCATCCTTATTGTGCTCCTACTGGCTTTCCTTCAGAAGCTATGCCTTTGCCAACCTCCAAGTTTCCTTGCCATTAGCTCTTCCCTGCTTCTGGAAGCATCGCCCTCCTCCCCCGTGTCCATATACTCACTGTGCCGGGATGACTCTTCCTTGGCTTTAAGATTTCAGTTTAGACATTCCTGCATCTGGAAAGACCTAGTGGACATCCCCAGACAGTGTGCTTCTTTTATGATGATGATGATGATGATGATGATGATATTGTGTTCGTCACCATAAAGTACATCATCAAGTTTGGATGAGGTGATGTGGGACCCCATGATTCACTGTGTGCGTGAATAAGCGTGCCCGTAATGCTCTGTCCTTTTCCAGCTCCGGCGCTCACTGCACTGTCTGTCACAACCTATTTCTGTGCCTGTATGTCCTCTAAAACTCTCAGCCTCGAGTTCATGTTCACGAGTCCTCACGTCCCCAGCTGCTGGCAGCGTCTGGAATTTCGTAGTCTCATGATATTTACTGAGTAAAGTGCTGCCCACACAACTCTTCACCATCCTCGTGGCATATTGTGTGGTTTAATCAGTGAAGACTGGTCTGGTTTCTACCAGCTGAATTCCTCCATCGGATGTATCCTAACTGGTATGGGCTGCTGTAACGAAACCCTGCAGGCTAGGTGGCTCAAAAAAGGGAAGCCGGAAGTCTAAGGTCAGAGCCGCCAGCACGACCTGGTGCTGGAGGGGATCGGCTTCTTGGTTACGTCCTCACCTGCCCTAAGTGGGTTAAGGAACAGAGAGAGAGAGTCAACAGATCATTCTTCCACCTCTTCCTCTTCTTATAAGCACATTAATTCCCTCATGAGGACCTCATCATCATCACCTTCTTCCCCTCATAACTCCCAAGGGCCCCACCGCCATATACCACCTTATTAAGGCTCTCAATGTATGACTTTGGAGGGGAGGGGACACAAACACGCCATTCATTGCAAGATGATAAATGTATGATTTTTTAAAAAAATGGAATCTCTAGAAAAATTGCCCTTACTTGCAACCTGAGGGTTTATATCAAAGACACATGCTAAACAAGACACTTACAACCCAGGAAACAGCGAGGGAATACACTTGTGATATCCCTTCCCTGGATGTGTCTGAACATTGGGCAGGCGTTTGTGAGCCCTCCATACAGACACGGGTTCCCAGGGAGCATTGGCGTGATCTGCCTTGTTAGCTATTAACCCCTCCACTTTGAATGGAGTCTGGCATATCCCTGATACTCAATGATACCTGTTAAATTAATGAATGACATTCAGTGCATTCCTTCCCTGAGGCTGGAGATGAGAGGTGATGGGATGTAAGACTAGACGGCCATGAAGATGTAGGCACATTTAATTTATAGTTACTTGAATCTACACAGATCTATGTTTGAATTGTTATGTTTATTTATTCATTTTTTGGTGAATTTACAAATTCTTAACTTTATTTCTCCCAAAGGGTGTTGAGGTTGCTTATAGAAGCATGGATTTTGCAGCAATAAATGGATGAGAAATTGGAGGAAAGTTAGCACTCAAGGGTGCACACTACAAAGACCTGTGTCATTTGGCTCTGAATTTGCTAGAAGCCAAAACAAAGAATTGGACCAAGTCAGTTATAAGATTTGAAGTGTCCATAAGATAAAAATAAACCAGTTGCCAAGGAGTTAGAATGTAAACTTTGTTACTGAGGGCAGGGATTTTTGTCTCTTTTGTTCACCATTGTGTTTTTAGGACCCAGAACAGTGTGCAACGAAAACTGAGTGAGCAAGATACAATTTTTGATTGAATTAATAAGTATTTTCCTAGTCTGGGGCACCAAAGGATCTTCAAAAAGGAAGAGATCCTGTAGTAAAGTACATAATCCTCCTGACATCCCGATGATAATTAACTATCTAATTCCCCAGAGCTGTTTACTTTGCACGCTTCAATATAAACTGATGGCATAAAATGTAATTCACCAAAATGAATTTGGTAAAATCAGTTCCTGGTAAGTTCTACCAGGGATAGCTTTTTGGTGATCTGTTTTGATCTAAGGATAAAATGCAGGTTACTGCCAGGCAATGTTCTCATAACACTTGATAAGAGAGGAGCCGCACAGAGCCTGAAATCCTCTTCTTCAGCAAGGAACCAAAGCACAAGGCACCCAGTGTTGCTGATGAAGGATCGCCGTGTGCTTTGCCAGTCAGCCGCCCGTAGGGAAAGGCAGAGCAACCCTTGGGCATTCTTGTTGGTGACGTCGGTGCCGTGAACCCCCTGTCCCAGGTGCTAGGCTAGCAGCAGTTCCCTTTAATCCTCCCCCAAATCTTGAGGCAGTTCTTATCATCAAAACCCTGTTTCATAAGTAACGAACGAAGGCTTCGGGAGAGAGGCTAAGGATAGAAACCACAGAAGCAGTAGTGACGTTGGAGGCAAGATTTGGGGCAGGACCTCTGACCTTTTGACCACTATCGATGCCCATGTGAAAATAAAGGGAGCTTCCAAGGGGTGTCAGGGTGGACACCGCTCTATTCTTCCCCCACCACCCAGACACACTTGACTAGTACTCCCTATAAGCAGAGATACATTATTTTCCCCAGAAGCCCGACTAGGACCTTACTGCATTCTAGATACCCCGTAAGCAATGAAACAAGTGATGTAATAACAACCAAAATAAAACAATTAATAATAATAATGGTAGCTTAATCTTCCAAACATATTTTGTCGTTGGACTTTCACATATTTTTACAGTCACACACAAAAGGAACTGAATAGAATTTTAGAGACGTATAATTCTGTTTATTTTCAAACAGCCTAAGCAGGAGTTTATGATTCAGTCCACAGCTCAGTTCCAAAAGGGCCATTTTCCTGTGTCTTTTCCTTGAGCAAATAATGCACAAGATGATCATTGTCTGAGTGCAGTATCATAATGGGTTTTCTTTCTTTTTTCGAATTTTTGTTTATTGATTTTGTTTCTCTTGCACATGAATAATGTGTCCTTCCAGAAGGCATCCAAATTCACATTATTTGGCACACTAAATAAAAAGTCCTTTCTTTTGAGCGGTAACAAGTACAAATTATGCAGTCAATGTGTTTTTAAATTGTTTAAATATGTATTTACATGCTAACCTGAGGCATCATTGGAGTTGTTTGTATAGCAAGTGGAATTTTAAATTGTCCAAATATCTGTTCAGCATAATAAAGTAAGTTTAAATGAAGCTGCTGTGGTTCATTTGGGGCAAATAGCATATTCAAATATTGCTATAAACAGCATTCCCTATAATAACTAGGAGGGGGCCCCAGCAGTTTGGGTGAACAAGGCAGCCCCTTAAAGGCCTTGCCCAGATTGACATGCCTGAGTAATGCATTGTGTCACTCTTCCCAACATTCCTTGCGTTGTATTCTTCTGTAGAATCAAAGGAGAACCTAACTAACAGCCGACTGGCCCCTTCCCAATCCATCCTCCTAAGGATGCTAATGCCCTGTAAATAGGTTCCTGCAGAGGTGAATTGGTACGAGTACCCCTGAGGGAGGTCACAGGGTGGGTTGCGAGCATTATATCCCCTCCTGCCCCAGTGCCATCAGAATGCGGTGGGGGCCAAAACATGGCGATTACATGGCTACGTCCACCCTTGGCTGTGGCACTGTATTGGACAGGGATTTGTCTGAAGGGAGCGAAACAGAGGAGCTGTTTCTGATACAGGCAAAGAACTTTAACAGAAGTGAGATACATGAATTAAGAAGAATTTATTCAGCTTCGTGATAAAAAAGAGTTTTGTTTGTGGGAGAAAGGAGTCATTTCTTAGAACATGGCGTTTCAGGAGCAGTCTGGTGGTCATTTCCTTTTGGGGTTGTCTCTGTATTCCAGCTCTTAGAAGATGGGCGTAGGTCATGGGGGCTAGAAAACTGTGAAGGGGTGTGGAACTAATCTAGTGGGACTGGTACCTGGAAGGGAACCAAAGGTGAAAAAGTTTAACTTTTCAAGTAAAGAGAGAGACCTAGTGGATCCTACCATCTACCTTTAAGAGTGGCCACGGAGGAAGGGACCACTTCCATTACAGATGGCTGGGAACACCTTGGTACTTTAGGAGATTAATTGAGGGTGGGAAGTTTCTAAAGGGGTGAAAGAAATCCAAAGTCAACAGAGGGCAAAAAGGCAATGGCTGGAAGCTTGTTTTCTTACTTTTGTAATGATTATTCCCTTTTTTCATCCAGAGTATGTGAGTTATGCTTATCTGGTTTGGGTTTTTCCTGAAAGAGACTGTGAGACAAAGATTCTTTCTTTCTTTCTTTCTTTCTTTCTTTCTTTCTTTCTTTCTTTCTTTCTTTCTTTTTCTTTTGTGTGTATGTGTGTCCAACATTTTATTCTAATTTAGAACATATAAATGCACAACCACTGGTGAATCTTCTTTTTCTTCTTTTTATTAACATATAATGTATTATTTGCTTCAGGGCTACAGATCTGTGAATCATCAGTCTTACACAGTTCACAGCACTCACCATAGCACATACCCTCCCCAATATCCATAACCCAGCCACCCTATCCCTCCCCCCTCACCCCCCCAAGCAACCTTCAGTTTGTTTCCTGAGATTAAGAGTCTCTTATGGTTTGTCTCCCTCCCCGGTCCCATCTTATTCATTTTTCCCTCCCTTCCCCCCATGAACCCCTGCCCTGCCTCTCAAATTCCTCACATCAGAGAGATCATATGATAATTATGAGACAAAGATTCTAATGCAAGTAGAGATTACCCCAAGAACAAGCAAGAGGGGAATAGGGAAGGGAGAAAGAGAAGAACGGATGCCAATAAAGGGTGCCTCAATCATGCCAGTTGCCTAGAGCTTGAGAACTCAAGGTAGCACATGCCTGTAGGTGACCCCAGCCATGGGGTCAGGAGGCTGAGCTATTTATTGATATACATCAACCCAGTCTTTGGCTATTTGTCCATCGGATTAGGTACCCATCAATTCACCTCCTGGATGAGAGCATCTTCTAGATAAGAGCAGTCATTGGATTAGCTCTCTAGCACTTTCTATTTACCTTGTCCCCAGGCCTATCCTACTCCCTGGTCTGACAAAATCCTCATGGACTTTGCTGGCACAGGACTCACAGTAAGCTTCCCCAGGGTCAGGGGTAAGGCACCAAGAGTGTCTACTACTATGAGTATTTTTAAAACTTAATTTAAAAACCTAGATCTGAGATTTCTCAGCTCTTCTTGTTATACAACGATCTTCAGCAGGAGTGGTGTGAAAGACAGAAGGGCTTTGTATTTGAGGAAGAGAGTGTGGTTCAAGACACCGGGACATCTATGGAACAGATGTATTTCCATCTCAGCAGGAGGCAGCCATGTTTCTGTAAGTGTTGATTAATCTGTTTCCCCATGGTGGGTCCCTTGTTTGTCTCATTCATGTTGTTCTCATTTACCTCCTTTTGCTTTGGGAATTCGCCAGCATGGAACTTGTTTCAACGTCTACACTGATTAGATACAAACTTATGTTAAACTGGAAGCCAATAAACGTTTGGCTTGGGAACTCGGGGGGCTCATTAACCCAAAACAGTGTTTTGGACTGAAAATGCAAATAGACCCAGGAAGGTTGCAATGAATACGTAAGCAGTACGCACATAATGGACTGTCCTTCTCAGGCAAGGACAGTTCATTGAAGTTTGGAAGGGTGACATCTGGGAGAATCCCCAAGTTCCTCCATGTAGGGTCTCTTGAGAGGAGACTGAATACATGAGTCTGGGGTCACTGATGATTCTTATAGTTGCTTTAAACTTCAGAGTAGGTCTAGAAGCAGCAAGGGCTTAGGTTTAGGAGTCAAGGAGAGTTAAATTCAAATCCTGGGAAAGGTAATTAATTGCCTGGTGACTTTGGGCAAGGCATTCAAACTCTCTCATTTTCCTAAAAAAAAAAAAAAAAAAAAAAAAAAAACTAAATAAATCTGGGTAACAATTTCTATATCTGAAGTTAGGAGGAAGATGAAATTAAGACAGCATTTCTAAAGAACTGAAGAGGGCCTGATCTGTAAAATGTACTCAACAAAGTAATTTTCCTTCATCTTTTGTTGTCTTTCCAGTTTAGAAGGAGTCTCTCTTTTTCTTTTCTTCCCTCCTTTTTTACCCTTTACAACTGGTGATTTCCAGTAGAGTCACAGGATTGTGTACCCACTACCACTACCGAATTCCAGATTTTGTCTTCTTTTGACTTGTTGACAATGAGCTTTGTGTGTTCGTGTTGTCAGTGTTGAAAAAGAGCTGTAGGAGAACCTCCTTTACTAACAAAATCTTACGTTTGAAAGGCAGTTTGTGCTACAGACTGCATTCATAGCATGATCTCCTGTGGTCTTCGCCTGGAAGGTGCGGGAGGCATTAGAGCGCTTTCCCAGATGAACAGAGTTGAAACACTAAGAGGTGACCTAAGGACAAAATGTCAGTGAGTTGCCGTGGCTGAGCCAGATACCAGATCCCCTGTTTCCCTTCCCAAAATAGTACTCAATGGTAACATTTTACCCCAGAAACTTTGCCAACATGTGCAAAGCACTGTCCCGTGAATGAAGCAGGTTGTAATCCCAGGGTTAAGTCTCAGCACTACAGACAGGTTGTCGGAAGGAATGTGGCCCGAGGCCCAGCCCTACTTATGCCTGCAGATTTCCTGGTGGCCCCTGTTACTCCCACAACCCTCTCTCAATAGGGACTTCAGGTCTGAAATCTGCTAGTACAGATTTCAGTCCCAGGAGAGTACTGCCCATATAAAAGAGGAGAAGAGAACAAATCCACTGATACTCGATGGAGCCTGACCCCACAGTCCTGGGCCTGTAATCTTGGCACGGGGCACTGGTTTTCACCAAGATTCAAGGTCAGGGTCTCTAAAATTAGCCACCTACTCAAACTCTAACCAGACCTAGATTCTCTTTTCATTCATTAGGTCAAAGATTTTGGATCTCTATTCAGTTTTATTTCCTATCTTTTTTTTTTTCCCCCTGATAGGTAGGATTGCAGGAAGTTTCAGGTGGTATTTAGAAATTACTCTTTGGTCTAATCCTAACCATTTAGTAACTGCGAGGATGATATAATATGCCAGCGGCTATTTAAAATTGCTTTAAGAGGCTTTAAAAATATCCCTTGTGATGTGTTTCCTGTTGATGGGAATGAATAAGAACATTCTCTTATGAACAGTTTGAAAGACTCTACCAGAATTTTAAGTATGCATATTTCTTAACCTGTAATTTTTTTAATTTATTTTTTTTAAGATTTTATTTATTTGAGAGAGTGTGCACAAGCTGTGGGGAGGGGCAGAGGGATGGGGAGAAGCAGACCCCACTGAGCAGGGATCCTGACGTGGGCTCGATTCTAGGACCCTGAGATCATGACCTGAGTTGAAGGCAAACACTCATGACTGAGACACCCAGGAGCCCCACCTACCCTATAATTCTACTTCTAGGGTTTTTCCTGTAGCAATTCACTCATACGTATGTGAAAATATCATTAGAATCATGAAAAATTGGAAGGTAAAGCTAAATATACAGTGGTAGAAGGGATTCCTAAATATAATGTATTTTGGAATACTACCCATGAAGTTGCTGCAAATTAATGGAATATTATGTATAATTTTCTCGTGATGAGACATAAAAAAGCAAATTACTCAATAGTATGTGTCATATGATCCCATCTTTCGAAACATAACAATGCCAAAATGACCTACATATATATTTGTGACTTTTTCACCTTTTTACACTCATAAGGTCTCTTTAGGATGGAGTCTGTTAGATGATTCTACTCAGTGCTTTGAGTTTGGCAATGCAGATTTTTTTTATTATGTTCAGTTAGTCACCATACATTACATCATTAGTTTTTGATGTAGTTTTCAATGATTCATTAGCTGCTTATAATACCTAGTTCTCATCACAATACATGCCTTCTTCAATACCCATCACCCAGCAACCCCCATACTCCCACCCTCCTGCCCTCTGAAACCTTCATTTTTTTCCCCAGAGTCCATAGGCTCTCATGGTTTTCCCCCTCTCTGGTTTCTCCCTTCAGTTTTCCTTCCATTCATCTATGGTCCTCCAAGGCATTCCTTATATTCCACACATGAGTGAAACCATGTGATAATTGTCTTTCTCTGCTTTACTTATTTCACTTAGCACACTCCCCTTCAGTTCCATCCATGTCAATGTAAATGGGTATTTATCCTTTCTGATGGCTAAGTAATATTCCATTGTGTATATGGACCACATCTTCTTTATCCATTCGTCTGCTGAAGGGCACCTTGGCTCCTTCTACAGGTTGGCAATTGTGGACATTGTTGCTATGAACAGTGGGGTGCATGTGCTCCTTCTTTTTACCCCATCTATATCTTTGAGGTAAATACCTAGTAGTGCAGCTTCTGGGTTATAGGGTAGCTCTATTTTTAAGTTTTTGAGAAGCGTCCATACTGTTTTCCAAAGTGGCTGCACCAGCTTGCGTTCCCACTAACAGTGCAAGAGGGTTCCACTTTCTCCACATCCTCGTTGCCAAAATATTCCACAAGATCCTGGCCAATTGGAGATGCAGATTTTACACCAAGAGGTGAAGGTGTCTAACTCGTTCTTTGTATTTGAAGAAGTGGGGAGGGGAAAGCAGAAAAGATTAGGAGAAGGGAGAGAAAGGAGAGAAGTGGTGGGAGGCTGGAAGGGTCTGAAGCAAAAGGCAGCAAGCAGCTGTCTGGGTGAGAAGGCGGAAAGTACTTTTAAGAACAGAGATAGTTCATGAGTAAAAAAAACAAAAACAAACAGGAAGAGTGATTTTAGATTGTTTGTTGTATACATCATGGTAGGAACTCTGCCTCATAATGCTCAAGTTATTAATATGGTCACTATTTGTGTGGACGTGTGTCTGCCTGAGTAGGGGTATGTTGGTGTGTGTTGTGTGTGTGGGGAGGTGTGTGTGCATAGGTATAAATCCAAGACGGAGCCAAGTCGGCCATCTGTGTTAGAGATGCAGACCTGAGACTGAGACAACAAGTACTAAAGCAGAGGCCCTATTTGGCTTTGGACACATCCCACCCCTGACCCCATCATAAAAAGCTGCTGAAATCCTGAAGAAGGCATTAGACTTCTTCATTGCATGAAACCAAGTGTTATAAGCCTTTGAACTATATATCATGGGGCAGGAAGACGTCAGTCAACCTCAGGGTTGCAAATATAATTAGGATTTCTTTTTTGCCACAATGTCTACAATATGATCAGATTAACTAATCTAGATGTACTCGTCTAAGTACAAAAGAACCCATTGTATCTTCTTAATTTCCCTTTCTACTATATGGATTATGGATTAAGAGTGAGATATGGAATATATTTATAAAAATCCAAAACCATGTCTTTAATGTTATTATTACTACAACAAACAGATAACTCTAAAGCAACCCAGCTCATGAATCACCAAATGGCCACCAACCTCTCTGCACAGTATTCAACCCAATGAATCTCCATGGCAACCAACCAATGCATCCCCCATTATACACCGCACACCAAAACAAATAAACAACAACAACAACAAAACACCACACTCTCTCTTTAGAACTTGACATGAGAGTTTAAGTAAGAATTTCAAAAAATTCTTTTAGACCAATTCCATGATGTGGGTGGTGCTGATGTTTAGAAGTCTGAATAGGTAATATTCTATTATTTAGGTGTACATTCACATATATGCCTACAAAAATATTTGAAATAATATCAACCACCACTTGAGAGTGGGATTTTAAATTTTATCTTATATTCTACTATATTAGCATATATTATTTTATAATTGAAATAATTAAAGATAAAAGGTACCTTTTGCTCTCCAGCTCAACTAACATATATCATATTTGGTAGGTAGGCACTCCTCCTGATGTCATATCCATATGGAATACTGTTCTGTCCACCCTACCTCAAGAAGAACAGAGTGTCATGTAGAGAATTACTGCAGCTAGGTGCTAGTTGTTTTAAGAAATTTTTAATAACCTCTAACTTTTCAGTGGACTGTTAGGATGAGCATTCCTCCTAATAATGGCAAATCTCCCTAAAACAAAGAAAAAGACGTGTACATATTCTCATGCTTTAAATAAAAGCATGGAGAAATTCCAATCCCTAATGTAATCTTTATTAACTTAAACATCATGAGCCAGAATTTACAACATGTATTGTTTTTAAGGACGATAACTTTTTCTATCATTTTGCATTCTGCAACATTTTCATTTATTCCCAGAGTTTTAACTTGAGAAAGGGCTATGGTCTTTAACAACCGAAAATACCATGGATGGCTAGGTCACCTCCATGTTCTGTTCTCGGGGACTATTGGGTTTTTCTGCTGCTTTTGGTTGGTTGTTGGGTTTTTATTCAAAAGCGTTAAGTTCCCAGTGCTGGTACCTAAATCCGTTTGTGATGTTAACATTAAGAAAATGATCTAGAGGGTCGTCTGGGCGGCTCAGTGGGTTAAAGGTCTGCCTTTGGCACAGTTTATGATACTGGAATCCCAGGATCGAGTTACATACTGGGGAGTCTGCTTCTCCCTCTGCCCTTCACCCAGCTCTCTCTCTCTCTCAAATAAACAAAATCTTTAAAAAAAAAAAGGAAAAGAATCTAGAATTTTACATGATGCATTTAAAAGGACAAAGAATCCTAAAGCAAGGAAAAGCCTCCAGAAATTAGCCAGAAGACTACACATAATATCATGTGGGAATTTTGAATCTTATCACACAGCCCAGTAATCAGTTTATTCTTGGAAATCATGAGAGACCAGCAAGCCAGTATCTGACCATGAAAATTGGTCTGACTTACAACTCAGTGCACATTTGAGGGGGTGAATCACAATGACTTGGGTGGGTGCCATCAGTATTCCCTGTTAGTTCATGAATACAAATAAATAAAATATTAAACCCTTAGTATATTTTTCCACCTTCTATTTTTTTTTATTTTTCTTTTTTCCTTTTTTCCAGCTTTATTGAGATATAATTGGCATTCGACGTTGTATAAATTTAAGGTGTACAACATGATTTTACGTACATATATACTGTGAAATGATTACCACAATAAGGTTAATTAACATACCCATCACTTCACATACTTAACACTTTTTTTGTGTGTGGTGAGAACTTTCAAGACCTATTCTTAGTAAAGTCCAAGTATACAATGCAATACTGTTAACTATAGTCGCCCATAGCTTAGATTCCCAGAACTTATTCATTTTATGTACCTAGAAGTTTGTACCCTTTGACCATCTTCACCCACTTCTCCCACTTTATTTTTCCTTTTCTTTTCTATAATTTATTTAAACTAAAAACTAAACTAAAAACAAGGAACCAGCCAGTTCACTCATTTCTCCCACGCCCCACACCCCCTGTGACAACCACCAATCTGTTGTCTGTATCTGTTTTTTTTTAGATTTTACATATGAGCGAGATTATATGGTATTTGTCTTTCTCTGAACTATTTCACTTAGCATAATGCCCTCAATATCCATCCATGTGTTGCACCTGATAGGATTTCATTTTACATATATATATATCACATATTATATTTTACATATATATATCATATATATATACGATATATATATCACAATTTCTTTATCCATTCATCCATCAGTAGACACTAAGGTCACCTACGTTGTTCCATACCTTGGTTGTGGCAAATAATGCTGAAATGAACAGGATGAAGCATGTATCTTTTCAAATTAGTGTTTTCATTTTCTTTGGATAAAATCTAGAAGTACAATTGCTAGATCATATGGTAGTTCTATTTTTGATTTTTTGAGGAACTTCTCTACTGTTTTCCATAATAAGCACACTAATTTGCATTCCCATCGACAGTGCATAAGCTCTCTTTTTCTTCTGTCTTCACCAACACTTGTTATTTCTTGTCCTTTTGAAAACAGCCATTCTAACAGGTGTGACCTGATGTCTCATTAGGGTTTCAATTTGCTTTTTTCCTGATGATTAATGATGTTGAGCATATTTTCATGTACTTATTGGCCATCTGTATATCTTCTTTGGAAAAATGTCTATTCAGATCTTCCGCCCATTCTTAATCAAATTATTTGTTTTCAGTTCTGTTTTGTTTTGTTTTGCTACTGAGTTATATGAGTTCTTTATGTATTTTGGATATTGGACTCTTCTCAGATATTTTATTTGCAAATATATTCTCCCATTCAGGTTGTATTTTTATTTTGTTGATGGTTTTCCTTGCTGTGCAGAAGTTTTTCATTTGATGTAGTCTCATTTGTTGATTTTTGCTTTTGTTGCCTTTGGTTTCAGTGTCAGATTAAGAAAAATCATCACCAAGACCCATGACAAGGAGTTTACTACTCATGTTTTCTTCTAGGAGTTTTGTGGATTCAGGTCTTACATTTAAGTCTTTAATGAACATTTTGAGTTAATTTTTGTGTGTGGTGTAAAACAGTGTTCCAGTTTCATTCTTTTGTGTGTGGCTGTCTAATTCTCTAAGCATGATTTATTAAAGAGATCATCCTCTCCCCATTGTGTATGCTTGGCTTCTTTGTCATAAGTTAATTGACCATATATTTGTGGGTTTACTTCTGGGCTCTTCACTCTGTTCCATTGACCTAGGTGTCCATTTCCCCCCTAATAGCATACTGTTTTAATTTGTATAGCTTTGTAATGTAGTTTGAAATCAGGGAGTATGATACCTCCAGATTTGTTCTTCTTTTTCAGGATTGTTTTGTCCGTTTGTGTTTTTTTGTAGTTTCATACAATTTTTAGGATAATTTGTTCTATTTCTGTGAAAAATGCCTTGGAATTTTGATAGGAATTGCATTGAATAAGTATACTGCTTTGGGTGGTATGAACATTTTAACAATATGAATTCTTCTAATCCATGAGCATGGAATATCTTTCTATTTATTTTTATCTTCTTAAGTTTCTTTCATTAATGTCTTGTAATTTTCAACATATGGGTCTTTTAACTTCTTGGTTAAACTTATTTATTATTTTTCTTTACAAACTAACATTAAAGTTTTTTTTTTTTTCCCAATTGTTCTTCTTTGGTGAAAAAGGAAGAACACATAGAAAAACTTCAGGAAATTGACCATATTCTTGTTATTTGCAAACTAACCAGGAAAAATACTATCACCTTTTTAAATTCTTTATATCAGGCTTAGGGATGGTGGTCAGAATTGATTTTATTTCATTTCATATTTTCTTACTATTGACACTTAGCTCTGACTCCTAATTGTGTTCACAAGTCAAGAATGTGTTTTCTAAGTTTGATTGATTAAGTCATTTTTCATTATTGATAATCCCAATAGCATTGCCGATTGATGACCCAAATCCTTTGGAACTCAGGGAGCAAATGTGAATAATGTGGGACAAATCTACTGATTTGAATTCCTTCCCCAGTGGCATGGTAGTTGAAGTAAAGAGGCCTGCTAATTATATTATCTCCGCGTGAAGATGGCGAAACTGATAATCAGGTAAAAGTCACAAAATTTTCTGAACAGTTCGATCCTTTTGCCAAAACAGCATAAGAAGAGGTCTTTGCAAGCATCAGACTCACACCCCGTTGTGGCGGCTCGGTAGGTGGGCTGGTAGACCCTGAGACTTACGCCCCTGTGAGAAGCTGGATGGAGTCAGGGAAATGGGAGCTATCACTGGGCGGAAGGGTGGGGAAAAGTGGAAAATTATGCGGAAGTGGGGAACTGGGGCTTCCTGTAAGCAGCCTCGGAGTTCTGGGGTGGAGAGGAATGAAGCACAGGACAGGGCGGGCAGTCAGGACTCGTAGGCCTTTTTTTTTCTGTTTTCTCATCGGCCCTTGGCCTTGACTGCTACAGGTGTTCAGTTTCTGGATTGAACCACTCAGGGTAGAAGGTTTTTCTCCTCACTTCTTGAGGCTAAGAGGCTCCATGGTCTCTGTTTTTTCACCTTAAAAGTAAAAAAACTGTTGTCTCTGTTTTGAATTTGTGTCTTCTCGGAAATCTGAGAGGTTTAGGCACTGGAGCCAGCATGGGTTCAAGTCACGGGTCTACAGTTTCCTGCTGAGTGACCTTGGATAAATCACTCAACCATTCTTTTCTTTTTCTTTTTTTTTTTTTAATATTTTATTTATTTGACAGAGAGAAACACAGCCAGAGAGGGAACACAAGCAGGGGGAGTGAGAGAGGGAGAAGCAGACTTCCCGCTGAGCAGGGAGCCTGATGTGGGACTCGATCCTGGGTCTCCAGGATCATGACCTGAGCCGAAGGCAGTCGCTTAACCAACTGAGCCACCCAGGCGCCCCATCACTCAATCATTCTGTTTTATTTCCTCAATTACAAAATCTGGATGATAATAATAGTACTTGCTTCATGAGCTTTTATGAAGATTAAATTAGTTACTGAGCACATATTAAGCGCCCAGTAAGTAAATCTTAGGGGAAAAAGTTCTCCCTGAAAGCAGAACACAGGTACTCAGTGTCCATCTTATGATCCTGTACTGCGGAGTTTACATCAGGGTTATATAGCCTCATTCCCTCTCTACACTGGGTCTAGCGCCTCCTGAAGACTGCTCAGTGACCCCTGCATAGAGTGGGGCCAGTACCAGGACCAGGCTTATGAGGGGACAGTTACTAAAGGAAAGCTGTGTGTTGCATGTGGGAACTCTTTCCTTTTCCTAACCGGAAACCACATCTAGTAAACCACATCAGTAAAACTGGTGCCATGAAGAAAATCAGTATGGGCCTAGATGAAATGAAAAAGGAATGAAAAACATGTGGATTCTTTTTAAAGGAATATTCTTTGAGAGCAGGTATGGCAAACGGTGTGTGGTACATATCGCACTTGAGGCCTGATTCCGGGATTGGAGGGGGGCCTTATGGCACGAGGGAAATGGGAGCCAGCTATGAGGCCAGGACTGCAGGACTGTGATGCTGGGAGAGAAAGCTATGAAAACTCAGCATGGAAATGAAGCTTGAAAGGCCCATCGGTGGGCGCCTGGGTGGCTCAGTCATTAAGGACCCAGCTCTTGGTTTGGGCTCAAGTCATGATCACAGGGTTGTGAGATCAGGCCTGCATCAGGCTCTGCACTGGCTGTGGAGACTACTTGAGGTTCTCTCTTTCTCTCTCTATCTTACATGCTCATGCCATCTCTCTCTCTCTCTCTCTCTCTCTCTCTCTCTCTCTCTCTCTCTGTTCAAAATAAAAAAGTAAAAAAGAAAGATCCATTCATGAAAAATTCACTCCTTTTGGCCTGATTAGCTTATTAATGAATAGTACCAAGATTTGCAAATAGTCCGTTTTTTATATGATTCAATGACTTCTCTACTATACTGGAAACCTCTTCAAAGCTTGTTTCCTTAAAAATTATGAATGGAAGGATCCAAAAGATGACCTTTAATTCTAGACTTAGAATCTGAGACATGTGTCAGATGGCCATTGATTTTCTATTACCACTAGGTCAAAATTAAATCCCCTGGTGACAGATTGTATAGATAATGCTTATTTTATAGCTGGACTTGCCCAGGGATCCTTACCCGCCCTTCAGTGTTTCCTCAGCAGTATTGAGGCATATTCTGAAAAACCTCAGGACTCTGAGACCTAAGAGGTATTCCTTCCATTACCTCCAGAACTATGGAAATCCCCTATTCTTGGATGGTGTGTAGGGTGTGGGGAAAATCTACACCATGAGGTGTTGAACCCTGAGTTCTCTCTTTAAAGCCTGGATATTAAGATACTTCACTTAATGTGGTTCATAAAAATTGGGTGGGAGGAAGCTGAAATAATTTTAGAGCAGTGCTTCTCAAACTATCTGTGGGGAAGTATAAGTTTGGATTTGGTTGGTTGTTTTCAACCTATTGCAGAAGAACACTTTAATAAATTGTGATCAAAATGAACAGCTAGACAAATGAAACCTTAGAAGTTATACAAATGCAAGCTCCAAATTTTAATTAATTTTAAATAATTAAAATGGGGTCAGTGGACATAAAAGTTACTCTATAAAATTGCTGTAACATTTTAAACCCATATATTCCCTTTCTGTACTTCTCCCACTATAGAATTGAAACAGGTTTTACATATGGGTGCTAGTCCATGGGTCACCCCTTTGGAATTGCACTGGGCTAGAGATTGTTGAGACCAAGAGATTTGCATCCCCAACATGGACCTAACCTGGCATCATTTCAGAACACCCAGCAACATATGCATTGATAGCGTTCATCTAAACGAGCACATCATCAGAAAGTACTATTTGGGATAACCTGAGTGGCTCAGTAGGTTAAGCGTCTACCTTCAGCCCAGGTCATGATCCCAAGGTCCTGGGATCGAGTCTCACATGAGGCTCCTTGCTTGGTGGGGAGCCTGATTCTCCCTCTGCCTGCCACTCTCGTTGCTTGTGCCCTTTCTCTCTCTGACAAATAAATAAAATCTTTAAAAAGGAAGGAAGGCAGAGAGAGAAGGGGAGGAAAGGAGAAAGAGAAGAGAAGGGAAAAGAAAGGAAGGGAAGGGCGGGAAGGGAAGGGAAAGGGAGAGAGAAAGAACTGTGTTGAAAAGTATTTTACTCCAAGGAACACAAAATCCACCTGAAAATTTCAGTCAACCCAATGATTCATAAGGAATCTACTGATCAAGCAAATTGTTGTTTATGACCCTCCATAGTTACTATTTGTAACATGTGAAAATGCCTATTATAGGAGACACAAAGGTAGTCTCAAGAACAGGGGTACTCACTGAAGGCAAAAATGTAGCCTGTGGGCCTGGGATGAAGTAGAGAATGAGGTTTGCCAAGTAGCTCAAAGCAGTAAGACTGGGGACTCTAGGTCTGAGCAATGTGGGTAAACCAATCACTTTAGGGGCCTCGGACAATAAGTCTGCTTTCCCGCTGGGAGGCAGATCAGACTGGCCATAACCATGTCTGGCCACTCTGATATTGAACTAATTGGTTTGGTAAAGTGGCAGACTAAACTTCCTGGAAAAGTTCCAGGACTCTCCGGCAGACAAAACAAGGAAAAGAGTAGGTATTTTCTACCTTTAACGGAGCAAAAGTGAAGCCAGACAAACTTTAAATCCTATTCCCAACTAGGAAAAAGAACTATATGGATAAAGTCTGGCAAAGTATCTAGTGTCCGAAGATGAGTAAAATTTAGTGTTCTTCTTAAAGAGTAGCTATAATTTAATAGCTTTGCCGTCTTCTTGCTTATTGGGGGGGGGGGTCTCGTTTCCCCCATGTCACTTACTGCACATGTCTATTCCTGTAAAATCCATATTTGGCCCAAGCCTTGGCAACACTTCTGGGTTGCATTCTACATGTGGTTTACATTTTACTATCTGACTTGTTTGTAAATAAGACCAGCCACAGGACAACAGTGATTAAAGACTAGCCGACACCTGACTTAGAAGCATTCAACTTTCATCTAGACTTCTCATCCTCAATGTGCCATGTCAGTGCTGTGAGGAAGGAAGTTGGAGCTTTAGTCATCAAAGCTGTTTAAGCGAAATACTGGAGCAGTGATTTTGAGTTTGTTGCTTCCTCTGATTATAGAAGTTTATATTTGATTTCCACAGTATTTTTAATAGCAACCTTATGCTAATTCAGCGTATGCTTACTGTATAGAGAATTGTCTCCAAGAATACCAATACATAGGAATTTTTCAGATCATTAATGCTTTAAACTATGCATCAAGCTAAATTATCTAACCATTTCTAGTCAAAGGTCAGATTTAGGAAACATGCCCCTCCATTTCCATTCCTTTCTCATCTTGGAGGTGAAAAGAAATTTAGAGTTCATCTACTCCATTCCATTCCCTTTACAGAGGAGGAAGCTGAGGCCCATGGGGGGATGAAATGAGTTACCAAAGGTCTTACAACCAATTGTGGGTAGAATCTATGTTTCACTCCCCCGGACCCTTGTCCACTCTTCTTTTAGGCATTTCCTCCTGGTTTTTGCAGGAATTAGAGTTCATAAAAGAAACTCTGAGTATAATTGCTGTGGACATATGGTCTTGAATTTATGCTACAAGATGCTAATCGTTGCCTGTCTGCCTGCCCGTACCATCTCTAAAGAAAATCATCCAACCCCAAAGCCGCACTGCCTAAGCAGCCAGATTTTGAGCTGAAATAATTCCTCTAATCCTGCTATTGTTAATTAGCCTGGAGATGTTGACCTGGCCCTAAGAAGTTCATATATAGAAGGGGTAAAAAGGCAAGGTAGGACAATCAGATTCCTCTCTTCCAGGAGGGTAAACCAAGGAAGAGAGAAAGTTACCTTTGAGAAGTGGGATCATGAAGTGGAAATGGGAGTAGGTTGAAAGATCACAACTATGGCAACAAAACCATATGCAATTCAGAGTTTTGAGAAAGCAGGAGCCAAGAGCAATCATGGAAAGCCAGTGAGGAAAGAGAGAAGAAAATGGGACGGATAAAGAGTTGCCCACAGACTGTATCATGTGGCCTGCCTCAGTGGCAGAAGGAGCCACTACTAACTGTGCCTGGCACTCTTCTCACCATCTTCCTATATGAACTCCTTTTAACCCTCCCAGCAACCCATGGGCTGGCTATTGATACTGTTATTTTCAGATAAACTGAGGCACGGAGAGGTAGTGAACTTGCTGAAGGTTATGCGGCTCACTTCACTGCTATAGTCCCTGCTACTCTGTATCCCATGCGGTAATCCCCCAACATAACTCTCTCTCTCTCTCTCTCTTTTTAACAATCAAAAATGTAGTTAGTTGTTTGGCCACAACAAAAATGTAATGTTTGGAGAAATTTTTATTTGAAATATTCAAACATATAGAAAAATATTCAAACTCACCTAGAAAAAGCACATCATTTACATATTTCAGTCCTAATGGTCCTTTATTTGAATTAGAGTTTGAAATCGCCTCAGGCAGAATCAAGATGGCCGCCAAGCTATGGGGGAGACCTTCCTAAGGTGTGTAGGCTGCAAATGAGGTTCTTGCAACTTAATGTCAGAAAGGGAATGTAACATAGGAGTAGAAACATGGGGTCAAGTAAAAACATAGCTCATTAAACACAAAAGAGCCCACACGTCAGCTGCTCACCAACAAGTCTCCACCACCTATGGGATGATTTAGGAGCTAAGCCAAGAAACCAATGAAATTCACAAGACTAAGTCATACTCAAACTTGGAATCAAAGAGTCATTTTAGGACAACTGTGGGTAAAGGCAAACTCACTGACTCAGTGCCTGAATTGTATCAATGAGAGGAATGTAGGGATATCAAAAAAGCAGAAACCAAGGCAGTGATTCTGAGGACAAGTCCTTTAAAGAGTCATAAAATATAGCAAACTGAGGAGGCGACAGAATCTTAAATAACTGAGATTTAGACAGTTGCTGAAGAGGTCAAGAGGAAGGAGAATGACAACAGCAGTGCACAAATTCATCAGTCACTGAAAACACTGTTTCCTCCCAGACCTTCATCATGCTAAATATTAGAATGTGCTTTGGAGCTTAATAAAATAAATCAGTGGGGTTGCCTAGCTGGCTTGGTTGAGTGTCCAACTCCTGGTTTTGGCTCAGGTCGTGATCTCAAGGTTCTAGGATCAAGTCTCACAAGGGGCTCCACAGTCAGCACAGAGTCTGCTTAAGGATTCTTTCCCACTCCCCCCACTCATGCTTTCTGAAATAAATAAATCTTTAAATACGTGAATGAACAAATTAATCAATAAATTAAAAACTAAATCATCGCCCCCCCCCCACATCTAATCCCACCAAATCAACACTTGCAAGGAAAAGCCCTGGAAATGTGTGTATCAATTGGCATCTGGATGATTCTCATCATCAGGGAAGTTTGTGAGGCACCAGTATTGATCACTATCTCCTGATGTCACCCTCACACCAGCTCTTTCAGGCTGATCCTATGTTATGTCCCTTTGTCAGATGATGAAACCAGGTCCTTGGAAATTCACCTCAGGCTACATAGCTTAGGAGGTGATAAGAGTTCAGATGACATTCCAGATCTTGGTTTTAACTGACCACCCCTTCCCTCATACTCTGTGGCTGAGACTGGGTTTTTGCCAAAGCTGTGTGTTGCCTGGTGAGTAGGAAGAGTCAAGTTGGGGCTCTCCAAGAGGAGGGATTTTTTGTCAACTCATTGTTACAGGAATTCAGGACCCTGCCAGGTTCATTTTACCCCTCCACATACTTTCCAAGGTTAAAAAAAAAAAAATGGACATCAAGAAAATAGTTCTGTGGAAGGGGAAAGAAATAGCCCAAGGCATGTAGACATAGGCCAGCAAGCGTTCAACCCCAAAGTCTGCAGAAGATGAAAATTGGGCCTCGTTGTGTGTGTCTGATGTCCCTGTCATGCTTCTACTACCTGGTGGCTGAGTGTGGAACAGGTAGGCATGGGGCGAGGCCAGGATTATAGTGAGGGATGAAGGAGAGCATGAAGGGCAGAGGCTGGGGGCAAGAACCGACCGGTATCTCTGGAATGACTTTCCTTCCAAATGGTAGCTCTTCTCTCACCCCTGGTTTCAGAGAGAGATTTTAGATGTGGCTGGATTTTTCAACTCCTCACACTTGTTGTGGGTGTTAGTCCCTGCCTATGCCATCACTGTGTTGGCAATACAAACTTTAAAATGAAAAAGGCCTATGATTTCTTTGGGGAAACAAAAGAAGTGGAGGGTTTGGTTCGGTATCTTCCCAGCTGTGAGATCTTGGGCCATTTGCTTGTTAGAATCTTAATTCTCTAGTCTATCAATGAGTGTGATTTTATCTACCTCTTGAAGTTGTCTTGAAATTTTAAGAAATGTGTGTCTAAAACGCCTAACAAACAAATGGCCCTCACAACTGTTAGCTCCTGCTTCATGTATACCCTCTCCATCTCTGCTCTTTCTCCCAACCAGTCCCTGCCATGTCGTGCTGAGATGGATTTTATCTCATGTTTCAAGGTCTTCCTGGGAGAAGTACAATGAGAAAGAACAAGACAAGAGTTGCTACGGACAGTGATTTTCACACACTTAAAAGTAACAGTGCAACACATTTAAAGCTCTCCAAACCAAATGCAATACCCGCTTCCCACTCTCTGCTCCATCACGGTCCTTGTTAAACGAAAAGTCCCTTTCACATATAAGTATGTGTTTCTTGTGTCTATATTATGCTATGTGTTGAAAATAGTTGCCCAACCCCTGAAGCGCAGCCCATATTTTCCCATCTTATCTTACTGGCAAAGGGGTTTCTTTTAATTAGCTTTTTTTCTCCCTCCCACAAGGAAATACAAGTAAAAGCATTTTGTCTGCATTGGTTACCTTTATTTTAAATTTGGCAAGCCCTTCTAGAAAGCTCCTTATTCATTCATAAAGTCTTGCTAAATACTGTGTCAGGCAACCAAGATGTGATAATATCATGCTTTACTGTGAACATACATCCTGAACTGGTTGGTTTTCTGCATTTAGCACTTTGTGTGTAAGTTAGTTTGCTCCTCTCTGAGAATAAATCCCTAAAATAGTTTCCTCAGGTAAGGTGACATTCCCACAGAATGACCATCGTATTGAAAAGAACATAGGCTAGGAGTCACACAAACCTTGGCTTGATTGTCCATTCTACCATTTAATATCTACGCTGTTACTTGATTTTACTAAGTCTCAGTTTCTCCATTTGTAAAATGGGGACAAGAATGCAACCCATAGATGTCGATTGTGAAGATTAACTCAAATGTGAGGTGCCTAATGAACCCTAATGTTTATAGCAGCCATATCCACACTAGCCAAACTATGGAAAGAGCCCAGATGTCCATCAACAGTTGAATGGGTAAAGAAGATGTGGTGTATATTTATAATGGAATACTATGCAACCATCAAAAAGAATGAAATCCTGCCATTTGCAAGAATGTGGATTAAATGGGAGGGTATTGTGCTAAGTGAAATAAGTCAATCAGAGAAACAATTATCATATGATCTCACTCATATGCAGAATTTAAGAAACAAAACAGAGGAGCATAGGAAAAGAGGAAAAAATCAAACAAGAAGAAAACAGAAAAGGAGACAGACCATAAGAGACTCTTAATCATAGGAAGCAAACTGAGGGTTGCTGGAGGGCAGGGGGGTGGAGGGATGGAGTGCCTGGGTGATGGAAAATAAGGAGAACATGTGATGGGATGAGGACTGGGTGCCTGGGTGATGGACATTAAGGAGAACATGTGATGGGATGTTGTAGGCCACTGATGCACCACTGACCTCTACCTCTGAAACTAGTAATACACTATATGTTAATTAATTGAATTTAAATTTAAAAAGTGAAGTTCCTGACAGTGTGCAAAAGCACGAGGGATATGGGTCTCTGTTTTTTCTGCTGACAGATTCCCCAGAGCCCAAAACAGTGACTGGCCCACAGTAAGTGTTCAGTAAGTATTTACTGAATGGATGTTGAATCAGTAAACATGTATTGAATGAACAAATAAATATTCTTGAATGAATAAATAAATATTCTTGAAGAAGTATGTATTGAATGAATGGTTATTGAATGAATAAACAAATGATAAGTAGTGAATGAATAAACAGTTTATAGAACTCTACCACGTCAGAACGGAGGCACACACGCCTGGACACTCAGTTAAGTGTTGTGAATGGGAACCAGTTGTCTCGCTCAAAATTTGACAGTCCTCTCTCTCCGGCTTCTCTCTGTGGTGTTTCTCCCATTCGGGCATCACCAAATTGCATAAGCTTCTTAATACCTTGGCGATGAGCTTGGACCCATCCTAGGTGCTGTCCATGCCACCAACGAGGACGCCACCAACAAGGACACCGCCCCCGAGCCCGGTGCCCTGCAGGTCACAGAGGAAAGCGAGGCTCCTCCCTTTCGGACAGAATCAGCCCTGGGTTCCCATCAGGACAGCCTGCGGGGTCCTTGCTGACCCGTGGGGCCTTGTCAAGAGATGAACTCTGGGCACTAAATAACCCTGGCCAGGAAGACAGCCACTACTTTCCCCGTAACTCCTTGAGAAGGATCCCTAAAGACCTAGGACAGACTTTTGCAGTTTCCCCTGCCCCATGGGCCTGGCACCCTGGGAATCCACATTCCCTTCTAGTGCCTCAGAGCAACGAGGCCTCAGTTCTCACTCCTGTTGATGGGGGCAGCCTTTGTGACTCTGGAATTTAACTTTCTAGCTTCACGGACATTCACTGCCCTGCAGGGCCCTGGCTCCTTTCAGGCGAGCTGGAGTTTGCAGCCTTGCCGGTCTTTCTGTGGGGCTGAAAACAAGGCTGTCTCCCTCCCTCCCTCCAGTGTTTTCAGGATCTGGGGCAAATGACTCTGTGTCCCCTCACTTCAGCCCCAGCTCCCCTGCCGGAACCCACATCTTTTTATCTGGTTAAAATGAACATCAAAGGCAGCCATCAAGGGAAGTAAAGAGGGAGGCGCAATCACAATAGGGGCCTTGGGAGGTAGGGGAGGGGCGTGGGGAGAAGAGAAAGGGAAGGAGGGCTCCCTCTCTGCTGTGTGTCCGCCCCTGCAGGGCAAAGGAGGGAAGGCTCAGAGACTGGAGGGTCTCAGCATTGACTGTGCCTCGGATCTTGTTTTCTTTCTGGAAGCCACTGCCTCCAAGGCTTTTTCCTCTGGCCTTATGATCTCCGCAGCAAATGGAGCAGGGCTTAGTGAGGGAGAGTGTCAGACCCAGGCCCTGAGGACAGTGCTGTTGAGACCTTGCTTCTGGACCTTCCATCTGCATGCCCCCCCCACCAGCCCCGTCCTATGTGTGTCTTCAAAGCAGCCCAGGCCTTCCGTGTCTGATAGTCACTGGAAAATAAGAGAAGGCACGTCCCTTGCTTTCATATTGCCTGCATGCTACTACTTGGCAGCCCTTCAGGATTTTATGACAAATAGTAATGAATAATTAACAAATCATTTGAGCGGCTACCAAAAGCCCGAGGAGAACAGCAGGGCCTCGGCTCCCGCCACCCCTGACAGTCCTTGACAGTGTTTTCTCTCCTAGCAAATACTGGCCAAGATGCCAGGTCTCTGAAAACAGCTTTGAGGCTGGTAGGGGACCCCATCACTCCTTCCCACACCCTGCTTCTCACTGAGCGGCTTGCAGAGCAGGGACACAAATGGGGTGGGCAGCTCGACTCTCAGTTCTGAGACCAAAGCTCTGGGGGACCCATGAGCTCAGTGAACTCCATTAGAACAGTGGTTTAGCTGGAGGCTGGGAAGACACCACCCCCGCAACCCCCACCCCAAGGGACATTTGGTGTCGCTTGGAGCGAGCAGAAGCCAGGAATGGGGTTATATACCCTGCAAGGTGCACGACAGCCCCCCTCCCCCGACAGAGCATCACCTCATCCCAAATGTGCACCCTGCAGTAGAGTCACAGAGCCCTGGGCCCCTGGGTTGCAGTGTGCCCCCTGCCAGCTGTGAGCCGGGACCAAAGACACTTGGGCTCCCTCGAGTGGTGATTCACACTATGACAGCCAAGAAAGGCCCGAAGCTGCAGGTTTGGGCAGCAGAAGTGTGTGTGTTAAACAAGACATCTTACCCATCACGAAACGTGCTTCGGTTGATGGTGACAGCCATTTTCATGAATCATTAATGAGCCATCTTCCTCTCTCCATGTCGTTAATATGGAGGCCTTGCCTTGAGAGCAGAGTTCCTTCTTTTTCAAGATTTTATTTATTTATTTATTTATTTATTTATTTATTTATTTATTTATTTATTTATTTATTTATGAGACAGAGAAAGAGAAAGACAGGGGAGCGGCAAAGGGAGAGGGAGAGAATCTCCAGCAGACTCTATGCTGAGCACAGTGCCCAGGGAGGGGCTTGGTCCCTCCACTTTGAGGTCGGGACCTGAGCGGAAATCAAGTCAGATGCTCACCCAACTGAGCCACTCAGGTGCCCCTAGAATTCCTTCTGATTAGTCAGACAGAGTTTTTACATTTTGAAGTGTTCTTCTCATTTCAAGGATCACTTGAGTGTGAATTCGTGCGCTTTCTTTTTGTTTCCTTCCTAAACGGGACCTCCAAACGGGAGCAGCCGAGCCTCCAACAACTTCAGAGGTTTTCGTCGTGTGTCCCAGTCTCACCTTTGGAAAAGAGAATGTTAGGAGCCTCAGAATGGACAGCTTGTGGATAATACTTCCACATGCATTTTGGAAGGGGTGAGGATAGAGGGTGGAAGGTAATTTTAAGATTCCAATTTTCATGCATATGAACCCTAAGTAGTATAAATCCTGTCCTAGCCACTCAAATGCATTTATAATGAAGAATCTGCAAAGCAGCTCCTGTCTATCACAGATTGGTTTCCCAACCAAGTAATACTTTTCAATGGATTATTGAAAATCTAACTGACCTCCGTCTTTCATCTTGCGCCCTGGCATCATGGTACTTCCATGTTTTTATCATGATCATTATCATATTTATTGAGTAAATCCCACGTTTCACATACTGTGTGCCATTCATTAATGCATGCAATCCTCAAAACAGTCATACGACATGCTATTATTGCATGTTATAACGAAGAACTGGAGGCAAAAGAGGATAAGTAACTTCCCAAGGTCACTAGGGCAGCAAGTAAGCGATTGGGACCAGAATCAGAGCCCAACGCATGCTAACCACCCCACTGAAATGTTCAGGGCTCTGTCCAATCAGGACAGACCTCTTCTGCCCAAGCTTCCTTCCTTCCTGCTTTCTTCACCAGCCCTCCACTTCTGAGACCACTTCCTGTGGGGCCCTCAGCTATGAACTTCTCAGCTCTAGGTCTGTACCTTCCTTGTTCTCATCCGAAAGCTCCTTCCTTGTCCTCCCAACACTTGGAACCAGTTTTGCCTCAAATCCCCGTTCCCACCACCACCACAAAGCTTTCCCTCATCTTTTCCTTTCTGAGAATGCTCACTATCTAGGTTTGAATGCAAGCCTGCCTGAAGTTCTGGCTCTTTCCACAGACCACATTGCCTAAGAGAGAAAATAACCATCTCTGCCCTTCACTGGGGTTCCCTTTATTTATTTATTTTGAGACTTTTATTTATTTGACAGAAAGAGAGAGCACAAGCAGGGCGAGCAGCAAGCAACGGGAGAGAGAGAAGCAGGCTCCCCCGCAGGGAGCCCAATGTGGGGCTCTACACCAGGTCCCTGGGATCATGAACTGAGCCAAAGGCAGTCATTTAACCAATAGAGCCACCCAGACTTTCCTTTCACTGGGTCTCCAGGGCAAGATTTCTGTGCCTCCTTCCTGTCTATACACTAAACTGAATATACTGAATTAAAATGCCCAACCCACTTCCCAGGATTATTGCAATAAGTAAATGAGATTGTGAAAGTAAAAACTCTTTGTAAATAAAACACATTGTCAGATTACCAGCCTGGTCTTCCTTTTTCAACTATTTTTACTTTTCTTTTTCTCTTTGCTTGTTTGTATAGTCGCACCAATTTAGTTCAATAATACAGGAAATAGGTCACTAGTGATGAGTTGGGGAGAAAGTGGGCTTTTTTCCTGCTTTTCAGGTTGTATTTTTAGAAAAGACGGGAGAAAACCAAATGACATCAGTCATGTAAAATATCTGAATGATCTCTTATGACCCAGAAAATACAGATTTAATAAATGTAAATTAAATAAGAGGAAAGTCCACTTAATTATACTACTTCCCATGTGGAGGGGGAGTATAGATTTTCTTTGCCATTAATCGAATCATCATCCTAGGTAAGGAAAATGACTGCTTTTTCCAGGGAATATATTAAATACATAAGGAAAAATTCCTGTTGGAATTTCCTTTGGTATTGCATGGATTAATTCAGAAGAATTAATGTCTACATATTGAATCTCTCCATCCAAGAGCATGGGGTGGGCCTCTATTTATTCAGGTCTTCTTTTATACTCTCTGGTGCTAATGCCTATGAAGACTTTTTTAATATTTTGTTAGATTTATTCCTGGATAGTAATAGTTTTTCATAGGCTGTATTTTATTTATGGTATCATCCAAGATTTCATATTCTTGTGACTCCTAAAAATTGTACCGATGTGTGAGTATTACATTCTAACATTTGTTGAATACGTATACACAACACGGAAACTGCTGTGGTCAGCCCTGGCAACAAAGGAATACAACATGCTCTCTGCCTTTGGGCAGAATTTTAATGATTATAGCTAAATGAAAAATTAATACAATGAGCTGATGCTCAGTTCGCCAGAACATTCTGATATCTGGGAACATGGTTCTATTATATGAGCCTAATGGCCTCACAGTCCCGTTAGTCAGGGGAGTCTCGTTTTTCAGGAAGGAAAACTTCTCCCAATTGAGAGTCACTTTAAGAAAATTAAAAACTGGGGGCGCCTGGGTGGCTCAGTCGTTAAGCGGCTCAGGTCATGATCCCAGAGTCCTAGGATCGAGTCCCACATCCGGCTCCCTGCTCAGCGGGAAGCCTGCTTCTCCCTCCCTCATGCCACCTGCTTGTGTTCCTTCTCTAGCTGTGTTTCACTCTGTGAAATAAATAATAAAATCCTAAAAAAAAAAAAAAAAAGAAAGAAAGAAAGAAATCTAAAAGCCGGGGCGGGGTGGGGGATGGGTGGCGCCGGGGTGCGTCTGGGTGGCTCAGTGTTCTAGTCTTGATTTTGGCTCAGGTCATGATCTCAGGGTTGTGAGATCAAGCCCCACATCAGGATCCAAGCTGGGTGTGGGGAAAAAAAATAAAAACAAACAAAAAACATTAGAATCATGGCAACCTGCTAAACTTTCTCATGCAACTAAAACTTCCACCATGATAAAATGAATATTGCAATAACACAAGTCAAATGAAGTTTTTGGTTTCCAACTGTATATCAAAGTTATGCTTACTCTACATCGTGGTCTATTAAGTGCGCAATAGCAATATGTCTAAGAAACGATGCATATACCTTAATTAAAAACAGTTGCTAAGGGGCGCCTGGGTGGCTCAGTTGGTTAAGCGACTGCCTTCGGCTCAGGTCATGATTCCGGAGACCCGGGATCGAGCCCCACATCGGGCTCCCTGCTCGGCCGGAAGCCTGCTTCTCCCTTTCTCACTCCCCCTGCTTGTGTTCCCTCTCTGGCTGTGTTTCTCTCTGTCCAATAAATAAATAAAATCTTTAAAAAAAAAAAACAGTTGCTAAAAAATGCTCTCCATCATCTGGGCTTTCTGCAAGTTGCGATCCTTTCGCTGGTGGAGGGTCTTGCCTCGATGTTGATGGCTGCTGAAGGCTGGCTTTGTGGCAATTTCTTTGAATAAGATAGTGGTGAAGTTGGTCACATCAACTGATCCTTCCTTTCACGAACTATTTCTCAGTAGCATATGATGCTGTTTGATGGCATTTAGTCCCAGTAGAACTTCTTTCAAAGTGGAGTCAGTCCTCTCAAACCCTGCGGCTGTTTTATGAACCAAGTTTAAACAATATTCTAAATCCTTTGCTGTCATTGCAACAATCTTCACAGCACCTCCACCAGGAGTAGATTCCAACTCGAAAAACGGCTTTCTTTGCACATCCATGAGAAGCCAACGCCTCAGCCATTAACATTTTATCCTGACATCGCAGCAGTTCAAGCCTATCTTCAGACTCTACTCCTCATTCTAGTTCTCTTGCTGTTTCCTCATCCACAGTGACTTCCTCCATTGAAGACTTGAGCCCCTCAAAGTCATCCATGAGGGCTAGAATCACTTTTTCCAAGCGCCTGGTAATGTTGGTACTCTGACCCCTTTCTCTGAACCATGACTTTTTTTTTTTTAACTTTGATTGATTGATTGATTTTCTTTTTTCCTTTTAAAAAATAATTTATTTTATTTTTTCAGTGTTCCAAGATTCATTGCTTATGCCCCACACCCACTGCTCCATGCAATACATGCCCTTTTTAATACCCCCCACCAGGTTAACCCAACCCCCACCCCCTCCCTTCCAAAACCCTCAGTTTGTTTCTCAGAGTCCACAGTCTCTCGTGCTTCGTCTCTCTCTCTCTCTGATTTACCCCAGTTCACATTTCCTTTCCTTCTCCCACTGTCCTCCATGTTACTCCTTATGCTTCACAAGTAAGTGAAATCATATGATACTTGACCTTCTCTGCTTGGCTTATTTCACTCAACATAATCTCCAGTCCTGTCCATGTTGCTACAAAAGTTGGGTATTCATCCTTTCTGATGGAGGGGTAATATTCCATTGTATATATGGACCATATCTTCTTTATCCATTCATCTATTGAAGGGCATTTTTGTTCTTTCTACAGTTTGGCAATTGTGGCCATGACTGTTCTCAATGGTATCTAGAATAGTGACTCCTTTCCAGAAGCTTTTTGATTTGCTTTGTCCAGATACATCAGAGGGATCGTTATCTACGGAATCTATAGCTTCCCAAAATGTATTTCTTAAGTAATAAGACTGAAAGTCAAAATGACTTCCTGATCCATGGGCTGTAGATAGCTGTGTTAGCAGGCATGAAAACAACATTAATTTTGTTGTCTGTCTCCATCAAAGCTTTGAGGTGACCAAGTGCATGGTCAACGAGTAGTCATATTTTGGGAGGAATTTTTTTTTTCTGGGCAGTAGTTCTTAACAATAGGCTCTAAAAATTCAGTAAATCATATTGTAAACAGATGTGCTTTATTGTTCCATTTATAGAGCACAGATCGAACAGATTTAGCATAATTCTTAAGGGATTTTCAGAATGGTAAATGAGCATTGGCTTCAGTGTAAAGTCATCAGCTGCAGTAGCCCTAATAAGAGAATCAGCCTGTCCTCTGAAACTTTGAAGCCAGGCAGGCTTCTCCTCGCCAGCTATGGAAGTCCTAGGTGGCATCTTCTTCCAGCAGAAGGCTGTTTGGTCTACTCTGAAAATCTACTGTTTGGTGGAACCACCTTTATGAATGATCTTAGCCGCCAGACCTTCTGGAGAACCTTCAGCAGGCTACATCATCAGTGCTTGATGCTTCATTTTGAACTCTTATGCCATGGAGACGGCTTCTTTCCTTCAACCTCATCAACCACCTTTCTCAGCTTCGGGCTTTTCTCCTGCAGCTTCCTCATCTCTCTCTGGCTTCACAGAGCTGAGGGAGGAGGGCTTTCCTCTAAATTGAGCTTTGGCTTTGGCATAAGGGAATGTTGTGATTCTCTCCTTCTCAGCAACAAGGATGTTTCATTTTTTTATCATTTGTGTGTTCACTGAAATAGCACTTCTAATTTCCTTCAAGAACAGTTTGGCCAGGTGTTTTGTGCGAAAGGCCTCGCTCTCATTCTAGCTCAGCTTTTGACATACTTTCCTCACTAAACTTAATCATTTCTGCTTTTGAATTAAGAGAGAGACATGGGGCACCAGGGTGGTGTAGTCGATTAAACATCTGACTCTTGTTTTTGGCTCAGGTCATGACCTCAGGGTCATGAGATCGAGCCCCATGCCGGGCTCCACACTGAATGTGGAACCTACTTAAGATTCTCTCTCCATCTCCTTCTGCCTCTCTCACTTGTTCTCTCTCTCTCTCTCTCTGAAATAAATAAACAAATCTTTAAAAGAAAGAAGGTGAGAGACTTGTGACTCTTCCTTTTACTCAAACACCTGGATGCCATTGTAGGGTTATTAAGTGGCCTAATTTTCATATTGTTGTATCTCAGGTAGTAGGGAAGCCCGAGGAGAGGGAGAAAGACAGGAGACAGCTGGTCAGTAGAGTAGTTGTTAGAAGACACGCAATATATATCAAGGTCTGTCTTGTATGGTCATGGTTTTTGGTGCCCCAAGACAATTGTAATAGTAACATCAAAGATCACTGACCACAATAACAAATGTAATGACAAAAACAGCTTGAAATATTGCCAGAAGTACCAAAATGTGACCCAGACACAAAGTGAGCAAATGCTGTTGGGAAAAAATGGCACCAGCTAGGCACAGGGTGGCTACAGACTTTCCATTTCTTTCTTCTTCTTCTTTTTAAAAAAGATTTTATTTATTTATTTGACAGAGAGAAACACAGCTAGAGAGGGAACACAAGCAGGGAGAGTGAGAGGGGGAGAAGCAAGTTTCCCACTGAGCAGGGAACCTGATGAGGGGCTCAATCCCGGGACTCAGGGACCATGACCTGAGCCGAAGGAAGACACTTAAAGACTGAGCCACCCAGACGCCCACTACAGACTTTCAATTTCTAGCAAATGCAGTATCTGCAAAGCCCCGGTAAAGCAAAGCACAATAAAGTGAGATAGGCCTGTATATTTTCTAAAGTACCAGGCACGCTGTCTAGGTTTCTCAGAGGTTCCCACGCAGTCCTTTCTGCTTTTGGCATTCTCAGGGAGAAGGACTGACATGCCCCTGGGTTAAGGGTTAGGAAGGATACACTCACCTGACACCTGAACCCAGCCCTCTCTTTGCTTTTGTGATGTGCTGGCTGCTCGTTGTGCTCTAGGGAAAGATTCTTTGATGCTGGGAGTACAGTTTTGTGTGATATGTTAGTACCACATACAGACAGGGGAGAACTGGCTATGAAGGGTGGCGGGGAAGGAACACATTTTTGCAAGTACTTCTACGGTGGAAGAGAGACAGTGGAGCCAGAGAAACTCCTGCTTGCTGCTGATCCGTAAGATTAGGTGGGCAGAGAATATCAGCTCTGGCAAATTTTAGACCCTCGATCGATTGGCTATGGCATATCCATCACCAAATCCTATTTGCTTCTCTTTGGGGTTAATTCTCCCTATTATCTGTATCATCCCCATTGCCACCTCATAGCTGGATTTCTTCAATAGATGGTGAGTTGTATCTCATTCAGTAAGCATTTACTATGAGTCAGCTCTGTGCCAATTGCTGGGCCAAGCAGAGGGTCCCTCAAGAAACTCACAATCTACTGAAGGAGACAGATGTACTGATTATCAGATAGTTAGGAAGAGCAAGCCGAGAGAACAAGGCAGGATGTGATTGGCACCATGGAAAAGCTTGGGCTTCTCCAGGCTTGACGGTCAAGGAGACTTGATGTCTAATTACTGAAAAATGAGGGGAAGGAGGAAGAAGGGGAAAAAGGAGGTGGGAATCTCCTAAGGCAAAAAAAAAAAAAAAAAGGCAAGGGGAAGTGGCAGGTGGGCAGATATATATGGAGTCTACTGTGGAGCTTAGTTCCTAAAGACAAGAGCAAGTATAAGATTAATAGAACACAGGAGGGAAAAAAGTGAGAAGTGAAGCTCAATAATGATCTAGAGGCCAGATGGGCAGAAAACCTGTATGTCATATTAAGGAATTTGGCTCTTATTATCTTTATTTTTTAAAAATATTTTTTTATTTATTTGAGAGAATAAGGAGGAGAGGCAGAGGGAGACAGGGACAGAAGCAGACTCCTTGCTAAGGAGGGAGCCCATTGTGGAATTCTAACCGGGACCCTGAGATGATGACCCGAGCCAAAGGCAGATGCTGAACTGACTGAGCCACCCAGGCGCTCCTGGATTTTACTATCTTTAAATCAGTGGGGACCCATAGGATGACTTTAAGCACAGGAGTGATACTGTCAAATTTATGTTTTAAAAAGCTCATTCTTACTGTAGTGTGGGAAATGGATTTTCTGTATAATCATTTACTTAAAATATTATTATTATTATTGCATATAGGTCCACACATAGAATATTATGATCATTTTTATGTGGTGTTTGGGTTTTGCATTTCATAAATCAGATATAACTTTATCTGCAGCAGAAATAGCTCTCTCTCAAAGGCTGTAGATGCCAATTAGTTTTAACTGACATATCATTTTTATTTAATTTTGTGAATAGGTAATCTACAAAAATAGTTCAAAATTTAAAAGTGCAAAGGATGTGAAAAGCATAACTTCATCCCATTCTGTAACTCTCCAGTTCCTCTTCCTACAGCAACCAATGTTATCAGCCTCCTGCATATTCTTCCATAGAAACTACGTACTTAGGGGCGCCTGGGTGGCTCAGTTGGTTAAGCGACTGCCTTCAGCCCAGGTCATGATCCCGGAGACCTGGGATCGAGCCCCACATCGGGCTCCCTGCTCCGCAGGGAAGCCTGCTTCTCCCTCTCTGACTCCCTCTGCTTGTGTTCCCTCTCACTGTGTTTCTCTCTGTCAAATAAATAAATAAAATATTAAAAAAAAAAAAGAAACTACGTACTTAAAAAACTATGTATGTTTATATATTCTTTATAAGATATATTTGCTTATGTATTCTCTACTTACCTTGTAAGACCGATGGTAGTGTAAATATACATTACCCTTTATCTTCTTTTCTCACACAACCTGATCTGGACATCTTTTGTCAGTAGTTTCTCAGCCATTGTTATAGTTGCCTAGTGGTGGTTGTGGACCTTGCCTATAGCTTAGTTAGTCATCCTCCAGGAATGAGCATTGAGATTGTTTCCAGCTTTCTGATTTTGCAAGTAATGCTGCAATTAGTAACATTGTCATTGTCATTTCATACATGTGAAGGTGCCTCTGTGGTATAAATTCCAAAAATGGGATAGCTGGACCAAAGTATGGACTTCAGTAATTTTGACTGATAGGACCAGAATTCCCTCCATAGAAGTAGTACCAATTTAGATTCCCAACAGAAGGGCTTGAGTTTGCCATTAGAGTATGTTCTCCAATTCCTAGAATTCTGAAATCTGATAGGTGGAAAAATACTATCTTACTTTAATTTTTTTTTAAATAGGCTCATGGGGCTGGATCTCAGGACTCTGAGATCAATGGACCCTAACATTTAACCGACTAAGCCACCCCGGCCCCCTTACTCACCTTAATCTTAATTTGCTTTGTATATAATGAATGAGACTGAGCCTCCTTCCATATAAATAAGTCAACTGATTTTCTTGTCCTTTGAACCATCTGTCCGTATCCTCATCTTATATTACTAGTGGATTGTTGGTCTTTTGCATATAAATTTATAGAATTTCTTTATAGAGATAAAGAGACATTAGCCCTCTATAAGATTTGGAAATGTTTTTCCATGTTTTATCATTTGCTTTGTGTTTATGGTCATTTTTGCCATGCAGAAAAAGTTTATTGTTAAGTAGTTGAATTTAGCCATCTATTATTTTACAGGCCTTTTAATTCTGTATAATAGCTTAAAAGTATTTCCCATCCCAAGAAGACAAAAAAATTATGGTATCTTTGAATACTTCCAGACTGCAGAAAAGGTAATATGAAATTACCAATATTTAACAATTTTGACCTAAAGAAATTGTCATATGGTTCAATCTAGTATATTTAATTCTCTGATCCACTTGGAATTTATTCTGGTGCAAGATATGAGGTCAAGTCCAACTTAATTTTTTCTTAAATATTTTATTTACTTATTTGACAGAGAGAAGGAGATCACAAGCAGGCAGAGAGGCAGGCAGAGAGAGAGGAGGAAGCAGGCTCCCTGCTGAGCAGAGAGCTCGACCCGGGCCTCGATCCCAGGACCCTGAGATCATGACCTGAGCTGAAGGCAGATGCCCAATCAACTGAGCCACCCAGGCTCCTTCCTCAGTTTATCTTTTTTTTTAAAAAGATTTTATTTATTTGACACAGAGAGAGAGATCACAAGTAGGCAGAGGCAGGCAGAGAGAGCAGAGGAAACAGGCTCCCCACTGAGCAGAGAGCCCAACGCGGCCTCGATCCCAGGACCCTGAGATCATGACCTGATCTTAAGGTAGAGGCTTTAACCCACTGAGCCACCCAGGTGCCCCCAACTTAATGTTTTTGCTGATACCACCTCAATTAATGACATCTTTCCCCACTCATTTCTTTAAAGTTCTTATTTAAATTCCAATTAGTTACCATACAGTGTGATACTTGTTTCAGGTGTACAATTTAGTCATTCAACATTTCCATACAACACTCAGTGCTCATCACTACAAGTGCCCTCCTTCATCCCCATCACCTATGTCACCCATCCCCTCACCTGCCTCCCATCTGGTAACCATCAGTTTCTCCTCTATAGTTAATAATCCGTTCCTTGATTAGCCTCTCAATCTCTTTTTCCCCTTATGCTCATTTGTTTTGTTTCTTAAATTCCACATATGCGTGAGATCATATGGATTTTTCTTTGACTTATTTCTCTTAGTGTGATACTCTCCAACTCTATCCATGTTGTTGCAAATGGCAAGATTTCATTCTTTTTTATGGCTGAGTAATATTCCATTGTGTGTGTGTGCGCATTTGTGTGTGTGTGTGTGTGTGTGTGTGTATTTATACACACTACATCTTCTTTACCCATTCATCAGTTGATGGATGCTTGGGCTATTTCCACAGTCCAGCTGTTGCTGATAATGCTGCTGTTTACATTGCACTGCGTGTACCCTTTTGAATTCGTATTTTTGTGTTCTTTTGGTGAATACCTAGTAGTGTAATTGCTGGATCGTACAGTAGTTCTATTTTTAACTTTTTGAGGAACCTCCATAGTATTTTCCAGAGTGACCTCACCAGTTTACATTCCTACCAACAGAGCAAAGAGGTTCCCCTTTCTCTTTTCCCACTCATTTTTAATACCACCTCTCATATACCAATTTGGCAAATGAGGTTGTGTTTCTTCCTAATTTTTGAAGCTTCCCTGTTGATCCACCTGCCCATTCAAATTGCTGTTTTAATTATTTAGATTTTATATGTTTTAATATATCCTTATTACTTTTGTCACTATTTTCCTCTTATGTGTTTCTCCGTGTGAATTTAGAATTTTCTAGTCTTAGTCTTCCTTAAAAAAAGCTAATCTTGTTTGGTTTTATTAAGATCACTTTGAGTTTATAGATTAGCTGAGTGAATAGCCATTTTTATGATATTACATTTTCTGAAGGTGCTTCTTAACTGTGTCCCCTTTCTCCCTTCTCTAATCTGCGGCCACCTGACTAACCTGCCTCAAGTACCAGCTTCATTGAATCACATCCCTGGTTTCCCCTAATCCACACCTTTTCTTCTTTTCATGCATTTTCCTTTAAAAAATCTGCCACGTCCTCTCCTCACTCCTCCACCAACTAAAAGCCATGATGAATCCATTCACCCTTCCAGTCCACATCTTCCTGTGAAATCTTGCTCGGCTTATGTGACCCTCCACTCCTCCCTCCCTTCCATGAAATCTCTGCCCTGTGTCCCCCGTTGATACTGAAGTACGCATGACATATTTTGAGTGGCTTAGTTTCCAAAAGCAACAATTCAACATTTAGTTACATGTGTATTAAACCCAAATCACTAAGGTCGGAATAATGATGCATACTCAAATTTTTATCCCTTTGCATTTGCATATGCCTTAACTTCTTGTGTGTATAGATCATACGTCTCTATCCATTCCTTCAGTCTGTCAACAAATGTGTATTGCTTGCCTACCGCATGCCCCACATTTTGACGGCCATTAGATATTCGCAGCGATCAAATCAAGCTCAGTCAAGCAGCAGTGACAAAGACCTAATCACCGTGGTTCACAGCCCTAAAGGGTCATTTTTCACTCATTACACGTCCATCCCTATTCAGCCTCGACTCTACTCCAGATCTTCAAGACTCCGATTAAAGGCGCTGCCCTATCTGGGATATGCTGGTCTCGAGGCAAAGGGAAAGAGCAATGGTGAGACCATGTGGAAATTCCTAAGGCTTCTGCTTAGAAGTGCTACATGACAATCCCACTCATATTTTATCGGCCAAAGCAAGCCATAAGTCTAAGCCTGAGATCAGCGGAACTGGAAACATAATGTTTCAATAGAGAGGGGCCCTTTCGTGAAAGGTATTGGATGCTTTGAAATTGTTATTTTTTTAATCTTTTAAAACATTGAATTTTTTTTAGCAAATAGCACGATTTAGCACAGCAGTACAGTGGTGAAAAGGCAGACTCAGCACGCTTACAAGCTAGCAGGAAGTATAGACACTCACCAAATATCACAATTGTGACGAATGCTCCAAAAGAGAAGGAGGGGATATTAAGGAAGCAAAAATGGGTGAGCCAACATAGCCTGGGTGGTTTAAAAGATCCCCTTCCTATCACCACCAAGAGATATTTTAAAGTTAATAGAAATTAACTAGGCAGGAGAAAGAAATGCCTCTTGGTCAAATGCTTCAGATAACGAAGTCTCCCGAAAGTACTGCACATATTAATTTGACCAAGATGAGCTAGATTAGCATCCTTCTAATTTGCAGATTTTCTACATCTAAGTTCAATGAAAATAATCTTGGCAAAGGCTCAGTATTCCATAATTCCTTACTCATATGTTTTCCCTATAAAATAAGTCAGAGATACTCTATACTTGCATTATTGTGTTGACATGTTCATTGATTTTAGGAGATCCTAAATGACAACTTGTAATTAGGCTGAGATGTACTTTTCTATAAATGGCAATATAGCGGTCTTGATATTTACGCTACCTATATGTTTACACAATGTATGTAATATATGTTGTATCTTCCTTGGTCTAAAAATGCAATGCCATTCACAAAAACAGTTGGTAGTAATTACAGAGCAAGAGAATGGTTTAATCATTTCAAATGGGAATGTACCCTATCCCTAACATGTAATTATTAGACCATTTCCACTTTCATAAGATGGTATTATGCTCAATTATTTACTAAGAAATAAATGAGTAAACTAATAATGATGCTGGGGTCTTAGTCTTGCTTTCCTAATGGATGCTTCAGAAGAGAGTCTTTGTAATTCTGTCTCCATACCATATGTCTCTGTTGACATTAAAATGCTTAGTTCCAAATGAGTTGGCTTCATTCAAGCATCTTAATTCAAGAGTGGATGATTAGATCTTAAGCTAAAAACCTATTAGGATGTAAGCACTTGTGTTTTTGAAAGGTATTAAGGGAACATCATACTGTGGTTGTAGATAAATCCTCCCTATCTAGGAGTGGGCTGGCAAAAAATCTCATTTGATCTGCAAACATTACTGTCTAGCTTCATGTCAAAGTTAAGCACAGAATGAGAAATCTGCCAAGTGTTTGTTATATAATACACAGCCTAGATGGTGTCTGTTTTTACTCTTTGCTCCTGGTAGTTTCAGAGATCCTGTCTCTGAGCAGGGATAATCAGAGAGGACTAAGTCTCTTTTCCATGCAAAAAAAAACACAAAAACAAAGCACCCTGTACAAGATTCTGAGCTCCGAGCAAAGAACCCACCTTCATATAGGACCTCTTGAGTGAATGCCGGGCTGTGTGGGATTATGGGTCCGTGAGTTCTCTTAAACAGGCACCGCGCTACAAAGCGAGCTGTGTAAGCAGAAGAGGGCAAACCACGCTGCAAATATTTTCAGTCCCTTTGAGAAAGGGATATACAGTTCTAAGTAAAACCCAATGCTATGATTGTTCCTGCATTTATTTAACCACATGTGTGGCCCAAACTAATAGGATTCTCCCCCGCTTGCCATTAATTTCCCTTAGTTCCTCTGTAATCCTATCAACAGCAGGGCACAGTAATCTTCATATAGGGAATGGGAAAATCAGTTGATAACCATCTGCCTAATGTTCTGGCAGAAATTTAGCTGACAGAGCTGCTACCAAGTTGGGAACCCTCGTCAGGAAGAGACATTTCTACTACAGAGTGGAATATAACATCCTGGGATTGGGATTGCCTAGTTATGTTCTGACAGGTGACCCGTAGGTCTCCTGACCAGACCACTCCTGAAGAAAGACAAGATTCATTTATCACCATCTAACTTCAAAGGCATGGGCTTGTTTCTCCCTCCTTCCCTCTCTACCGCCTCCCCTCCCTCCTTATCTCTTTCTTTCTTCTTTTACTTTTTTTTTTAATGTAAAAACTGCCTTGGATACAATGAACCAATAAAGGTGCACTTTGATTAAAACTGCATGGGGAGCTTTAGAGCTCACACCGCTCTAACTATATAATCCCTTGGCGTTTTCCCTCTCAGTTCACATCAGTTGTTGGCAGCTTCTTCCTTGCTCTTTAGAAACATAAATAACTGGGGCACCTAGGTAGCTCAGTTGTTTAGCATCTGCCTTCGGCTCAGGTCATGATCCTGGAGACCCGGGATCGAGCCCCGCATCGGGCTCCCTGCTCCGCAGAAACTCTGCTTCTCCCTCTCTCACTCCCCCTGCTTGTGTACCCTCTCTACCTCTGTTTCTCTCTGTCAGATAAATAAATAAAATCTTTAAAAAAAAAAAAAAAGGAAGGAAGGAAACACAGATAACCATGAAGAAATAAGAGAGAAATGCTTTATAAGAACAGGAATGTGAATTGCTGCAAGAAGAATGTCAGATTTATTTGTCCAAGTACCTACTGACTTAAATGTGAAAAAATAAGAGCAGACCACCCAGATTAACCTGTATTGATAACACCTCTTAATTTCATCCCCTCCCACCCTGCAAGGCGCTTCGCATATCATCAAGATATTATCTGGCCCAGACATGCAAATTAAAATGCAACCATAGGTTCAGAACTGGAAAGAAAGAAGGCCGTGCTTTAAAAACTTGGATTTCATGAAAAGAAAAGTTTTCGTGAAAATTCAAATTAAAAAAATTGAGAACTGAGATCGCGGTCAGCGTCGGGGTGGATAATAGGAACTCCTTCAAGACAATTACCGCCACAAGGGTGAATTTTCACCTTCTAACTTAACTGGATGAAATGTTGAATCACTGCAAGCTCATCAAATTTTACAAACTCTAAGATATGAGACTTATGTGGCAATTGGATGTTTGAACACTGGCTCAAGGCTTGGATAATATTAGCAAACTACCGTCAAATTGATGCAAAATGATACTGTGCTTTTATTTTGTTCAATGCACTTCTCTTTTAGAGATACATACTGAAGAAGTCCTAATATTTTAGAGATATATACTAAAATATTTATGAAAACAATTATATTTTATCTTCGATCTGTTTCATAGTAAGGGTAGAAGGAAGAGTGCACTGGGATTTGGATGAAACAAGATTAGCCTGTAGGTGATAGGTGTTGAAGCTGGGTGAGGGGCACCTTAAAAGTTCAGTACATTATTCTGACTATTTTGTGTCTGTAAAGAAATGCTTCATAATAAAACTTTAAAGAAAAAAATATGTTAAAATAGATAAGATACATAAAGATGTCATAAAGAACAATCTGGTGGACACTTACTAACTCTCCGCTCTCCATCTGCAGAATTAAAACACAGAAATGTGGTTGGAAATTTTAGAAAGCTAATCTTCACCTCGGTTATCTGGCTATATGTGTGGGGTACCATTGGGAAGGTAGTGGCTAGTGTTGACTCATTAAAACTGGTAACACTCAAATATTGTAGGTAATTTGCAGCTAGCCAGGGGAGAGAAGGCTTGAGTGAGGCAGCATGGTGCCTAGTGGGGATCCAGACTTCTCTGAGTCCCATGACCTGATATATCAAAATATGTTTAGTAACTCCAACCTGGAAGGATTACAGGCAGTGTCTGTAAAATGTTTAGCTGGCACTGGGCAAATAGTGGCTTTTTTTATTTGATGTATTAAAAAAATACATTTGGACATTTCCTAACTGAAATGTGTTCCCATCTCTGAAGAAGCAGGGAGTAAGTACTATATGGTTAGTTGATGAAACAAAGCTCAGTCTGCTGTTTAGGAGAGAAGGTACCATCACCCTCAAAGAGTGTTCGCAGCATCCAGGAGTGGGGGGGGACCAGTTAGGGTATTTATGAGGTTGAGGGGATCTGATCTAAGGTGAGTCTTTCAATGGCAGTATAACGGGGCACTTAATTAAAATTGGGGGAAATTTATTATACTATAGTTCAAGATTGGTAGATTGGTAGACAGACTTGGCAGGGTTTCAAAAGCAGTCTTAAAGAATGAATCATCTTTTGAAGTGATCTATTGTCCTGAGAAAGGGGTGATGAATGGAGAAGGAGGGGATAAATGGATATGGGGGAATGTCTTGAAACAAACAGTAAATCATCTGCAACTCCAGCTTTCTGAGCAAGAGTTTTCTGGAAAAGTAAAGTTAGACGAGAGCAGTCGAATAGTGAAATCATACTCATGTAAACAGTAAGCTGAATGGGGATAGATTATGTTTGCTCTCATTTTTATAGGGGCTTTTAGAAATATTTTTGTCTTCTGTACTTCTATTTCTAGGTCCCAACATGCACAGGGATTATATGATACAAAAATACATTTCCTCAAAATTAGCTTCCCTTAGGATTACACTTGCAACTCACACATTCTCTGTTGCTTTTTGTGATCTCATTTGAATGTTTCAGCCTGTCCTTAGAATATTATTTTAAGATTCATCCCACGGCCCTCAACCCTGCCTGGACATTAGAATGCCATGGGGAGGTTTTGAAAGTCCCAAAGCCCAAGTCGGTTAAATCGAAAGATCTGGAGTGGGGCCTGGACATCAGTTAAGTTTAACTCTCCCAATATGCATCTAAAGTGAAAAACAACAGCTTGATGCCTCGCTGGGGAAATAAACGCTTGACTGGGGAATTATAAGACCCTGGTTAGACCCTGACACTGACTACTGACTGCTAGAAATTGGAGCAGCTTTCCAGTGCCCTTAAACTTCAGTACAAAGTTAATCATGACCCAGGTCTTAAATGCAGACATCCTCTCCTTTAAGGTCTAGCTGCAAATTCCCCTGGGACTTCTAAGTTTCGTGGTAACCCTCATCTTTGATGACCCATTCCACTAACTTCCTTTTCTTCACTGTCTTCTCAGAGTGTTGTTCCTTTATTCTCGTCTGGCCTTATCTCCTTTTCTTCGATTGACACGTGTACCCCATCATCCCGGCACCTCCCCCCGCCCCCACTAACGCTCGTGTAAGCAGGTGTAGCCACTTTGCTGGAGGTTGGGAAGATAGAAGAGGTTTCATGTTGCAGAAGCATAAAAACCTTAATGTCGACACTAGAGGTCAGACACCCATGACCTGGCAGGCCCTCTGGCCACTTTGCCGGCTGTACAATTCTCACCCCCACTCACCTTCCTTCTCCTGCTCTCTTTTTCACCTCTTTCTCAAGAGAAAATAAAAATTCTTCCCATTGTTTCATGCGGCACACGCCTGGTCCCCTTACTCAGCTTCGGAATTCTCCTTGCATATCCCAAACTCACTCATGTTCTCTGATAAACAGTGGAACTTCTGCTCCAGGGAGTACCTTCTCCACCCCCACTGGATCTTCTGAGGAAAAAGAAAGCACTAGAGAAATGTTACTACCACTCTTATGAGAGTTCTGAGAATCCTTTCCCAATCTCTTGGAATAGATAAACAGTTAAGTTCATTTAGATTTTAAATAAAAATGTTTCTTTTTTCAGCTACAACAATTGAGTTTCTTAATTCAGCTAATGATAATGTCTATTATGGTAGGTTCTAAGAAAGCTGTAAACTATATGGGTGACAAATCGTCCAGGAAGAATCAGTTTCGTTGAGGCTTCAGACAGACTCTTAAGACCTAGTTAAGATATATACAAAAGATTTATTTGTATATTTGGTGAACTAGACTTTCAAGAATTTATTTCAGTACATTGGCCTTTACCGTTGTGAGATCCATATTCTCAAATATTAGATGTTTTCAAAAGACCAGGCTTTTTCACAATCCCATTTCTAGTAATACATACGGCCAAATCATGATTTGTATACTTTTTGGACTTTGGTCAAATTTTATGACTTCACTGGTCAGAAGACAGGATCTGTATGGGCTTAGTGAATGAATGGAGAACTTTCATTTCCAGGGTAGGTACCTGGATCGATCCTCCTTCTGTAGACAATTAAATTCATAAATATATATATATATGTTTATGAATTTTAATTAAAAATATATATGTATAATCCATCAATGAATTCTCAAGAAAGGAAAGAGCTTTCAACCAGGAACTGGGGCCATTTGTTGAACCAGATGACCTGAATTCCTATTTTCACACACTTCCCAGGCCAGGGAATAGGAGATAAGTCTCAGGGCTGACTGAGCTGGAGAATCCACAACCCTGTATTCCAGAGAGCCACACCCTCTGAGTAAAAATGAACTAGAAATAACACTACAACTTCTCCTTATCCCCACCCTCAGCCAAAAAAATATATAGTTTATAATCTCAGTGCTGACCAAAAGTGGAAAAAAAAAGAAATCACTATTGAGAACTTGGAGCTACAGCTCCTACTAGGTGTGTAGTCTGCAATCACACTCCCTGAGTGGTCTGCAAAACCTCAAGCCAAGAATTTAGTTGAGAGGGACCCCAGACTAGTCATGACACAAAGTGCATGGTAGAAGCAATTACAGATGCCTTCTAAAGAACACATCTTCTTTCTAAACCCCAAAGAATTCTCCAACATAATTCCAAGAATAAGAAGCAAGCCACCATAAAAATTAGCTAAGCGCACAAGGAAATTAAGCACCGTGAACAAAAATGAAAACAAACAAACAAAAAAATCCACACATGCAAAACAGAGTGACTCATAAGGACTTCAGGTCATGGGAGTTTCAGACACAAACAATAAAAACGGTTTAATACCTTTACAGAAATAAAGGACAAACTCGGAGATATGTGCAAGAAACAAACTGTAAAATACGATGAAACAGATTTTTGAAGAACCAAATCAAACTTCTAGAAATTAAATAGAAAACTCTTAAAATATAAAACTCAATGAAATAGGGAATTACTGTTGGTTTCCTTCGGTGTAGTAATAGTGTGATAGTTCTCCACTGAAAGATAAATATTCTTGTCAATGAGAGATCAGTGCCTGATTTTCAGATCAAATGTCATCTTGGATGAAATTATATGATGTCTGGGATTTGCTTTAAAATGCTCTAAGAAAATTTTGTTTAAAGATTGAATGTAGAGAAATATTAAATAAGATTGTTAAAATGTAAATAATTATTGAAGCTGAATATTAGGCATGAGGAGGGCTTTTTAATCCTGTTCCTTCTACTCTTGTGTATGTCTGAAAAATGATATAATATTAAGTTTAAGAGACAGGACATGTCTGATCGCTATCACGGGCCCAGATATTTCTTTTGTGTCCTCTAAATTAGTTCTCTCAAGTATGATTTTTTAAATGTGTGATTATCTTAAGTAATTTCAAGTCATGTTACTACAGTTATATTACATGTATACATTTTCACAGGCTGCTACAGACTATAAAAGGATGCTATATTAGGAAAAAAAGCGAGATGGGGAGGTCTAACAGTAGAGTAACAAAAACTGGAAGGAAAGTTTGTAAACTATAGAAACTGAAATAGAGATCTGTGATTATCCAGAAAGCAGCACAGAATAACAAAATCGTACAAAGTACAAGTGGAGACAAAGACACTTGGAGGGACATAATGAGAAGGTATGCTGTAGGTCTCTCGGGAGTCTGGGCAGGGCAGCAGGATGAGAAAGAGGCAGCCACAGAATCTGGAGAGAGAATGGCTAAGGAATTTCCAGAACTGATAAAATGTACCAACCCCCAGATTTGGAAGCCCAACTAATCCCAAGCGGTATAATGAAAAAGAAGTTTATACCTGGACACACGATAGCAAAACTAAAACAGAAAGAAAACACAACAAATGCAGCCAGAACCAAAATGAAGAAAAACCTAAGACAGAACCAGGTAACAAAGGTCTGTTCGTGAGAGAAGCAGGTTTGAGCTCCCTCCCGAGCAATGAAAGCCAGAAGGGAATGCTACCATATCTACAGTGTGCTGACAGAAAGGAATGATCTGGCCTTCTCTGCCTCGTGGAAATGTGCTCCAGAAATGCAGATTAAATCCGGGGCACTTTGTTGCCAGCAGGCTCTCTGATGGCAAAGCTAGAGGACATTCTTTGGTCATCAGGAGCGTGTTCCCAGGTCACACACGAGTCTGAGACTCCAGAAGAAAAGAAGAGCGCAGAATGTGGTAAATATGTAAGCAAATAGAATAAAGTATTGGCTAGATTTAAAAAAGTAAGTAATGTCAGGCTGCTCACACTTAAGACCATAGCAGAGGTCCCAAGGAAATTCTTAGAAAACCATATCAGCCATGCCCCAAAAGGAAAATAGATCCTGGATTTATTTCAGGAATGCAAGGTTGTTTAATATTTGAAAATCACTGTATGCACTGACAGATTAAAAGGAAAATTGTGTGATGGCTTTGGCAGATATCAAAAACAAATTTTGCTAAAATTGAATGTTCGTTTTATGATCTAAATTCTACCAAAGATAAAAATTTATGTGAAGAGCAATAGAGGGTTATTCCCTTGGCCTGATAAAATGTGTCTATAAAAAATTAAAGTAAATATTATGTTTAATAATAGATTAGGTTGTCGAAAGCATTTACTTTAAGATTAGGAAAAAGACAAGAATATCTGCTACCACCGCTTTTATTCAAACTTGCACTGACGATCCTGGCCAGCACATACAGCTGGGAACGGAAATAGAAAAAGAGAGAAATAACCAAAACTGTCATTATTTGCACATGATAGTATGAATATGAATAGAGAAAATAGAAAAGAATATACAGGTTAATCATTAGAATTGATGAGAACATTTGGCAAGCCTGCCAGATAAAAACTAGTATAAGAAAGGAGGGCACGCATTGCATGGAGTGCTGGGTGTGTGCATAAACAATGAATCTTGGAACACTGAAAAAATAAAATAAAATTTAAATAAATAAATAAGCCAATATAGAAAAATAAATTACAGGGGCCTCTGGGTGTCTCAGTCAGTTGAGTATCAGACTCTTGATTTTGGCTCAGGTCATGATCTCAGGGCTGTGAGAGCAAGCCCTATGCTCCACGCTGGGTGTGGAGCCCGCTGGAGATTCTCGCCCCCACCCTGCCCCTTCCCTCACTCCTCTAAAAAATAATAATAAAATAAAATTAAGAATAAATAGGAAAAGTCAACTAATTCCTAAATTCCGGCAACAAGTGGTTAAGACAAAAGGGTCCTACAGGTGAACAATCTACAGCTACACACAGTGACATAGATGAAACTCATAGACATAATGAGTATAAGCCAGAAGCAACTCACAAACTCATGTTTACTGTATTGTTTCACTTACACAAAGTTCAAAGACAAACACAATTAGTTCATGATTGCAGAAGGCACACATCGGTAGTAAAGCAATAAGAAAGAACAAAGGAATGATTATCGCAAAAATGAGGATGTCAGCTTCTCTGGGAGAAGACAGAGAGTGTACCTTAAGGTCTTATACGAGTCTGCCAATGTACTCTTTTGGACTTCGTTGAACTTATTTTCAGCTTTTAATCACTAATAATGTACCTAATGTTTTTATACTCTTCCAACATATCTCACAATTTTTAAAAAGTCAAAGAGTGAATGTCGATGAGAACAAAATCGAGTCAATTTCACGTGCTCGCATAAGGAAATTGTAGCTCTTGATCTACATTTCTTTTTCTGAGTTTTCCAACATCTGACCATGATGAGGCATGAGGCTGATAATACCTTCAGGGATAATTCACTTTTATATGGTCAGAACTTTAATAATTACAAATGTGCTTATGACTTCCAAAGCACAATTTCTATTGCTTCTGTTGTCCAAACGTGAATTTCTTGTAGACACTGCCTTCTAGATATTGCCACCCGAATGACTTACTGCCACCTGAAACTCCCGGTCTGGTTCAACAATCTACGTTGGGTTTAAATGCTCTTCTTTTTTTGAAATTTTATTTATTTATTTGAGAGAGAGAGCGAGCATGAGTGGGGAGAAAGGGCAGAGGGAAAGGGAAAAGCAGACACCTCGTTGAGCCGGAAGCCCAATGTGGGGCTCAATCCCAGTATCCTGGAATCATGACCTGAGCCAAAAGCAGACGCCTAACGAACTGAGCCACCCAAGTGCCCCCACCGAGTAAGTCTTAAGTGATGACCTACTAAGTGCTGGGCACTGTGCTCTGCACATTTGTGTTTAAGACAGAGTCAGGTGGAGAGGGATTCCTGAGGGTTAGGAAGTAGAATTCACTGGATTGGTGAGAAGTTGGAACAAACAGAATGGAGAAATGCAGCCAGAGAAAGGGACTGAGGATCATACGCAAATTTGGGGGCAATCTGGGGGATGGCAATGCTTTTACCTGAAACAGATGATAGTAAAGGAGGGTAAAAGGGGATGTGGGAGGCACCTGATTTGCAGTAGCTAGTTGGGGGCATGATTGTGTTTTAAAAAAGAAGCTGAAGACAGAGACACGGGTTTGGGACTTCATCTATAGGAAGTGAGAGTTGAGCATAGTGGCTGGAGGCAGGTGGCGTGAGATTGCCAAAGAGAAGCAACAAAGTGATCGACTATACTGCGTGCAATGAAAAAAGAAGTATCGGCAAAACAATTAGCTAGCTCCACAGCCTTGACCTCTCTTTGCCAAATTTCCGTGAGTGTGCCTCCTACCCTCCCATTACTTATCCTGGGAAGGAGTAGGCCACCAGCATGTGTCAGCAGTTGTGGGATGATAGGTTTTAAAACTGTCGGAAAAGTTTGGGACTCCTGGATGGCTCAGTTGGTTAAACATCTGCCTTCGGCTCAGGTCACGGTCCCAAGGTCCTGGGATTGAGCCCTGCATCGGGCTCCCTGCTCATCAAGGAGTCTGCTTCTCCTTCTCCCTCCCCCTCTTCCCCTCCCCCTGTTTGTGCTCGTTCTCTCTCTCTTTTGGTGTGTCAAAAAAGATAAACAAACTCTTTAAAAAAGAAAATAAAGGGAAATTTGGACATGGAGACAGGCAAACACTTGGGAGAGTAACAGTGGAGGTGAAGGTAAGAGTCTGAGTGAGGCATCTACCAGCTGAGAAACGCTGAGGATTCCCAGTGGTAGCTAGAGGAGAGGCACAGAGCCGGTCCTGCCTCCTAGCCCTTGGAAGGAGCCAGCCCTGCTTCCTGAACTGGGAGGCGCTCCATTCCTGTTGCTGTTGCCACCTCGAGTGCGGTACTTCGTTACAGAAACCCCCGCAAACCAGCGCGTGGCTGTGGTCTTACACGATATCTTAGCAAACGGATTTTTTGCTCATTCTCAGTTAATCCTCACAGCCTCCCTTGGAAGGCATTATCAGTGACCCCTTTTTCAGAGTCGGAAATGAAAACTATCAGATATCCGGGTTTCCGTGGGATAAGACACGGGAATTTTAATGGGGAGAAAGGCAGGACATTTCATCTGTGGGGCACAGCCCCATGGGAATGGGATCGTGGCAGAGCCTGCTGGTTCCGCAGCAGGGATCCAGAGTCCCAGGGAGACGTCCGAGGTTCAAACCCTGGATCTGGTGGCTCCTGCTTTGTGGTCCTGCATGCATTCCTTTACCAGCTCTGCACCTTGCGACAGTGGAGAAGATTAGTGGCACCAAATCTTCTCCACTGTCGCAAGGTGGATGGATGAGCTAATGCCTACACAGTGTTTAGCACAGTGCCTGCTGCTTTACTATGTACTCCACAGATAGCTGTTTTAAAAAAATTATTCGTGGAACATTGCAAGAGAGTAGAGAAACCCTTCGGTAACTAGGAGGGTAATACAATCATCGTTGTCTATAGTTGTGTGGTAAAGGTACTATGCAAAATGTCAATGCTGAATGCATCGTGTATAATGAATGGTCTCTAGCCATCTAGGGGTGAGGCATACATGGCAACTGCTGCTTATCCACAGGCTGACATTGCTACCTGGTGCTTCTGCTCCTGGGCCCATCCAGTCATCACTGGGGAAGGTCCTCTCCCTAGGTCAAGTCCAACTTAATCCCCTAAGAATCTCTTTGTGGTAGTGATAAGGACTCCAACCATCTCTTTGGATGTCCTGCACCCAAAAAGAGAAAGAGGGGTTATATGCAACTTTAAAAAGTTAAAAGGTCAGAAAGTAAAGCATGGGTTTGCATATAGATGGAGCCCACATGCTTTGAACTTTAAAATCACTGCATAAAGTTTCACTATAAGCAACTTCACCATAAAGGGATTTCACTACACAAGTAACAAGCAAAGGAATGCAATCACCATCCTGAATTTTAAAAACGCAATTAAAATTGGTGCAGACCCACTGAGCCTTGCCAAACCTTGCTTTAAATAACAGTTTGGAGAATCGCAAACTTCAAATACTTTTGGCAATGTCTCGGTTTTCCATGAGGCACGATAGGTTATTAAATATCGCAACTATTTAGCTGCTAATGAACAGTTTATCCTACACTCAATTAGGCTGGTTTTTCTCCCCCCCCCCCCCCCCTCTCTCTCTCCTCTCTCTCTCTCGCCCCTCTCAGTGTCTCTCTCTCCCCCTTCTCCGTGTCTCTCTCTCTCTCCCTCTCTGACTCTCTCTCTTTACCTTCCTCTCCTCCTCTCTTTTTCAGCCTACTCAAAGAATTGATGATAATTAAAGGTCCAGGGGCCGGGATTTTCATTCAAGATAGGGCCATAAAGATGGCCCTAGGATCACCTAAGGTGGAATCTGGCTCCAGCCTATAAACTTCATATCTACCTTCCAGATCAGCGACGGTGATCATAATGAGGAGACAGTAAGAATAATTATGGTTGTATGTTCCATGCAAGACCTTTCAAACCATTCTGAATATTTCACCTTTTCCCTTGAGACCGTTATGTAGTAGGTAAGGAGTAGATTTATTATTCTTTTTAAAGATTTTTTTTTTATTTATTTGATAGAGAGAGATCACAAATAGGCAGAGAGGCAGGCAGAGAGAGAGGAGGAAGCAGGCTCCCTGCTGAGCAGAGAGCCCAATGCAGGCCTCGATCCCAGGACCCTGAGATCATGACCTGAGCCAAAGGCAGAGGCTTAACCCACTGAGCCACCCAGGCACCCGATTTATTATACTTTTTAAAGGCAATAGGGCAAATTGAAAAAACTAAAAAAAGAAGAAGTTGAACATCTATAGATGATAAACCTCATCATGGATAAAACAGAACAAAACATGAGCGGGTAATGTAGTGCTCATTCCCTGGGCAACCCAATTTCCTGCTCTCTCTCTCTCTCTATCTCTCTTACCAGTGACTGAAGAATTGATTTCAGGGGATGTTAATAGTATTTCCAGTATTTCCTATTTCCATATTGTGGAGGTCCAATCAGTTGGATAGCAGTCCCTTCCTGACCTATGATGTGCTTGTTTATTTCATAGCCCCACTTCAATCAGGAGAGATAGTGACCCCAGCGATGACTGACCTTCCCAGAGGAGGTCAGAGGTGGACAGAGATCCCAAGCAATTCAACATAAGTGTACTTGTGGAATGTATTTCAGGAGAGGCAAAATTAAACTCATCCATTCGAAAAATACCTAAGGACAAGAAAGAGAGCTCCTAAATATTTCCCAGCTCATTCGCACCTCTAAAGTGAGACCAGACTTTGGAGCTGAGATCCATAGGTGGCCAAATTAACTTTTTATTTTTTTTTTTAATCTGGTTGGCCTGTGCTTTGTATTAGGCAGTAAGGTTAAATGTGTGGGAGGTAGAAAGAGGAATAAGCTAGAGCCCACTCCTTTGCAGAGATCTTTGGTCATGGGTTTCCCCCAACTCCACCCCAGCTCAGGCCAGGCACCTCAGACATGTAAGAGCTCAGTCGCTTTAAGAGCAAATTTGTCATTGAGTCGGCCTAACCGGTGACCAAGTTCCTGGGTCATTCCATACAGAAGGATATGGAAGGTGACTCCTGGCTCACCTCTTTCTCAACCACACCTTCTTCCCCCAGCCCCCACCCCAAAGCCCTTCTCTGCCCCTGCCCACACTTGCCTCCTGACTAAATTGGTTCTAGTGTCGGCTTCTTTAGGGCAGAAGGGACCACCTGACCGCCGGAAACTCAGGCCAACAGTTTTCACTTGGGTCCTTCTTGATTCTCACGCTGTGTTTCTGCCTCGCTACTTACTCTTACCATGTGTCCCAGCCATGTCCCTATCTCGGGCCTTGGAGCCACCTATCCAGACTCAGAGCTGTCCTGCCCCCTGGCATCCCGCTAGCCCGTTTAGCTCTGACGCCACTTAGTATCATAAACAGAGTCCAGTCAGTAAACCTGGGGCGGCGTCTGGGTCCCGGCGATGCGTGCTCTTCCCGCACCTCTCTATCCCAGACTGAGCCTCAGAGCAGCTTTCTCCCAGATCTGGTTTGATCGAACTCCTGTTGTATTCATTAAGCACTTACTATGTACTGGGCACTCTCTTAAGAGTGCTCACTCTTTAAATCCTCAGAACAATTCTCTAAAGTAGAGATCATGACTGTCATCATCCCCTTTCATGAAGGACACTTAAGGGCAGGGAGATTAAGTCATGGGTCCAAGGCTATCGGTCCCAGAGCTTCTAGGAATTTCAAAGTGATCGGCTAGGACAATCTCAGCCGTTGAGTCCAGAATGTTAAGTGGTCCCTGACCTGCCAACACTGCTTTTTCTGAAAACCTCAGATCCTTGATGTCAGGGGAAAAGAAAATGTGGTGATGGGAGCATTCCTTGGCTCTCCACTGTTAGGTGATTCCGGTCTCCACTCTCCTCCCTTGGGGGTGGGGGTCCTGTTGCCACCCCTTTTCCTATAGGCAGAAGGCTAATTCTCTGCCGCCCCAGGCCTTCAGCTGTTCTGGGGCTCGGAGTGAATGCACATTATCATTAATGGGTCAGCCCCCCTTGTTAGGTTTCCAAATAGAGGTCTGGCCCGCCAGATCGTAAAGGTTAGGCCTACGTGTTCCGGAGGGCTGTGTCAGATGAGGAATTCTATTAGAAAGCTTTGCATCTGGAGTTTTCTAATGGTGCCTTCAGGCAAAAAAAATTAAAATGAAACCGGCAACCCACAGCCCCTCCCCCCACCCGGCCACCAGTCCAGCTTCCCCCACAGCAAGAGCTCGGTCTTGGTTAAATAGAATTCATTAATAAGTAAGGGGGGAAAGCACTCCAGGCAGTTTACTCTTGAAAATGTAAACTGTTAAAATATTTTGTGGTTACAAGCATTCTGAAAATGATGCATTTTCTCTCGTGCTTTGAGATTTCTTAGAATCGAAGATTTTCTGATACTCGCAGGGAAACAGGGAGATGGGGAAGCTAGAGAGCATATAGCTTCCAGCATTCTCTAGGGTAAAGGTCACGTGTTTGAGAGTTTGAAATCTGAAATCTGGAGCTACCATTTACTTGGACTTCCTCTGCTTTCAACTATCTTACCTTTTCCCCTAAAAATATTGCCAAGGGCATCTATGCGCAATCCTTGGTTCCCTTACATGTACCAAATTCCTTAAATGTACTAGATTGGTCCAGCTTTTCCCTCCTTCTCCATTTCTTCTCCCTTCCCCCTGACTCTCCCTCAATTTCTGTTAACACACACACACACACACACACACACACACACACAGCTTATTGGGATGGGGATGAGGTTCTAGCAAGATCCCAAGAAAGAAATGGTTTTAAGATCCCTATAAGGACATTGCTGGCTGGACCCCAAATGAAAACAGGACTCTTGGAGGAGGGGACAGAGGAGCGAGCCGTCTTTTCAGGGGGGTTCCCAACCTGTCTTTGTCTGAAAACTGGGCACCGGGCCAGCCCCAACCCAGCGGCTTGCCGCTCTTGGCCTCCAGCCCAGTGATGGATCTGACTGTCATTTCCCTACCCCCAGTGAGGCAGGAGGCCAGCACAGAAGAGGGGTGAGGAGGAGAACACAGAGCTTGGTCTGGGAAAAGAGGTAGGAGTGGCGACCCTGGGAACAGGACACAGCTGGGGCGGTAGGGGCCTCGACCACTCTCGGGGCACCCTTGGCAGCCTCTGCGCCCCTGTTAGAATCCACCATGAAAACTCAAGTCAAGTAATGAGCCCATCGGAAGGCCAGTCTCGCAGTCAGGCAGCCAGAGGAGAGGGAGGAAGGCTGCCGCCTCCTCACTTCTAACAAGGAGATGCTGTTAAGCAGCAATCTTATTTTTAAAGACTTCCTGAAATGAGAAGCCCACAATCTTCTTTGAAAATAAATTCTGTAACTAAATGCCCCCTCACAAGCAAGAAATTCTTCTTTACACTCAACTTAAATCAAGAGACCAACCCCAACATATTCAAAATATGTTGCCATCGGCAGGGAAATAAAGCTGACACTATTTAGAAGGTGACAACTTCTGTGAACTTAAAAAACCTCAAAGACAGCTATATTGACCATGGGACTCACTTGCTGTGATTGGGTTTTCTTCCTTGAAAAATTTCACATTTGGCTCTTGTTTGTGAATTTATTGCTCTAATTGAATGTATGGCACATTAGAGATGTGAGGAATCTGAGAGCTTATCTAATCCAGTTTCCCATTCCTTACTGATGAGAGAAAATGGAGACCCAGAGAGGTCTAGTGACTAGCCCAAGGTCACACAGCTGGAATGGCTGAAGAAAGGGCTTGAATCCAGACCGAGCAGACTGCTTCTCTCTCTCTCTCCCTGGCTCTGTCTCTCCCCCAATCGCATGCCTTCCCTGTCTTTCTGTACTTCGACCTAACTTGAAATCTTTAAGCAATATATGTATATATGTATTCTTTCCGTGGTACCAACTCATATACTGTTTATTCATCTGTTATTCATCTGTCTCTCTCTCTCATCAGACTATAAGTTACATGGAATTATGATACATGTCTCTCTTGTTCTGTGCAGAATGCTAAAGACCCAGAACAATGGCTATCCCATAGGAGCTCTCCAACAAGTATTGGTGAATGATACATTAGTGGGAGAGCAATGACATAGGTGTCGATATAGTAAAGTCAGAAGAGAAATAACAATCAGGTGGTAGATGGCAAAGAAGTTATAAATGCTGTCAGAAACCATGTTTTGATTTCATCAGTTTTCCCCTTTGAAATGGGTTATAGGTATTGGTGGAAGAACTGTATCCCCAAGAGGACAGGGAGTGGGTGGGAGAACAGCGTGGTAGTTGTTCAAGGCCCATTGCACTTTAATAGGCACAAACAGGGGCACCTGGGAGGCTCAGTTAAGCACCTGCCTGTAGCTCAGGTCATGATCTCAGGGTCCTGGATTTGAGTCCCCCGCTCGGGGTCCCTGAGTCTACTTCTCTGTCTCCCTCTGCCCCTCCTCCCTGTTCTCTCTCTCTCTCTCTCTCTCTCTCTCTCTCTCTCTCTCTCTGATAAATAAATACAAGCTTTAAAAAAAAAATAATAGCAGGCCCAGATATTTCAGAGTCTATCCACAAGAAGACCGACGCCATCAACTGAAGGAGAAGCCCAGCACCTTCGGGCTCCTCTGCGGCAGGATGGGTGGAGCCATGTGGCCAGTTCCAGCCAATGAGCTGCGAGAAGTGCTTTGGGTTACTGGCCGCAGACCCTCCAGAGCTCTCTCCCCATTTCCATGCAGTAAGCACTGTTCCTGGTAGGAGCTGTTCCCTTCACCCGGGTCCCTGAGTGAGGAGACAGAGCAGGTATCCTCAGCGAACAGAGTATACGTCAGGGCAAAACCCTTCTAACTGAAGCCACCAAGATGTGGGTGTTGTCCCACAACATAACCTAGCCTGAGGGTACAGTGTGGGGGCTAACTTCCCAGGGGGCGTGTGTAATAACCAGGCCACTTCATAGCCTTGACTACTACAAAGAAAATTACCCCCTCTTTCAAATCTCTCCCGTTATTCCGATGAGGAGAAGCCTCAATGAAAGGCCGCTGAGTCTTCACCAACTCTGCTCTGTGCCTCAACTTTCCTTTTTAACACAGAGCGAAACGGGCTCAGAGCTCAGAGGATCCGGCTAGAATTTCATTCTAATTATTTCATTTCTATATTTTATTTTTTAGTGACCTTGAGTATGGCATGTGATATTGTGTATTTTAAATATACAGAAGATTAAAATTTTTCCTTTAAAAAGATATTTATTTAAATAATCTTATAAATAATATTTCTAGAGGGCATACTTATTTTAAGTTTTTCAGCATATGATAACCTATTTAATCATCATAACAACCCTTTAAAGTAAGTATGATTATTCTACCCCCTTTACAGATGAGACAGTCGAGGCACAGAGCTGAAATAAGCAACCTAAGGTCCTAGGGTTAGCAAGTGATGGAGCCACAATTAGAATCTTGACAGTCTGCTTTCATAACTTGCCCTCTGTGAGTTGATTTCTTGAACAGTATTTCCCTTATTGTTCACTTGGTACATACCCAGAGCACAGATTGTGACGGTGGCAGACACATGGTGGTGCTTTGGGAAACTGCTCTTCGTCAACCAGGTTTTGAGTCTGGCCAGGAGATTCGTTTGGCCCTGTTGCCGTGAGTGGTGGCTTACCAGCTCACCGACCTGTGCTCCTGTCCCAGCCAGAGAACTCTTGGCCCGGCGTCATATGCAGAAAGTATAGAGCTCAGGAACTTGGGGTGATATTCCTTTATGTGACCACAGAAGGAAAATGGATTTGGGAAAGTCTGAAAGAAGACAGAGGGGCTATAGATGACCAGAGGGGAGGGGTAAGTGACCATTCACGTCTCAGGCTTTCATCTTCAGAAATACCCTCCTTCCAGAAACAGGAACGATAGCACCCCCTCAACGGATGCAGCAGGTTCTGGTCACCGCATGCACGGTGCCAGCTCGCCCAGGCTGCACCCAGGTCCTCTCTGTTTCGGGGGCTTCAAGGAGAAACCCTGATAAGAATCCGTCGATTAGAAATAGTTTTTTCTGGGGGTGCCTGGGAGGCTTAGCCAGTTGGGCAACCAGCTCTTGCTTTGGGCTCAGTTCATGATCTCAGGGTCGTGAGATCGAGCCTCGGGCCGGGGTCTCCCTGCTCAATCGGGAGTCTGCTGAAGATTCTCTCCCTCTCCTTCTGCCCCCCTCCCCACCCTCTCCCTCTGTCTAAAATAAATAAGTTTTTTTTTTAAAGCAATAGGTTTTTCTGTGTGCTTTCTTTTCAGGTTTTCAGCCCCTGAAACATCATGCGCAGGCCCCTTTTTAATTTTTATAACAAGAGATGTTATTAAAAATATCTCCCTTGAAAATTTCTTCAACATGGAACGCTCCAGTTTCTTTCCATGCTGGGTTGCTAATATGATTAGAAGAGTTCTTTTTTTTCCCCTTCAGATTATTGTGGCTTTAAAACCTATATATCCAGGGAGGAAATCAGGTTTGGGGGATCAACGAGTTTGACACCGAGTCATGAGGGGACAGTCATCCCGGCTTCCTCTCCTAGAAAAAACAAGTCTTTCTGACTGCCCCCCAGTCCTCAGGCCGTTTTGATGTTGCCTTATTTTTTTATGGCTGTGACGCCTGGGCACACAGATCTGATTGTTGGTAGAGACACCACTCGCCTGCCATCCAGTGCACCATAAGTGGTGGTGGTGGCCGGGGGCGAGGAATGGATATTTATTACGGCTTAAAAGTAGGAAGCTTGAGTGAACAGACTAGCTCCCCTTGGTCCTGTTATTTTGAACATGACAGTGCATCTTACCCCCTACAAATGGCCTCATGTCAGCTTCACGTCCTGGCACTCTGTTACCATTCCTCTGACTCATTAGAGAGGACTGCCAGGAGGCTCCTCTTTCCCAGCGTTAAGAAAATGTACATATTCGGGCAATAGAGGGCAGTGTTTCCACAAATTTTAATATCGCAATAGCTCCTAAAGGAGGCTGAGAGCTCAGCTCTCTAGTTGGTTGCGCCGACCTGCTCCCGCTCCCGTAGTGGTTGGTACTGGGCTTTGTGGTCACAGCAACCTCTGCTCGAATCCGAGTCCTGGCAGGAGGGAAGAAGGCTTTTGAGAAAGACCAGCACTGGCCCCAAGTCATTCTGTAGGCAACCAATATTTTGCAACCAGAGAAAGAGCGAAAAATCAATAAAACAGAAACCACTACAAATATTTTAAACTTTAGAGGGATGGCCTAGGCGGAGTGGCTTTATGAATGCACTAATCCTGTTGCAAGCATGTTGTGTGTGGGTTTTTTTTATTTGCATTGACGGATAATATGATAAAACTGGAGTGTAGTGGGCATGTAATTATTATTAATTACAACTACTTAAGCCCTGCTTTGAGCAGGCTCGTCAAGTCAGCTTGCTTTTGAGCCTTGCCAGGCTCTACAGTAATAACAAGCCTGAATTATTTGGAAAGATGTCAACAGTAGATGTGGAAATCCTGTTTAACCAGGCATGAATTGTTGTTAGGAGGGTTTTTTTCAGGATGACAGAGAGAAAATGAACTGTCCCTTATCTGTAATTGCAGGAAACATTTTGTTTCTATGATATGAACTGGCTGTAATTTAACTTCCCTGCATCATTGGATAATATAAGAAGCCTGCCGGGCCTCAAAACGAAATTCCCCGAAGTGGGCATTTGGGGCTGACGAAGGGCACGTTATAGGTACACAATGGGACTCGAGCAGTAAATAATGTCCATATATGGTGAAACTTTTTAATGACATTTTCCAAAAGACTGGGGTTTGTGTTATAAATGGCTAATGCTGAATTAATGTGAATAACACGGCTTTAATGGGCCTTTCTCCAGGACTTAAAAACATGAACAATACAGCCTGCAAATGTCAAATATAAGTATGTTATAATGAGGTTTACTGCTCTAAAATTATAACCCACCATGTTTTAAATAAGGAATCACTCGAAGGCGCTTTTTAATGCCTGTGGCCCTTGTTTCATGGATGGCCTACCAGAAACTCAATGTTTCTTATTTCTGTAATACTAAAAAAAAAAAAAAAATTAAATAAAAATATGTGCTGAGGGGAGGCACACGATCTGGTCAGCTCTTTCAAAGTCAGCAAATTGTTACAAACGATATTCTAAAAAGTTGCAGTAAATATCATGCCCTCTTCCAAAAAGGAACAATTTCGGTCTGATTGTGTGTTCAAAAGATCAGCCTCAGAATATCATGTAGGGAAAAAAGATGTGTTGTTTGTTTCCTCCAAGACTCATTTTCTGCTGTGAGGGCTCTTCTTCCTCTAACTTATTTGCTAGTTCCCTCCTACCCCTTCCCAAATCCCTCACAAATTCGGCCTCCCCTTCTGTGGGGGGTCTCACCAGGGCTCTGCCTCAAGCCCCAAGGGCATTCTTGGCTGGCTGGCACTAATACTGCTCCAAGAGGACAGCCAACCAGCAACTGTTCTTTTGTGGAAAACAGCTTATAGAATAAGCCCATCCAAGGTTCTTAAGGTATTTTACTAGGAGACGGAGAATGCCGTCCTTTGAGGAAGGAGATCGTGTCCATCAGAACTCCATGGTTGCAAGTGACAGAAATACAACAGAGCTGATTTAAAGAGACGTACCCAGGGGACAAGAGGGCTTCAGACGTACCTGGAATCGTGTTTTTAAAGATGATCAAGAAATACTCCATCTCATCCCACACTTCTTTCTGAATGTTGTCTTAATTTTCCCAGACTAATTCTTACACGGCTGGAAAGAAGACAGCCAGCAGCAATTTCTGCTCTGTCTGCCTTATAGCACTGTTATTACGTCCCAGACCCCCTCTTAGTTACTGCTCAAAAAATCTTAGAGAAGGATTTGATTGGCTTGCTTTGAGTCAGATGTCCAACCCTGGACCAATCAGCTCTGTCCGTGAGGATGGCGTCATATCACGCAGAGAGCCCTTCCCTTGTCTTCAGGTCTGTCCCAAAGCGAGAGAATTGGAGGCCCTGAAGCCTCTTCGCTTATCTCCCTGAGAAGTTTTATCCATTGCATTACTGGAGTACACCATTTGGTGGCTCTCTACTTCCACAAACCCATGCGCGCAAAGTCTTCCCAGTCTTGGGAAAAACAAAAAGCTGAGTCGGGGATGGTCAGAATGTGATCATTAGTCTGGACTCAACTTGGAGCTTAGGGGCACAGTCAGAGCGCCTGCTTGCAGGAAGAGAGCACTGATGTTCTCTCTCTTCCGTCTATGCCAGAAAGAGGACTTCTTGCCCTGAGGAGTCTTCTCCCAGCTTGGCCAAGTGCAAGAGTGCAAAACCATCTGACTCTGCCAAAAGAAATCCACTCGCATCGGGCAAATTATCAAACCTCTCAGAATTAAAAAAAAAAAAAAAAAAAAGTGGGGAGTGTTAATGCAAGAATTAAAAGAATAATGTACCAAAAGAAATCCCAAAAAACCAAAAACCAAAAACCAATATGGAGACTGATGATAGAAAGGCAACGTTGTCGCCTAGGAAGAATGCAACAAATAGTATTTATTCTTATGATTCCAAGCCTGCATAGTGCCCTCATCCTCCAATCGGCCTCCACTGGTAGAAATTCTAGAATGAGACTTCCATTAGGGAAAGGGCTCCTCAACATAGTTTTCAGAAGTCAAAAAAAGTGACAGAATAGACTCCAAACCAGAAATAGACAAATCAGGTCCACTGAGTGACCATATCCTATCCAAGCTGCCATCTTGGTTCACTCCCTCTTCAGATGGTTATCATGACCATGGGTTATGAAAATCAATGGTTGTTTTTATCAACAAAAGACTTGCTGACTTTGGGTTTTCCATCTGCTTTTCTTGCTTATGTTTAAACATTTGGAGATTTTGTTCTAAAACCAAGTCTATATCAAGTTAGTTTTCAGAAATGTGAAAGCCCGAATTGTCAGAGGAAATTAATTCTAATGTTTAATTACATTAACTCTGGGACAGTATCTGCTTTTAGCTTTTTACAAAGCATCTTACACATATCGGAGCGGACTCCACTATTGTTTCTGTGCTCACATTACATACATTTGATACCAAACCCAATCTTGCTGATGAAAATCAGGTGTCTCTGATATAATCTTTCAAAAGTTGTCCCTCTACCGTGTCAGCCCATTTCTGGGCAAAGATAAGCCACTCACAACCTGATTCCTCAACAGTTTTTTTTAACATTAATGATGAAACATGAGAATACTAACAGAACTCTTATTTTGATCATGTGGCTTCAACGACAATAGTTTTTGCCACTCAATGACATTGTTACCCCTTAGATTTGTGTCTACAAACTGTAAGATCATTTACTCATTGAAAAGTGAGGGGACCCTTTTCTTCTCATCTTGGAGGTCAACTGAAATAGCAAGAGGTAGAGGGGCCTGGGTGGCACAGTTGCTTAAATATCTGTAGTCAGCTCAGATCATGATCCCAGGGTTCTGGGATGGAGCCTCGAGTCTGCCTCCCTGCTCAGCTGGGAGCCTGCTTCTCCCTAGCCCTTCCCCGTTCATGCTTTTTCTCTCTCTCAAATAAATAAACAAAATCTTTTTTAAAAATAAAATAGCTCTATAGTGATAATTGAGCAACTAAATAAAAAACTCAGAACTATCTATTCTTGCTTTATCACCAGAGGCTAAAGGCCACTTGTCACCTCTCTACAATATAGTAAGGCAGAACTATCTTTCTCGTCTCCACTATTAACCTACTGAATGGAAGAGACTTTCTACTCCAACATTTTCTGTGTCTATATTACAGCGAGCTTTCAGAAATAGGAGAAATTAATATTTATTTTTTTGATCAAGTCTTAAATGGGCCAAGGTGAATTAGTAACAAGATGGCTATTATTTAAAAAGCATCATCTGTCTCTTTCCTAATTATAAAGAATGCCATTTGTTTTTGTGCAATAACAGTATCCTCGTGCATAGGACATGACTTAGTAGAACCAAGTCTGGAAGGATGGCACTCCCTTGCAGGGAGCAGCACCGAGCGGGAAAGATGGTGGCAATTGTCCCTGCACCGTTGTGGGGCTGGGTGGGAGGTCTTGAGGCCCAGCCCATGGGATCAGTAGTGTTCCCAAGTGTGGCCGCTGGTGGTGAATTTGCTGAAAGAGCATATGTCGGCCAGCACCTGCAACTTCTCCCAAGGATCTAAGTATTGAGAGATGATGTGGGCATTCTCTTCTTTTCCAGCTCAGCTCATAGGAAGCGTGGGAACTGACGGTCCTTCCAGTGGCCCTCTCTGCTGTGACATGTTAGCTTCTCAGTCACATCATCCTAAAAGGCTGAGACTCTGAGGCAGGGCTTGGAAATGTGGGTTTTCCAGGAAATAACTGGCTCGGGAAAACATCCACAAAAGCTGAATCAGAGAGAAAGCTTTTCTAAACAGACCTGGATTCAAATTCCATCCCTCTACTTCTTCTGACAGCTTGACTTTAGACTTGAGCCCTTTGTGCCTTAGTCCATTAGCAGAGCAGGGAGAATATGCGGGTTAGATGAGGTGATGTGTCTGGAGTGCCCCTTCCTGCGAATACAGCCTTTGCTGTATTCTTCCCAGAATTCAGAAACAACAACGACGGCACCATCCCCCACCCCCAAGCCAAACCAAACCAAAACACGCCTTGCATTCAGCCTCGGATCGGCAGCAGCTCTGACACGCTTGTGTCTTCGCCCAGGCTCTGCATTTTGGTTTCGGGTCCTGTCACCACCAGGAAGGCCAACACGTTTCCCGGCTTGTTTGGTGGTGAGCAAAGAGCTAAAGCGGGGTCCGGGTCAAACCCACTCCAGGATATACACAAACCGCCGCTAGATGGCGCTGCTCAAGGACTTTTTTTTTTCCTTTCTTTCTCCGCCTCCGGGTTCCTGGCCCAGGAGAGAGAGAGAGGTCCGATTTTCAGCATATTATCATGAAGATCTGAGGACCAAAGAGACTCCACCTACAGTCTGGGGGAATTATCTTGACAGTGTTGTCTTTATCCAGAGGTGATTTTAAAAGAATATATTGTATTTGGATGTCAACGTTCAAAGGCTCGAGGGCAGAAAATTCCGTTTCAAAAGCAAGTGTGATGAATGAAGCCACATAAATCCCACAGATTTATGTAGAGGCTGGGGCAATTTCAGAAGTCACACCGTACAAATCAAAGGAGCGGGCTTTTCTACATCCGCTCTCACTTTCTCTTATTGTTTTTTCCCCACTGTCTCATCTTTTCCTTCCTTCTTTCTCTTTTGCGGTCTTTTACTTTACCCCAAACTCTAAAACAGGAGGGAACTTGATCAGAAATCCTGGATACAGCTGGTCAGGCCCCAGCTACAGTCCCCTCATTTCCCCCCCAAAAGATCCAAAGCCAGGGCTGCAGTTGAACTTCCAGCAGGCCTCACAAACTACTCGTAAATCCTAAATCACTTCTGGAGCTCTGGGCAGCCTAGTCTTGGTAAGATGGCTCACTTACAGCAAGCCTCATTTAAAAACCATACAGAGCTTTACTGAAGGTTTTCTAGAACAGCTGGGATAGAGCTCTAGAGACTACTTCACATGGAAATGTACCCGAAAGTTTCCAGTAGACATATCTCTGTCAGATTTCCCCCTGATCCCAGCGTCAGTGTGTGCCCCTTACTCTCCTCCCGGTTCTCCAAACATCAGCTCTTTACCTGCCTTTCTCTACTCCTATATCCTGCTCAGTTCCCTGCCTTATCTGTAAACTCGGGGTCCTTGCTCCGTGCCATTCTCGGAGTCCCCTCAGCACCCCCTGCCACCTCCCCAGAAGTTCTTCTCAGCCCAGTCTGACCGTATCTACTTCTGAGAATGAACGCATCACCCAGAGGAGCGATGTTGAGTATGGTGTCGTGTTGTCCAGGCAGAGTTGTGGAGGGTAGTCTGATGGTTAAGCACATGAGAGCCCTTTACTTAAATCCCAGCTTCACCAATTAACTCCTACGTGACGTCGGGCAAGTTATTGAACCTTTTGTGCCTCAGTTTATTCATATATAAAGTGTAGGTGATAACAGTACCTATTTCAAAAGGTTGTTTTGAGTATACTAAATGAGCTAGTATAGTAAAGCACTTAGAAGAGTGTCTGGGTCAGGGGTGCCTGGCTGGCTCAGTCAGTGGAGCATGAGACTCTTGATCTCAAGGTTGTGGGTTCGAGTCCCATGCTGGGTGTAGAGATTCCTTCAAAATAAAATCTTAAAAAAAGAGAGAGAGGAACCTGGTGGCTCAGGCGTTAAGCGTCTGCCTTTGGCTCAGGTCATGATCTCAAGGTCCTGGGATCGAGCCCCGCATGGGGCTCCCTGCTCAGCGGGAAGCCTGCTTCTCCTTCTCCCACGCCCTCTGTTTGTGTTCCCTCTCTCAGTGTCCCTCTCTCTGTCAAATAAATACATGAAATCTTTTTTTTAAAAAAAGTGTCTGACACAGAGAAAGTACTACATAAGTATTCACTTGACTATTGTTATGACAATTGGTATAATTATTACTATTTCATATACCGGGTATAATGGTACTTATGAGCAAGACAGCCACAGGTATAATAAGGGTACATACAGATGAGAGCCCCTAGTTGGAAGTCTGGAGAATACTTCCTTTTGACACGGAGACCAGAAGGGGATTGAGGAGTAATCTTTATAGATTAGCAGTCATTATGCTCCTTTCTTATGAATTTTACGGGAAAGGCACAAAGAGAAGGTGGGAGCCTTGTTCCCATTTCTGCTGAGACTCAGCCAGGCTTTCGTGCAGTGAGGGCTGTAGAAAACCCAGCATCATTTTGCAACCTGAGGGTTTCATACCTTCAGGAGACTTACAGACTCCCAAGACAGGACATATATCAAAGTGATCAGAGCAAAAGGATAAAAATGGACTTATTTCTGATTGTCCTCCTGGGCACTCCCTGAAATACCCAGGCATCCCGTTAGCTGGGAGGAGGGCAAGGGGGAGGGCAGAAGTTCTACAACATCTGGTAGGCATGATGAACCAGCTGGGACAGGAAAATAGAAAGACCTTTAAACATTGGGGAGGTAAGTTTCTCTTTTTCCTGCTTTTAAGGAATCATGAAATATCCAGTCTAATCAGTTAGCAAACAAAAATCAAAAGCCCACACCGTAGAGTATGGAGATACAATAAGAAAAACAAAACTCTCCGTGGGTTTGCAATCTAAAGGAGAAGACTTGCATAAATTTCACTTATAATCCCACAAAACGGGCCATCACACCATGTTTACCCATCTCTTCTCTCTCTTCTCCGGCAGAGCTGATCAGTTCACTCTCCGTTGTCCCCCTCATGCTGGTACCGGGAGGAATGGGCTTCCCTTCACCACTGCCTCTTCCTATCTTGATGTCCCCTATGTAAAGGCCACCTAGTCCCCTAAGCTTAAGTCCACCCCAGATGTGTCAGCTTGGAGCTCCAGGAATAAAATTCTTTCCCTCTTCAAAACCTGTTATCTCACTCAAGATGTCAAGAACGCACTCTTGAATCTCTGCCTCTGGGCCAATAAACTTCATAGCCCAGGTCTTGGAGAGATTCAGTGAAACAATGATATAAGAAGAAAATTAAATGCATTTCTTTAATATCTGCAAAAAGCATATCGGTTTTAAGATAATGGAATTGTATTTCTTTGTCTTCTAATTAGTCGGAGGAATGTTGTTCTGCAGGTCGCCTCTGGGTAAACTGTGGCAAGTGTTTCGAGCTCATAGGAGTTCCCGGAATGCTAAATTAAACAAAGTTAAATAGGCTTCTTTAATGTGAGACCATCAGGGCCTTTACTGCCCTAATGTGTTCTGTGAATTCTGCTGGGCTGTTTCACCAACTTATTTGACCATGGAACACCTTTTTCCCCATCTTCCAGAAATAGTGTTCCGTAGGCTACAGAAATGGGGGATACTGAGAAACCCTTTGTCCCCAGAATCCGTGAATACCTCCCCTCTCCATCCCATCTTTCACAACATGAGCAGGGCAAAGTGTTAGGGCAATGGTGTTCTGTATTTGATTTGTTTCTTAACTAGTTCTTTTCTTCATTTCCTGGAGCTCTGTGCTTATTTTTAACTAAAACCACTGCGACATCAGTGTCACTAGCATGAAGTACCTGGGGGTTAGACAGTTGGAGATGGTAGAAATTAAAAGTGTTTATCCCAGAGTTAAAAAACAATATGAAAGGAAACAAGTACAAGCCCCTCTATGTCAGAGGGAGAGACAGGGGAAGCAAATTCCTGGGCTTCTCTGGGAAATCTCTAGCAGAGATGAATGCATGCCCCAGTTGCCCTTGTGAAGGTTGGGAATGGATGATGGCTCATGGCTAAGGAATGCAAAATAAAGATCTTATGACTTTCAATATAAAAATACATATGGTGTAAGATTACTGCACAGTTCCCCACAATGAGAAAAAATGCAAATATTCCCTGCATGGCCTGAACAATGAAAACAGAATCTGAGGAGACAGAACGTTGGGATCAACAGGAAAAATTCTGGCAAAGCTGCTTCGCAGAGAACATAGCGATCTTAAAATAGGTTCCCTAAAAGGGGCATTACCTAGGAAAAATAATCGAATCTCAAGGGATACAGATGAGTTTCAAGGGAGGAGATGATGGATGAGAGGAAATGGCAGGAGAAAACTGTAGACGGCCAGGATAATGGGCCCAGTGACCCTTTTACCTTCCTTGAACTTGTCTTCTAGCCTTGTGTAAACAGAGAAGAGGCCCAACTCCACATGCAAAGTGAAAAAGGAGAAAAAATTGATATTTCACGTGCGGCCCCGAGTGGGCCGAAAGCATAACTCATAAAGAAAAAAACCGACCCCATCGTACACATCGTGACGTCAGAAGGATTGATTTAGAAGAGCAGCTTTCACATGAGAAACACAGAGCAAAACAGGAGGGTGTTTCAGAGTCCTAGAAGAATCAGGCATTCCCAGTCCTTCTGTGCTTTCCCGTGGAAGAACAATAAGGCGTCCCTAAAAATAAAGTAGGGGGATTTTTGCCCCTCACCCTGTCACCACTCCTGCCCGCTCAGATTTCCTCAAAACAGAAACACGTTGCATGCATTATTTTCTAAGTCCATCGGTCAAAACTCATTATACTGGTCGCTCTCTGAAAGCGATTCCGAGGCAGCCCTTGGGCTGTGGGACTTTTGTCCCTCGGCAGAGTCAACAGTGGTAGGAATGGTAATTTGAGCTGCCGTGAATTCATTTGGCTCTTAAGCAAACAAAATACAATAAAAGCTGCCCATACGGAGTCTACTAGGGTTGAGAAGCCAGCAGCCTGAGAAAAGAGACTGTGACCATCATTGTGTTCTGCGCTCAACTGGGCTCCTCAGCCTTCTTCCTGCTCCCCAGTTCCCCGGGGGGGCTGGGAAGCCTACTCCACGCCCCTTCAGCCCCTCGGGTGGGGGCCTGACTTAGGTTGGGCCATTTGGGGATCCTACTGGAGCCAAGGTGATCCGTCCAAGGTGTGGACTCCTGATTTTGTTGAGTCAGTCCGAGTCTTGGTGACTGAATATTGCCTCGAGGCCTGGTTTCCAAGGTCAGGTTTTAGGAACTTATTGGCCTATAAGGCTTAAGGCCTTTTTAAAGCAGTTCAAGCTGGATGTTTATCACAGTGCAATTGAAAAAGACCTCCGGCTAACAAGGGGACTTTGGCAGAATGAGGGAGGAGCATTGCTTGTCTTTTTTCTTACGCCTTAAGAACATTCAGAGGAGGCCTACTCCGGGCCAGACCGGAGATGTGGGGAAGAACAGATACAGGCTCTGCTGACATTCAGGGAGATAAGAGACTATTGGAAAGAACAGGCATTCAACGATTGCTAACAATCGATCAATTTCAAGTTTCTCTAAGAAAAAGCAGCCAATCACCAGAGGCCTTCTGTGTGGGGAAGGGGCAAAAAGTCTCCCCAAGGGATGGCTGACCCAAAGAGGGCTGGGGGTGAGCATCATCTTCGTGTGTCGAGGTCTCTTCTGCCATTGTAACCCCCGGTAACTACGAAAGTTTTCAGGCACCGTGATTTCCTACATTTTAAAAGATCCTTTTGCTTTGCTGGCTAACTGAGCTGACGCCTGCCTGTTTCATCTGATAATATTTGTGGGAATATGAATGTTTCTGTACTTCTTAACATTTTCTCTCACCTCCTAAATAGCACATGCATGAGAGAAACTTTTGCTCTGAGAAAAAAGAAGTAACAGGTAGAAAAGTGGGGCCAATGGCTTTGGCGGGATAAAAACAGTAATTGTAGTTCTTTTGTAACGAATTATCTTTGGAGTCTTAAATATCTATAAAAATTCTGACATAGCTTGATTTTTACTCAAGCAAAAATGAACATGTAGAAAACCTGGGTGTGTACTTATGTTGGGAGTGAACTCTAAAAGTGTATCAAGGTGAGCTTGCGCTGCTATGCAAATTAGCACCTGGCCAATCCTAATGCAGCTTCTTTGAAATGTTTCCAAGTGTGATGGATCCATTGTCCATTGACTCATCGCAGGTAATTTATATTTGTCAACTCTGGTTTGTATGTAGATTTGATAACTCATATTGAAAGCTCATTTTCTTGCCTTCCTCAGTGGGAGAGCTAATCTGGTTTAGCTTTTTTTTACTGTAGGCTATGCATTTCTCTTCAGTATCTTGAATTTCCGGTGGTTTTCCAATGACTTGATTGTTCATGTGTTTACATTTTATCTCCTGAAAGGATGTCTATACTCTTTGAAATCAGGGACCAGGACTTCGATGCCTCTTCAGCCCTTTTGTGTCATGCCTAAAACATCTCATCCAATAACTGGTATTGATAATTATTTAACAAATATTTTTGAGCTCTTAATGTGTAGCAGACACTTTCTAGGGCTAACAACTTGGAAAATAAATGTTCTTTCAATTGATGTGATTGTTATTTATCTCATTTAACATTTGATATGAACTGGCATCTAGAAAGATGAAGGCAGGCAGGCAGGAAGGAAAGAAGGAAGGATGGGGCGCCTAGGTGGCTCAGTTGGTTAAGCGACTGCCTTCCGCTCAGGTCATGATCCCAGAGACCGGGGATCGAGCCCCACATTAGGCTCCCTGCTCAGCAAGAAGCCAGCTTCTCCCTCTCTCACTCCCCTTGCTTGTGTTCCCTCTCTGGCTGTGTTTCTCTTTGTCAAATAAATAAAATATTTTAAAAAAGAAGGAAGGAAAAAAAGAACTTGCTCCTCTATATTTATGAATGCTATAATTATTTCACATGGCACTAAATGACTTTTTTTTTGCATAAGACCCAGAATTTTAAAATTATGTGATAGCATTCTGCAACAATACAGTTGAGAGCAGGCTGTGAAAAAGAAATCAATGCAATTTACTTATGATTAATTTAAGATTAACTTAAAAATGAAAAAACAATTGGCCTACTCTCAGGGTACTGCTATTGAAATGTCATAGAGAAGCTTATATAATTAGTGGGAGCATGTTAATTGAATTATGGCAATTAAGTCAGCCTTCAGACAAGGTCCCTTCCGACTGAAAGAATTATGGTAGTTCCATAACCATCCTCCCCTTTTAGAAAGTTTCAGGACTGTGTCTCATCCTTCCCCTTAGTGCCTTAGCTTCCATCATGTAGGCAAATCTTGATTTCTCGGGGCGCCTGTGTGTCTCAGTCTTTAAGCAGCTGCCTTTGGCTGAGGTCATGATCCCGGAGTCCTGGGTTCGAGCCCCGCATCGGGCTCCGTGCTCAGCGGGAAGCCTGCTTCTCCTTCTCTCAATCCCCCTTCTTGTGTTCCCTCTCTCGCTGCATTTCTCTCTGTCAAATAAATATATAAAAATATTTTTAAAAAAAATCTTGATTTCTCTGGTGTGAATTATCCACTTTGTGGGTGTTCTGAGTCCCCTGGATTTTTTTGGCCCCTTTCTGCAGGTTCACAGGTGGTTAGCATGGGTGGGGAGACTGGAGCCATGAAGAGGCCAGGGGACTTTCATCAGTTATTTTTATTTCCAAATATCTTCATCAGTCAAAGAGAAGGTGTGTGGGGGAGGAAATAAAAATATTTGGGGAGGGGAGCTAGTGTGGAGAAAGTGATTATCTTTTCAGCCCTTTCTTTAGTAATGTCACTGTCAAATGTAGATGTGAGAAAATGCTGACGTTTGGGAGCCTTTGGGGACTGCCCCTTTTATGGAGGTTGTAGGAGGAGCTAGCCATGACCCTGACCTGATATTAATAGACAAAGTAGCCTTGGGAAGTTTCCTTCCTCTCTCCAGGACTGCATTTATTTTATAAAATGAAATCAGCACCGTTTCTTTTCACTTCAGAATGCTGCTGGTTTTTGGTTCACACACCAACTCAGCACCATGTTTTGTGATTTGAAGATGGATTGTGAGCCTCCTGTGCCCTGGGGTGTAAAGCCGTTTGGACAGAAGGTTCGCCAGCCAAACAAACTGATGGGAAGGGTGGCTTACGCACTTAAGATTGTCAAAACGGAGGGTCAGAATTGAAGATTTCTCCAGAAAAATAATAACAACAACAACAACAACAACAAAACAAAAGAGAAGCCCGCAGAGAAGAAGGAATGGGAAACCATACTGAAAATCTGGAAACAGCAGTCCTGGGAGGGTCCGTGGGCCTGGCCAGCCCCATGATGTTCAGGACTCAGTGAAAAAAATGAAAATTCAAAAATTAAGAATTTCAAAATAGCGTCAATGCAGCTTTAAACTAAATGCAAGGCCTTCGACTTGTTGGCCCGGTCTATGGGCCTGGCTGGGAGGGATTAATCCTGTTTTCCAGAGTTTGAAATCATAGTAACCTCCCCTCCCTGGGTCCCCCCAATCTGCAGGGCTCACTTCAAGTCAAGTATGCTTTTCATTCAGTGCTGTTTCTTGCTTGCTTGCTTTTTTTTTTTTTTAACAGTACTGCTAGCTGTATAAATATTTTACAGTTCCCCTATGAAAAGTTTCCAAGGGGCCCATGTTAAGGAAAAAAATCTTTGAAAGGATTTTTTCCATAGCAATTAAAACCTTTCAAAGCACCGAGAGTTCCCCAGTCTCGCGTTAGTGCAACAAACCTCTATTTTTTTTTTGCTCAGTTTGGATGGCTCTGGGTCTGAAAATAAGCCAGGTTCTTTGTTTGGTGACTTTGTGGGTTGCCGATAGACATTTGGAATTTAAATTCATTAGATCCATGGCAGAGTGGTGGATGCAACTGACGAGGGGTTAGGAATGCTGTGATCAGAAACACTAAGCCCCATTTCCTGTATCTCATTTACAGGGGTAAAATGACTATAAATCAACCAAAAGCTCATTTTGGCTCCCCAGATGAAGTCAAATGTACACTCTGACTTATGCATATACCATTTTTAGTTAACGCACCAATAAAAATAATTGTGCAAGCCTAAATTTGGAAGGGTTCCCAGCGTTTATGATAAAACTTAATAAAGCCAGGCGCACTGAATGTAATATGGGAATTTTATTGAAATGAAATTAGTCCATCATGTAAGCTCCACATTTTCCTCTGATTTCTTGGACTTCATAGGCGCGGTCTCCTGGGGACCCTAATGGGGTCCTGCAAAAATTCAAGCGCAGTCTGCAGCGGCACAGAGTCCAGACTGCAGCTCAGCAGCGGGCGCGATGGGGCAGCCTGAGCCCCGGTGCTGCCAGCCACACGCACTTTCCCAAGCACGCCCCTTCGCCCTTCAGCCCAGGGTCTAAGTGACAGACACGCTGTTGTGGTTTTGCTCAGAACATGGGACTCCCGCAGAGAGGGGGCGGGGGTTCACTCGCAATTCTAGCAACCGTGATATGTGCCAGAGACCTATTACGTAATTTCCCAGGGGGGTCACCGTGGCCGCCACCACTGCCTGCGTCCCTGTCGCTCCGTGGCTCGACCATCTTTAGGGAGGGAAGCACGGGGCCTGTGGAGCACTTTGCAGCTGCTCGAGAAGGAGGCAGTATTTGTGCCTTTGACATGTAGGGTCAGGGAGGAGGGTGGTGTGGGGATGAGGAGATGGAAGGGAGAGAATTCAAATTCCAACACAAATTCTATTTCACTTGCGGCGGTTGGCAAACTTTCATGCGCACCGAAACACTTCCTGGGGTACCTGTTAAAAAAAGCAGACATGTAGGCCCCCACCTCAAGAGATCTTAATTGGTGACATCCAGAGATGCACCTGGGAATCTGCATTTTAAATAATAGTTCCGATGAAGTTGATGCAAGTGGTCCAAGGGTCTCGGTTTGGACAGTATTGTTATCATCTCGGTCGTCGACACCAACAGACAAACTTCAATATGTTTAATTGCTATCGACAGAACGTTTGTGGTCCCGCACCCCCAGATCCACGTGTGGAAACCTGAGCCCCACCCCCAGCGTGATGGTTTTAGGTGGCAGGGGTGTGGGAGGAGGTCCCGCAGAGCCCCCCGAGAGCTCCTGGAGCCCGTCAGCCCTGTGAGGACACAGTGAGAAGGTGGTCACCGCTGAGCTGAAAGTCAGGTGCCCGACAGACTGAACTGCCAGTGCCTTGCTCTTGGGCTTCCCAGCCTCCAAAACTATGAGAAATAAATGTGTTCTCTTGAAGCGACCCGCCTCTAGTATATAGCATCCCAAGCGGACTAAGATGTTAGTAAGTGTTTATTTGTGAGGTGTTACTATGTGCCTGGGGAAAGGTCTGGACCATCTCCCCCATGACATTTAGATTGTCATCTAGTTAGATGTCTAAGCCTAGTTTTTAAAAAGGGGACAGATATTTCATAGCTTCTTTTTATGACCTGGTCAGTGCTTAATTGTCATTACTATTAAGACTTTTTTTTTCGTTAGGTCTATAGACAGCCTGCTTGCTGAAATTCAAGCCCATTCCCTCTTGTTCTCTCCTCAGAAGTCATGGAGAATAATTGGACAGTTTCTTTTTTTTTTTTAAGATTTTGTTTATTTATTTGACATGCCCCAGAGACTCTCCTTGATGACTCGATGAGGTAAGCAGTCATGTTGGGAAAGCCCATGGGTGAGAAACAGAGAGATCACAAGCAGGCAGAGGGACAGGCAGAGAGAGAGAGGAGGAAGCAGGCTCCCTGCTGAGCAGAGGGCCCGACGCAGGCCTCGATCCCAGGACCCTGAGAAGACCTGAGCCGAAGGCAGAGGCTTTAACCCACTGAGCCACCCAGGAGCCCTGGACAGTTTCTTAATAGTAATCTTTTATATTTTTAAAGGAGGGTGGAATTATCTACCCGTTGATCCACAAGGCAGACAGCTATGCTCACGGTCAGGGGTCATTTCCTTCCTTAAGTCTCCAACCAATAGGTCCAAAGATGGCTGACTGAGGCCTGGACCTCAAGCGCGTCCACTGCCTCCTGGGATTACTTCATCTGGAGGACTCTGGGTCTTTTTTAAGGGTCTGGTTTCGGACATTGACGTCACCACTTCAACAGTTCACAGGGAGGCCTCTTCTTTGAGATTAAATGCTGTTCTTTCTACTTTCCTTTACCCTCCCGACGTTTTATTCCTCTAATGAACAGACCGTAAAAGCTTGCCTGACCGGTGTGGTCAACTTTTGCAGAAAATGATTGGGAAACTGAAATGAAAATTGGGCAATGTCTTTTTCTCTCTGTGGCACGGGTGGACAGCTCGGAGGTGGCCTCTGGGGGCTTGAGCTTTGTGTTGCCGCCCCCCTTGGAGTGTGGGCAGGGCCTGTAAAGTATGTCAAATCAGTAGACCATCATGCAGGTGATGGGATGTCATTCATGTAGCTGCATAATATTATAGCAGACTGTGCCTGGCAAGGAAGCATGCCCCAGAGACTCTCCTTGATGACTCGATGAGGTAAGCAGTCATGTTGGGAAAGCCCATGGGTGAGAAAGCGTGAGTGGCCTGCGGGAGTTGAGCGCGGTCTCCAGCCAACAGCCAGAAGGAAACCAGGGCCCTCAGTCCTACAGTTGCAAGAAAATGAATTCTGTCAACAACCTAAACGAGTTTGGAAGTAGATTCTTCCTGGTGCGGGCTTCCTCTGTGAATGCAGTGTGGCTGGTGACTTGACTGCGGCCTCGTGGGACCCTGAGCGCAGTAAGCCATGTTCAGACCCTTGGCCCCCATAAACTGTGAGATAATAAGTATGCATTGTTTTAAGCTGCGAGACATGTAGTAATTTCTACTCAGCAACAGCGAATGAATAGGATGACCTTTTGGTTTGACTTACCTCGCCGTGTGGAAGGAAGCATACAGCGTTCACTTGAGAAGGCCTCCAGAGGAACATCGAGCCTGGGTGCCAGGCCCAAGGGGACCACATATTTATATACTTGTACCTATTTCACGTTTTGGTGGATCAGAACCGTGCTTGAAATCTCTTATGATGTTGACATAAAAGCTAATTTCCCTTAAGAAAGACCCATAATTATTATAACAACTAGCACTGTTTCCATGTATCTTCAATTTTTAGCGTTAAGTCTCGCTGTAACGAAAAGTGGACATGTGCGTGCCTCAGCAGACTACTGAGAAGTTCTATGTGAGTTCATCACAGGGATATTTTACCTCCTGATAACAAATTCCTGAGTAGAACCAGTCAACACTTGCATAAATCTATCAAGGTAGAAATTGTGGTGGTTCAGACTGTTGGACCAAATAGGAATCTCACGGGCCTACTAACTCCGGTAAATCATTTACAACGCTGCCTCTCTATTGGCAACTTTTCCTAGCCTATTCTCAGTTTTGCTTATATCCTTTTGGAAGTGTGGAAACAAAAGGCTGAGCTTGACATGGTCAGTGGGAGTGTGGTTTTGTGGTGTTCCTGGGCTGTGCTGTTTTTATTCATCCCAGAATGATATTAAATTACCTTTGGAAAAAGCAGCGCAATATCCCTAGCTGGGAGGCCTCCTATGATTTACTTTTTTCTGCAGGCCTTAAATTTAATCAAGCATTCCCAAATTCTACTTGCCGCTTTTTTTTTATTTCTTTTGGCCTGCAGAACCCTATTCCTAGTCAGCAAACATGTTTTTATTGAGTGCTAGGGGATAATTACTAGTGTCTTTGCTTTACAGATTTAAAAAAACTGAGACTCAGAAAAGCCGAGCCTCCTGTGGTTAATGGTTAGAAATAACAGACGACTATGTTGCTCTGTGTGCAGGACTCTGTTCACAGTACCCGGCTGAGTGCTGGGTATCCCCCCGCGAGAAAAATCCTTAATGGGAAGTGATAATGTGATGAACACACTTCCCCTCGTCCCCGCGTTCTTGAGTAGGCAGAAAAATAAAGTAAAAGTCATTTAAATCTGCCTGATCCTGTGCCCCCAAAATGGCGTGGTTTTTTTTTTAGCACACCGGAAAGGCTCTACCTGCAACAAAATGTGATTTCCATGATCAGGCACCAGGCTGGAGACTTAGTTCTTTATATCCAAAAGCTTTTTGGTCTTTATCAGTTTCATGAAGACTTTATCAGCAGATTAGGAGAGCTACAGCCTGATGGGAAGCAGGAGTTCCGAGCCATCCAGCGGTTTTTTTAAAAACTCCCACATAAACTCTTCGCAGCTGCCCATTGGAGAGGGTTGGGGTTGGGGGGGGGAGTTTGTAATGTGGCTTTCCTAGATGGGCAGGGCTGAGTCCTGCAGTAGAAGGGCCTGGCCTAGAACATTCGTAATCAGACACTACACCAGTTAGAGTAGTCACTGAACTTTTAGCCTTCTTTAATGAATATTTTTAACAGTTCCTAAATATAGGGGCGCCTGGGTGGCTCAGTCGATTAAGCATCTGCCTGCAGCTCAGGTCATGATCTGGGGGCCCTGGGATAGAGCCCTGTGTTGGGTTCCCCGCTCAGTGGGGAGTCTGCTTCTCCCTCTGCCTCTGTCTCTCCCCACTTTCCCCTGCACATGCTCTCTCTCTCAAATAAATACATAAATAAATCTTTAAAAAATAATAAACAAAAGTTCCTAACTACAGAAAGGCAAAGCCCCTATACCCACCCTTACTTGTGCTTTGCCTTTGGTGTCGTTTCCTTATGTAACCCATTCCCTGAGCAGTCCCCTGGGGAGAAGGTCCCCACAAATTGAGTCTGCTGAGTCTGGACTTCAAAGTGAGGAAACATCCTTCCTAGACAGAGCTGGGAGACCCCAGATGACCTCTCCAAGAGCCTGGTGGCTGGTGAGAAAAGAGTAGAAATGCATTTGTAAGGTATTTGAGACGATAGCAGGGAGGCCAGTGACAACAAAAGAAGAGACGAATATTCACTATGAATTTCTCACACTTGGAGGGAAGAAATAACCCAGCTTGACCTGCGCTGACTCATCCCTCCGCTGGCCGTTCTCATCGTGCTGTCTGAAACCGTGTCCGCTCTCTTCTCACTTCATTCGTTTGTTCAACATTTACTGAGGCCCTCCAATGTGACAGGCATGATTCCAGGCGGGTTTCAACAGTCAACTGAATGCCATTCTTCAGAGCAGAAGTCGGACACATGACTAAGTGATTGTAATCTAGAATAATAAATTATGTTGGACCATGTAGAAAGACAGCCTAAGTGTGTGTATTAGGTATTTATTGCTTTATAACAACTAACCCCAAATTTGGCAGCTTAAAACAATAAGCATTTGTTATTCATATGGATTCTGAGAGTCGAGAATCAGGGAGTAGCTTTACTGGGGAGGTCTAACTCAGAGTCAATCATGAGGTTGTTGTAGCCATATTCCCTCAGATCTGTCTAGAGATCTAGAGAGAAACAGAAGCTGAGATGTTTTTATAACCTAGCCTTGGAAGAGACTCACAATATTCTGGTTTTTTGTTTTGTTTTGTTTTAGATTTTATTTATTTATTTGACAGAAAGAAACACAGCCAGAGAGGGAACACAAGCAGGCAGAGTGAGAGAGGGAGAAGCAGGCTTCCCGCCGAGCAGGGAGCCGGATGCGGGGCTCCAGCCTGGGAACTCCAGGATCGTGACCTGAGCCGAAGGCAGATGCTTAACAACTGAGCCACCCAGGTGCCCCTCCCTTATTTTTAAGATTCTGTTTTTATCTATTTGACAGAGAGAGAGCACAAAAAAAGGGGAATGACAGAGGAAGAAGGAGAAGCAGGCTTCCTGCTGAACAGGGAGCCCCATGAAGGGCTCAATCCCAAAACCCTGGGATCATGACCTGAGCCAAAGGCAGACGCTTAACCGACTAAGCCCCCTAGGCACCTCTCTTCTGCTATGTTCTAACAGTGTAGAAGGGAATTATGTGAGGGCATAAATACCAGCAGGGGGGTTTCTTGCGACCATTGTGGGGACTGCTAATTAATTAATTAATTAAAAATACTTGGCAGATTATTATATCATGCTTGTCATATATAAGAAATTTCACATTTCCACCACAAGTTTTCCTGAGTATTCTGGATTCATTTCTAGTCCGGAGCATCAGGGAAGGCCCCCAACAGACTGCCACGACCACAGGAAGAATAGAATTTGAACCCCAGAATCCTTCCATAGTTCAAAAGATTTACTACTGTCTTTCCAATTTGCTAACAAGGGAGGGTTTCTCTCCTGGCATCATCTATTTCTTCTCTGAATGCTTAAGATGGCCACATGTTCCCATATTGGGCTCATCCAGTTCAAGGCCCCATAACTTTCTGAGTCGAAAGGAAAGTGCAACACAGAGTATGCTAAAGTCTGGGCACTCTGAACCCCAGCCCCCAGAATCAGGAGTTCTATCGGAACTCTGCTAAAACCTTTGCAATAGATCAATTGATAAATTATGTGGGTCATAGATATGGACGTGTCATTATTACAGATGAAATGTTGAGACCAAGATGATGTCATTCTAAGGATCGGTATCCAGAACTACCAACCAAACTTGCTAATATTCAGTTATGTGAGTTCACTAAGACTTTTGCCTTCCTCTAATACCAACTTTATGAGAAGTGACTGACAGTCAGGGATGTTTTGTAGAGTTCCCAGTGAATAGCATCTTAACATTTATGGTCATTGTTATAATATTGTCAGAATGGAAACAAACATCTACAACAATAACAATTCATTACCTTCTTATTTATCACTAATTGACACTTTTAAAGCATCGATTATAGGTCTGCTAAATTTGCTGACATCTGTAAGGCGTCAAAGATAACAACTGTAACAAAAGATTAATCCCAGAGACTGGTTATCTTTAAAATGGATATTCCCTAAGTCAACAGAAATGAGAAAAAAAAAACTAATGGGCCTGAATTTTAAATTCATCGTTTTTTTGTGTGCATCTGTGATCTGAGTCTGAATCAGTGTGAGCCTGGCACTGTAGTCCCCAGAACACAGGAATGCTTCCCTTTTTTTTTGTTTTTTTAAGGGAGAGAGAGACAGAGGAGGAGAGAGGGGAAGAGGGAGCGGAAGAGAAAGAATCCCAAGCTGGCTCCAGGATTAGCGCAGAGTTTGATGTAAAGCTTGATCTCACGTCCCTGAGATCATGACTGAGCTGAAATCAAGAGTCAGGCACCCGACTGACGGAACCACCGAGGTGCCCTGGAATGATGCCACGTTTAGGAGAGTGGAAACTGTTCTGTGTCGAAATGGCAGGTAGTGCGCAAAGAGTGTGGATGCTCCCAGAGACAGTAAGTGCAGCACCTACCTGAGGACTCAGGAATAGCTGCCCCCTCTGCTCAGAACCTTCAACTTCTTCGTTCTCCCTGGCTCTTGACCTCCTGTCACCACACTATCCAGGGCAACATTGTGCTGAAGGTGACACGAACCTGTTCACAAGAGCTGGTTGTTTAATTTTCAGAAAATTTACGAGCCAATTATCAAGCATAGCCATGATTAAAAATTAAATCATATGAACTTACAATTCAATACTTTATAGTAAAAAGAAAACATAATATTCAAAACCCATCATTTCCTCATGACTTGGCTAAATTTTCTTGTTATCGATGTTCTGGAGGCTCTTTATCCACAGTGAGAGCGTTGGCACCATGGATATCAGCACACGCTACAGATCAGGGACTCCCCCTGCCACGAGAATCAGTTGTTAACCATTTGCCAGCATCCTAGGAACATCTTGATTTACTCCCAGGTTTTGTGACAGTAGTTGAGCCAGACCGATTGGGTTTACTCCTGAGTTTTGTCATTTAACCGGCTATGCGATTGAGGCTTGTTAATTTCTTTGAGCCTTAGTTCCATCGCCTATAAAATGGAGATAAAATATGGCATCTACTCCAGAGATGGAGGCTTGGAAAACTCCAGAGGGTTATATGAGGACTGAAACAGTTGATATTTGTAAAGCCTTTTGAAACATTGCCTGAAACTTTATAAGCGCTATGTGTTTGTTAAAAAAAAAATAAACGCTATCCGAAGGCTGCTATTCTCTTCTTTCATTCTATCTCACTTGTTTCTCATCTCTCAAAATCTGTTCTAGTCTTCTTCTGCAATAATAAAACATCCGATTTTTGCTGTACACACGATGATGCAAAATAAAGATTAGATTTTTCAGCCTCTCATGTATAAATTCTGATCAAGACACTATAAAGAGATGTATTAGTGGTAGTTTCCAGGAATTTATCTTCAGTGACAGTTGGCACATTCTTTTCACTGCTTTTCTCTTTTATTCCTTCTTCCATTCTGCTGGCTGAAGCTTGGAGGTGATGGCTGGAATGGAAGCAAACATATTGGACCATGAGGAAGACAGTCACACCCTAGAGATGACAGAAATTTGAACAAAGAAATATGAAATAAGTCAGAGTTGATGGCAAGAAAAATACTTTAAAAATAGCTGAAATATGTTCATGGTTTAAAAGAAGAATGAAGATATACGGACGGATTCGGGTTTCAGAGGTCTTTAGAACTCAACTTTGACTGAATGATCTTCTAGTCCCAGATCCGTGAAACCCAGCCAACATGGCTCGTGTTCTTGGATTTCTGGACAAGTCCAGCTCCCTTTTTGCCCTGTGCTTCCTTACAATAAACCTTCATTTCTTGAGCTAACATAATCAACATTCTATTCCTTATAAGCAAGAGTGAAACTAGTTCATAATACAACCATAGAGGTATAATTTTGCCTACCTGCAGGTGTATTTTGCTCATTAACATTTTCCTGCGCAAACTTACATCACAGGAACTGAGGACTTCTCCTTGGGAAACGTTCTATACCCTCGTGTGGTCTCTGGGTAATAGGTTGCATCCTCAAGTATCACCTGTCCCTTTCCCATGTTGAGAAGGCTCTGAGCTTTCATCCCACACCATCTGGATTGTTATATATTATTCATAATTGATGTTTCTCTTGGGAAAAATCAAGTGGACAGAATCTGCTTTTCTCTTATCTCCTTTTATTCTTCATTCCCACATGAGCTCAGCTTCTGAGTGGAGCGGGGCCACGTCCCTGTTTACCTGCCCCTCAGAGCTACTCCGACTCGGTAATACCACAGATTCCCCTCTCGGTCTCGTCACCATTTACTGGAAACATACAATATTTTCCTCCCAGCATTGTTTAATAAGTGGTCTGTTAATCAAAGATAAGAATTTGACTTGTACTGAGATATTATCTCACTCTAGGATGGATCCTATCAGTGACTCATAGAGATGTTTCAAGCTCATCCCTCTAGTTAAAACAAAGGGAAATTTAATATCTGTAGAATAGTTAGGTGTCAGGGGGGCCTGGGTGGCTCAGTGGGTTAAAGCCTCTGCCCTCAGCTCAGGTCATGATCTCAGGGTCCTGGGATCGAGGCCCACATCGGGCTCTCTGCTCAGCAGGGAGCCTGCTTCCTCCTCTCTCTCTCTGCCTGCCTCTCTGTCTACTTGTGATCTCTCTCTCTGTCAAATAAATAAAATATTTAAAAAAATAGTTAGGTGTCAGGCATTGTGCTAAGGACACTCTTTAACTTTTTACAACTCATATATCAATGAAAGTTTTTAGTTGCCAACAGAGAAAATCAATTCTGGGTGACAAACAGAAAAGAACAATTGAAAGGATATTTCAGAACATCACAGGATTGCTAAGAGGGTCACAGACCAGGCTTGGAAAATGGGCAGGAATAAAGATAAGACATTACCACTATATTTGTTGTCAAAGTATGTTATATATATCCATGATATTCTATTTGTGTTAACAGATAAGCCATGAGATCTCAATGACTTAAAACGATATGTGTTTTTCACTCAAAGTTCAATCGGTGTTTGAAGACGAGGGGGAGAGTCTTTGTTCCAGTCACTGAGGAAGTCAGGCCGATGAGAGCCTTACGTTCTCAGCACATGACTTCCAAGAACACCTTGAGCCTCAACATTCTATCAGCAGACGGGAGAAGGAAGGAAATGGAGACCCACATGTGAAGCAACGTGTATCACATCTCTACTCATTCTGTTGGTCAGAACTCAGTCATGTGACCACACTTAACTGACAGAGAGGTTAAAAAATATAGTCCAGCTAAGGCTCAGTCAGAAAGAGGAATAGCTCATCTCTGTCCCAGCTCATCTTCTTGTCACCGAATATCTAGGCCATGTTTCCTCCCACACAAAGAACATAGTCACCACCGCCCCTCACACACACCCAGGAAGGATAAACCAAAGTGCTGTCCAATCACTGAGGTTGGATTTAAGCCCAGATTCCTAGGAATGCTCAGTATTCTCTAGCAGGTCCGGATGCGTGGCTCGTCGTGGTCCAGCTACCTGAAACGAGAACAACAAGGTTCCTACTGCCTTCTCCCCAACACATCTACTATACAGTAGTGGGACAAGGACAGAATAATCACAGTAACTCCACTCCTATGGAAAAAAGAAGAGTTACAAGAATCACTGGTCCGTAAGGATTTTAAATTTTTGTAGGCAGGCTTTGTGAAAACCTTGCCCTGAGAGTGAGAAAAGTTTATAGAAGAGACCCTAGATCTGTTTTCTGGGAGAAATTCTCTTCTTCATTTTTCTTCGTGGCTCCTGACTCCACCTGAAAGTTTCTTCTTCGTCCTTTTCCTCTTTGACCACTTGGCTAAGGATAGAGGAAAGTATATCCTCGTTGGAGGTTGCATAGCTTTTAAAACCCATATATTTCTGATAAATTTGGGAGCGCAGAACTTATTTTGATACCCAAAGGCTTGTTTTTGTCTCCAGACTTATGGTTTCTTTGGCAGTATAATTTCCTCAAAAACCTAATAGACATCTCACCCATTTTGCCTCCCATTAGCCTCCCATGCTAGTAACCATACTCAAAGGCCTTTCCTTGTTGGGATCCTCAAGCCAGATTTCTGTTTTGGCTTCCTGGTCCCCATGATGCTCTCTCTATCTGCAGCCTGAGGCCATAGAGACTACACCAGAAGACCTCGCCATAGATTTGATCTGAGCAGCAGGCCTAACTCTTACACAATCTTATCTGACTTGTTACTGTTTTGAGTTTTGGAAGCAGTCAATTTTTCCAACTTTTCAACACCTCTAGTTTCTGACATTCCGGTTGCATTTTTGTATGAAAACCAGCCAATTCTTTCTTGAGTTCATCTACCTTTTTGTAAATGGCTAGTGACGCTTTGCTTTCCAACCCTTTCTTCTACAGCTGATGAGTCTGCATACACTTGACCTGACTTCTGAGTCATAGCAGGGGCAATTTTATCAAAGATTTTGCCAGTGCATAACCTACACCTTCATCTGTCCAGCCTCCATACCAGTTTCCTTGCCACCCATGTGTATTTTAGGTTTTTGTTGTGGCAACATTCCATTTCTGGTATAAATGAGTACCTTAATTAGGGAAATTTCGCTGCTATAAAGGTTAAAGCTTGAAATCTCAGAAGCATAGTCCAATAAAAGTTTATTTCTCATTCACTAAAATCTGATTGGCAAGGCGGCTCTGCTCCTTACAGGCACGCAGGGACCCAGGCTGATGGAGGTTGTGCCATACTCAACATGCGATGCCACATCACCATGGGCGTCCCCAGCCAGCTAAGAGATGGAAGTGGGGAGACCGTAGAGGATGTGGCAGGAGGTCTTAATGGGTCTAACTTGGAATGTCAAATACACTTCTGACTGCAACGTACTAGGCAGAACTTAGTAACAAGGGCACACCTGATTTAAAAGGGAGACTATGTAGACATGAAAGATATAGCCCAGCTATATGCCCAAGAGTGAGGGAAAACAAGGGAAAATGGGTGAAAAACCATAGTCTCTTCCATAAAGTAAAACCACAGCCCAATCATGGTAAACAGTAAGTGAGTTACTGTCGCATAGAGTCTGGACACTGAAGCCGGAACTACGGATGCCTCCAGCGTCGGAACAGGGTGTGGCATAACACTGCCCCCCGGGAAGGGCGCTGCCGCCGCTGCTGTTGCCCTGTCCGTAGCCTGGATGGGTTGCCCGTGGTTTTAGCTTCTCTAAGACACTAGCTCCACACCAAAGCCTAGGACAAAGGTATTACACTGGGTGAGCTCAGATCATGTGGCTACTACCCCCTTGTTGCAAATAAGACTGGGAGGAACGATTCTGCATTTTTAGCTCCCCGAGTGAGCAACAGACTCTGTCCCCATTATAACTCCCAAGATGAGAAATTCTCCAAATAAAGATGGGGAATCAAACTAAATCAAAGAAATTGATTTCATGATAGAAATTTTGGCCAACATGGCAAGCTGGTAGCAGAGAGTATTTTGAGCAAGTGGGAAGTGACCTACTTTATTCTGTCTGTGTCTGTGTGTGTGGTCTTGGTTCCTATCCACGCAGAATTTTGAGGTTTTGCCCTCATCTCGACCTTTCTTGTTCACCACAGTAACTCCAGGGCCTAGAATAGTGCCTGGAACTTAGTAGTCACTCAACCAATATTTATTGATTGAAAGAATCCTTGACCCAGTAAGTGTGTTTATCAATGCTTCCGTTCTTGGCTCCTCTGATGCCTACTAGGGGCTGGTAAAACCTAAAGCAGCAAAAGGAATAGAATTTCAGTATTAGCTAGACCAAGCACACATGTCCCCTGCCTGAGAACAGGCCATGGGAGCGCTTACCTCGTTATGTGATAGAGTCACATGACATAAAAAGAAGTAAAAACCAGAGAGAGGTGGGAGGAAAGACCAGTAAATGATGCCAGATTATTTTAAAGATTTTTAAAAAACATTTTTTAAAGATTTTTATTTTTTATTTGAGAGAGAGAGTGGGAGAGAGAGAGAAAGAGCATGAAAGGGGGAAGGTCAGAGGGAGAAGCAAACCCCTGCTGAGCAGGGAGCCCGATATGGGACTCGATCCCAGGACTCCAGGATCATGACCTGAGCCAAAGGCAGTTGCTTAACCAACTGAGCCACCCAGGCGCCCCTTATTTTTAAGATTTTTTTTTTAAGTTCACTTTTCATAAAGGACATACCAATATTTCAATCAGAAAATTTTTTTAAAATGTGAATACAAAGAGGTTTATGGCCTTGATCTATATATTTGGAATGTTCTCTTTGAGGTGTTTCTTTTTCTTAGGAGGATGGTAGACTTGAGTACGTGTCGTAGGAATGTGTGTTTGTCTCTTCCAGGCATAGAATTCCTTTCTGGGAATGTGAATTCTGACATCCCTTTGGCAGAAAAAGATTCACATTTATAGGCATTTTAGGTGGCACTGAGATTATATGACAACATTTTAAAAGACAGCCGGCTAATATGGGGCAAAGACATTTAATTTTCCTCCCTGACAAGACTATCTCCTTTCATCTGTATTATTTTAGTACAAAAAACCTATGGCCTGCATTAGTCTCTTGTGCTTCCGCTTTTTTTTTTTTTTTTGGCCCGAATGCGGACAAGGTTAAAAAGTTCTCTTCTAAACGAGATCTTTCGGAAAAAAGAAAAAAGGGAATGATCCAATATAACTTATATTCAGAATTAAGATCCTAAAAATTATAAGAATGTCAGCCTCCATAAAAACAGGAGAAATTTCAAGGAAAGGGGCACCCCGCCTCCTCAATAACACCCTAAAGCAGGGATATGGAGCGTCTGACCAGTGGCTTGCGCTGCCAGCTGAGGCTGAAATGCTCGAAGCTCCCATCTCTTAAAGAGACAAGACTGTATTTTGAACATGGTTCACACGGCTGGGATCCCTTCTGCAATGTTTCATGGCTATGGATCCTTAGATTCCAGATGTTCATGTTTCAACAGGGGCTGAGACTAAGACGCAAGAGCAAGACAAAAGAAATGTTTTGCTCAAGCCATTCAGAAGTGGAGAGTCTGTATGTGTTGGCCTAAAACAGGTTCCATGTTTCAAATAATTCTTGGTATTGCCAGTGGCCTTTGAGTATGTTCTGAGAGTTGTTTTTTGTTTTGGTTGGTTTTCTGTTGTTGTTATTTTTATACAAGTTCACGACTTTCTGTTGTAGGATGAAAGAAGAAAAAATTTTGGAAAAAAGAATCAAAAATTACTTTAATTTCTGAGCACGTTGGAGTTAATAGTTTTGGCAACTCGTGTTTTATTTCAAGGCTAATATGCCACGCCATCTGCCAAGTGATGGTGTCTTTATCAGGTTACCATGGTATATAAAAAGCAAAATGCTCTGCAAAGTTTTTGAACAAGACGATTTTTATTTCCCCCTTCAATTTTTTCAAAATGTAAATTAACGTGTTTTTAACAAAACTGTTGGAATCAGAGTTATAAATATTGAGATGATACTGCCCAATAATTTAAGTCCTTTATTTTCTCTCAAGAGCTTAATTTTTTAAATATGAGAATGATCCTGAGGCTTAGAGGATTTAAAAAGTACTTATATGTATGTATAGAAATTAGGAAATCTATAACTTTCCTAACCATGGAACAAATACTCAGAATTATCTCCTTGGAATTTTTTTCTAAAAAAAAAAGGGACTTTGCTCCAACTATATGTAGGAAAAGTGAAACAGTCTTGTTCTTCTTTTGCATAAGCTAGGAACAAAGTACTGAAGCTAGAAGAAGGTGAAAGGAGAAAATTGGGTCTGTACTCTTTTTGACATGAGCTAATAATTTTCACCTTAAAGCTAATGATTTATATACACTATTTTGCCTCTCCCTCTGAAAATGCAGTCTGAGGTGGCAATCTGATTCAGCTCTGTTCTAAGTCGTATAGTTTTTGTTGGAATCTTTAAAGATAGTGTATCATCAGCATGCCTCTTAAATGGTCAGCACTCAGTTTTGGGCTTTCTCCGCTTTCTGTCTCTAGGGAAGGTTTTCCAGGCTTCATTTCTTCCATGTGTTTTACAAAAAAAAAAAAAAAAAAAAATTAAGTAAGTTGTTTATGTCCAGAGACATGCACATACACCAGAAGGCACGCACACATATGTGACAGCCGTCATACACACTTTTGACATACTTAGAAATTCGCGTCAGCGAAGAGTGGGGGTGGGTAGAGATTTCTAGCCCATCAGTCTCACTTTAATCATTGAAATGAAGCATGTGAAGGATTGTTCTGGAGAAGAAGTTCTTTAAACCATGGCCTAACTTGCGACCGCACATACTAGGACTGTGCCTCCTGGAAGGGATGAGATTAAAATGAAGGGGGTGGGAGATACAAAGTACTCCGCCTCAGGGCTCATTTCCAATTAAAACTAGTGTTTCTGGTGAAACATGAGAGCACTGATCTCCATTCGGATCCACGATAAAGAAATTGCATTCCTCAAAGCAACCGGGGGAAAATGTAGAATACTCCACCTAAACCAACGAATATTTGTTGAGCGACTGTTATGTAGTAGGCAGTGCTAGGTGCTAAGACGACTGAGATAGAGCTAAGCTAGAACCAGACATCTTGTAGCTTCAAGCCAGGGAGAGCTTGCCTTCCCCCAAGACGAATGACACCGTGCTCAGAAAAGTCAAGACTCTAGGGATTAGAAGCAAGCCCTCATGAGGACAGACTCTCACAACCCTGCTGTCCGTGTGGTGAGATAGATCCTGACTGAGAAATGGTAGGAGCAGAAGAGGGAATGACAGAAGTCAGATTTGGGTAGTGACTTGATGAAAGCTCAAGCTGCGACCCCCAGCAAGTACTGCTGAACGCTACCAGGGTGGTCAGGGTGTGGACACATAGTTTAACTTTTAAGATAACTGATTTCCCAAGGAGCCATTTGATAAAGATTTGACCTTGTCCTGTCTGATGTGCTGAGCATCTAGTTGGCCACCGCCCCTTAGAATTGGACGATTCTGACCCCTCTTGGAGTGATTAGAAAAACATTGCTGCTTATGAGGGTGAATAGCCAAGAGGTGAAAACCTGAGGCTATTGGGCTGGGGGCGTGGCGGCGGCTTGCCCTCTTTGCAGGCGGCTCCCCAGCCTAACCGTTGCCTCCTCCCCAGGCCACCGATGCAGTATCTCCCCACCACAACGTCTTGTTTCCCAAGACCCTTGTTTCAATGGGTACATCCCTTTAACGAGGCCAGCAGAGGTCAGTCCTGATCCACTTTTTCTCAGTGATGAACCGGGAGGAAGAGCAGATCTGATTTCCGAATCATTGCTTTCTCTTTGCTGGCTTTTCTTCGTCCTGAGATGGAGGCCCCCTGCTTGGTTTGCTTTGTTAATATTTGCATTATTCAATAGTTATTATGTGATAAGCATGTTGTTTGCTTTAGGTTTTGGTTGGTTTGTTTTCTGGTGCTTTTATGCTTAGCTGGTGGCTTAACTTGAGTTACAGCCGTGGTCTGTATGTTACTCAGGGCGGGTAGATGTATATTTTACAGATTCTTACCTGATGCTTCAGTAAATAAAGTTGGGTCAGAAAATAAATAAATAAAACAAACTGAAACAACAACAATAGAAAATCCAAGGGGAAGATCATGTAGCTTTCATTCTGCAAAACCACCCCCCTGGTGTCAGCCTTTAGACTGATCTCTTTTAGTATGAAAACAACTTTGGTTGGCAAATAATACGGCAAACATTTCGGAATGCACGTATTTTTAAGCTTTCTGATTAAGAAATAACAGTACCCCCGCACATTTATCAAGCAAGAATCTTGTCCTTGAGTGAAAATATTTTATGTATAAAGACTGAGTATTTATCACGAGTGCAAAACAGAATCATTTTAAGTAAACAGAATCTAAACCTACTCTTTGTAATGGATTCTGCTATTTGTATTATACTATTTATTGTGAAAGCAGTTTTTAAATTTGCTATGGAAGTTTTAAACCTCGGGACGGGCTCGTGAAGAAAGACGTGTATTTTTGCTTTTAATCTAGTACTTGTTTGTTATTGCTGATGAGCTGTTACTCGCATCAAGGTGAAATTGTCGTATAAGATGATTTTGACATTCTGTGGAAGAAGATGAACATTGTGGATTGGCCAGGCACAGAGCACATTGGGACAATACTCTGTTGCTTAAATTAAATGTTAAGTATTTATTTACCCAGTTGCTTAATTCAAAAAAAATGAGAACTTTCTTGATTTATTAAAAATAACAATAAAACCTAAAATAATATGCAACTTTTAAATAATTCCTATTGAATAATAGTGTAGAAATTTTATTTCTTTTCAAAATAATGACTGTAACAACTAGAGGCATAAACACTGCCTTTTTTCACTTGAACTTAACTTCTGAAGTTAATGAATTTAAAAATCTAAACCAAGTAAACTTATTTTAATTATCTGGGTCAGGGAGATCAACACAATCATTATTTTTAAGTGTTGGAATATGAAAATTGAAAAATCAAAGACTAAGTATCTTGCATTTCAAGCTATCTTAATTATTTAAAAGATCTTTTCCTATATTTTAATTAAACACGAGACTCAATGTTAATAAAAACTACGTACATAGAAAACAAAAGTATGTACGTCAAATATTTTCTCAGCCTGTACGTAGGATTTTTGTATTAGAGTGTTAACCGCAAATTTAAGAATGAAGTGGAGATAATTTCTAAAAATTTGTCGCCTTAGCCTATAAAATCACATGCTACTTCCCTGTTCAGCTGTCTAGATCGGCGATGTTCAACGGAAATATGTAATGTGAGCCATAAACACAAGACACCCGTGTAATTTTAAATTTTCGAAGAGCTATATTTTAAAAAGGAACAAGAAACAGGTGAAATTGATTTTCCAAAATATCTTTTCAACATATAATCTCCGTTGATATTGAAATTGTATCTATTTAAATCATACATGAGATATTTTACTTCTTTTTTTGTCTGTGTTCTAAATCTTCCAAATCCTGCGTGTATTTTCAGCCTACAGCACGTCTCAGGCCGCACTAGCCACGTCCGAGGGCTCCGTGGCCACATGTGGCGACAGGCTATTGTTTTGGACAATACAGTTCCCGATGAGATGATCAAATCCCTACACTCCCAACGCATGGGCTGAATGACTTTTTAGAATATTACTGTTGCTCTGACACCAGTCTAAAAGATTTTTGTGTCAGAGCTAGATTATCAGTGGGACACGGTCCCGGTATTTACAGGAACTCTTTGTTCTCCTTCTATTTTGCTTTTAACAGCTCGCTTTGCTCCATAAAGATGCCCCAGTCACCCTCAAGCTGTGGGATCCTCTGCTTGTTCATGCCTATGAAGTTGAGTTGCTGAGATAGTCACACTGGAGAAAGTGACCTGAAATAGACATTCTAAAGTGGCCCCACCAGGAGAGGCAGAGCCTACAAGAATCTTGTCAGAGATCTGCTTGAGTCTGGAAAGAATCCTGGCGTCTGCCGGCTTTATAGTAGGCTGGTGCGGGATCCTGAGTCTAACCTTGTGATGCCTAACAAGATGCCAACTCTGTGCCTCGGGTGTTCCGGGAGAGGGTGGGTTGCACCTCGTTTAGGCAGTTTTTCTTTCAGATGCCCTTCTTAGGCCGCAGGTTCAGGAAATGTGGCCACTCAAGCAAAGTACCCTCAGGTGGCAGGGCCGGCCTCCCAGGCATTCGAAGCTGGCCTAGGATGACTTGGTAATGGTAAGGAAAAGAATAGAAGAGGCTTGGGGATAAATAGCAGCTATTTCAGGGAGAAGAAATAGCACAGATATTCTGAGGTTTATCCCCTTCCTGTAGGCTGTGAGTTTAGTCGAGAAGCAATTAAGCTGAAAAATGGAAAAGAATTGACAAAATGCAGAGAAGTACCTTTCTTTGTCCTTTTCATCTTCTACTATTATACCCCACTCCAAAGTCCTTATCAAAAATAAATAAAAAGCCGTTGATCTTTGCCAGTTCCAAGAATGTAACCTGTCATGTGTGGGAAATTTTTCTATTCGGTAAGCATATTGCATGGAACGTGAAACACAGTGGGCACTAAATAAATGGAGGTCATTACTATAAATACATTGGTGATGAACCATCCAGGCAATGTGAGAAAACCAGAAGAAAGACAGAATGGCGCCATCTCTTTAATATCTGTCATTTTTCCGTTTTATCTGCGCGCCCTGAAAAGCAGTGCATGCCCATTATATCTTCTTTGTACCCTTCTGAATGGAATCTTATTTTCTTCCTTATTAACGTACCTTAATTAATAGAAGTGCATTTGTATACCTACTGGAGGCAGGATACCTCAGCAGGATAAAGGTTTTGCATCATATTGCTGGCTGATTTGTCATTCCCCTATTAAGTTTAAAGAAAATATTTGTACCATAGTATAATCATGACTCCATATAGTCTTGAATGGGAATTTAATGGTTTTCTTAAATTGGTTCTGAGTCCCTTCTTCATCTTCGGTCAGATGAAGACTTGAGAAGGATTTCTTAAATCTTGGACGGGGGGGATTTTTTTTTTTTATCACCTACCCATTTTTCAATTCATAAAGAGATCTATCACACTGAGTATTTTTAAATTTCTTGGAATTGGGAACCATGGGTTTTCTCCAAAATTAGCACTTACTTATTTTCTTTACTCCTGCCTGAATTTCTGTAGCCATCACCGAACATTTGCAAGCAGTTTAAGGGGAATTTATCTAATGGCAGGAATACGTAGTTATTGTCGCATATTTACCGAAGTCGCTGTTGTTCGCCCTGATTTTTGTTTTTCTCGGAGATCACATGGGAAACAAGCGAATATAATCCTGCGGAAATAGCACAGGGAGGTAGTAACAGCAATCTTATTAAAGTTCAGTGTTGGTAGGAGTCGGATTTTTTGTTTGGTTTCTTTGTTTTTGCACTGTCACCCGTTACCCACTTAATATCCGTGGGCCTTCTATTTAAAGAGGAAGAAAGAGATAACGAATTGGACGTACTAAGCTTATACGAAGAAATGGTGTCCACCCACCCTCCTAGAAACAAGAACAAGAGCTTCGTTAGGATCTCCGGCTCTACCTACTTTTTGGAAACAAAGTTCTGTTTACTCCTTGTTAAAGTTATGACGTGGAGACTGGGACAGTGGCCTCCCAAACCCATCTGCACTCCTGGGGGCACTGCTCTTCCTTTTTCAATGCCATTAACAGCTCACCAGCCCACGGGTACCTCACACTCGGCTCCCGAGAATGACACTTGGTCACAATCAGGCTCCCTTGACAATGACATTTTCTCTGGGAGTCCTGCACAGCTGTGTCACTGTTAACTTTTAATGAACATCCTTCCTTCCTTTGAGAAGTTTCAGTGAAATGAAACGGATGTGCAATTTCTGCTTTCGTCTCCACTTTGTGTGAGAGAATATACAGTCATTCTGCATGCGGAAGTCATCTGTGACATGCCTGGCGCAGGGCCTTTCCACGCTCATACAGTAATTTCGCCCATAGTGACACACAAATGCAAAGCAAGGTGTTTTTTTCCCTGAACCCCCCCCCCCGCCCTAAAATATCTTATCACCTATAATATTGCCGGAAAGGAAAGAGAGTCACGCCCCGGCGGAATTTGGGCCCCACCTTTCATTTCAGGGCATGCTGACCCAATGCGGTGCTCGGTGGGGAGGCGGGCGGATGGGCTCCTAGGACAGTCAGTGCACACAGGCACCGCAGCTTTACCTCGACGCATTATTCTTCCTTGGTTTCCACAATAGCCGGGATCTGATAATTTCGCATTAAACCTCTTTTCAACTATATGGAACTGTAATAAGGTGATTTAGCCAACGTGCCTGTCCACTGTCCCAAAGATTCTGTGATCTATTATGCGGTAATGCGTAAAAAGGAAGAAAAAAAGGAGGAGGAGGAGGAGGAGGAGGAGGAGGAGGAGGAGGAGGAGAAAGAAAGAAAGAACACTGGGGGAAAAACATAAACTAACTCATTATCGAAAAAGATGAAAAGCGGCTCTGAGACAGCTCTTAATTATTGGCAATTTTTTATGAATCAATATAGGTATAGGAATCGAGTGCACAGCCTTTGGGTACATCCACATAATGAAAGCCCAATTAATATCCCCGAGCACAGAGCACTGCCGGCGCGGGGAGCCCGCAGCCAACAGTGACAGCTGCAGTGCCCGATAGAAAACAGCTTCAAAGGCCCCATCCCCACCCCGCCCCCACCCCAGCCTCGACTGAACTCTCCCTTCGCAGCGCCCTCACCCAGGCGCGGCCTGCGGGAACAGATGGGATAGCAGAAGCAACCCATGGCTATCTGTGATGTCACCAAATGAGGCATTTGGGGATGCTGTTTGGGTGGCAAAAATGTCAAAAGAATATGAGAGGGGGTGGGGGAGGCAGGCAGGGGGGCGAATTTTCGGTGAAACGGGCGCCAGTCCGAGGCAGTTGCCGGGGAGGTTGGAGAAGGGGGCCCTGGGGTGGTGGAAAGCGGTCATACTGGGTCCAGATCTGGGCCGGCTTACGTTTCAGGTTTATTTTTGTGTGGATTAAGGGGGCTTTACATTTGTTGGGCTCACAAGGAAAGCATGTGGCCCAGGTCCTGTAGGCCTGCTTGCTCTGGATTTATCCGGGAGGCCAAGCCCGTGCCAGCCTGTCAGGGACGGGTTTGGGACCCTTGCGATTGCTTTTGCCACCGCCCCCCCACACACACCCCCATTTCTCAGTCACTGCTATTTTTTTTTCAAATGGGATCCAAGTTTTCTTCCTTAAGATGCATCATCTCTTGATTTTGTATTCGTTTTTGCTGCAGCAACATAGGAATCCGGGTCGGTCGAGTCAGAAACACTAGGTTCTATAATCAGACCACCCACAACTGCTGTCCAGGAATCCGGTTCCGAGAAACCATGCGGGTAGCGCTTATGCTGATGCCGGGACTTGGGTGGTCAGGCTGGCGCTCTCCGCAGGCCTGATATCTGGGGCACCCACGGGCTGAGAAGGTCACCCAACGCTGGTCTAGTAAAAACAGAAAAGTAAATAGATCATCTAAGAGAAAGAACAGATCCTCATAAAATTTTCAATTCCAACCGAGGCTGAGTGGGGCAGAAGAGGTTCTAAGGGAAAACACTCTTTTGCCATTGTCCCTTGATTACAAACACCATAATAATAATCCACTTATAGTCTGGCAGCTCTTCAGGGTGTATGGAGATTGTCCATTTGATCTTCCCGGTAAATCCAAGATCCTTTTAGGCAATAATTGCAGAGATACAACTGTAGGGGTGAGGTAGCTGAGGCCCAGCAGGGTCGGTGACTTGCCGAGGGTCAACAATGGGGGCGTGTCCAAGACCAGGTGTCTTCTAGATCCTCTACAAGGCATGGAAGTAGTTTGAAGAAATCCAGGAAACAATCAGTGATTTTATTCATTTGGTTTTTGGGCCCAAGCATCATTTCTGCTATGAATATGTCCCTCCAACTAGAGTGTCCTCGTCACTCTTATGATGACACTTGTCATATTGCATTTGCGCTCATTTATTTATCTGTCTCCTGCTACAGTGCTGGGAGATCTTTGAAGGCAGGTCCTTGACCGAAGAAGATCCTTGACTTCTTCGTGCATCCTTGAAGCACCTATGTGCCATCACAATCAGTAAATGCTATTGAAGGAGGAGGGACGATGGATGGACGGACAAATGGACGATAAAATTCTTATTTCCGCTATTGACATGATTTAGCGATCCACAGTTGGACCTCAGAACTCCCTCCCAGGGCCTTGAAGAAACGGAACATGTTGGGTTTAACCATTTCAATATTTGCTACTTTGCCAAAAATACTCACTAACATTAGCAAGAAACAAAAAGAAAAGATGACTGACTCTGATAAATGACGGGGGAGAATTCTAATGGTGTTACGCACAAAAAAAATGGTCGGAGAAAAAAAGCAGTCTTTGGAGGCCTTTATTTTAATTTTACTGTATTATAAGTTCTTGGGAATTGTTCCTGCAGACAACGTTGTAGAGTCCTCTCTGGAGTTCTCTGCTAAGGGAGATGAATCCTCACATATGAGTGCTTCAGTTACCTTTTGGATGGCATCCAAATGAGCATCACTTCAGTGAAGATTTCCTGGAGCACTGCATGTGCCTGACTCCCTCCAGAGGGAGCTGACAAACTAGGAGAGATTCTGAGAATACCGGCAGACACTGTCCGTACAGGACTGTGCCTCTGAGCCCCAAAGCAAATCCCAATCAAGCCCTCTAAGGAGGTGGCTGTGACTTCCAATATGAGTTGGGAACAGGGTCAAAGAGGCTTCATGGACAAAGTAGAAAGAATGCATGTATTAGTAGGAGCCAGAGATATTGGGGGGAGCAAATACCAGATGGTGAAATGGACTCTTTAGACTGTAGCCAGTGCTCTAGCTCTATAGAGATGCTCCAACATCCCGGAGGTGTATGCAGCACGTTCCTCATAAAATGACTAAAGCTGAATTTTTTGGATAAGGAGACAGCGTTGGAGGAAAGTTATTAAAGGAGCATTGCCCAGCTCACTCCCTGTGCAGAAAAAGTTTTAATAATCCAGAAGCATTGTCCAACTCATTACTCAGAGTTCTATCCTGACACGCAGCATAATGTTGGAAAAGGGAAAGTGATGGGACAGAGTCACCTAGCAAGGACAACACTAATAGAATCCTTAAGGTGTATTGAGCTTTACAAACACAAATACTGTGGATGGTGGGAGTTGGGAGATCTCTCTCTAATGCTCCTCAAGTAATATGTGTATCCCACTTCTATACTAGAGTAGTAAGCTGTTCATGAATTAACTGGGATATTGCTTGCCAATAATAATTACCAAGGATTAGTTTGTGTGTGTGTGCCAGGCACTGTGCTAAAATGCTTTAAACGTGTTAGCTCATTTAATCCTCAGCACCACCCTATGAGGTAATTATTTCTCTTAATGATTGTTTTATTTTAGAATAGTTTTAGACTGACAGAGTAGTTGCAGAGTATAGAGGTTTCCTGTATACACCTTCACAGTTTCCCCTGTTATTAGCATCAGACATCAGTATAATACATTTTGCCCAATTAATGAACCATACTGATACATTCTCATTAACTACGGTCCATACTTTGTTCAGATTTCCTTCATTTTTACCTAGTGTCATTTTACTTTTCCTGTCCCAGGACACCACATGTCTCCTCAGGCTTCTCTTGGCCACGGCAGTTTTTCTCAGATTTTTCTTGTTTTTGATGACTTTCAAATTTTTTTTTTCCTTTTCCTTTTTTTTTTTTTTTTAACCAGGACTGTTCTGAGGAATACTGATCGGATATTTTATAGAATGTCTCTCAATTTGCGTTTTTCCCATGATTGTACTGGGTAATGAGTCCTTGGGAGGAAGACCACAGAGGTCAAGTGCTCTTCTCATCACACGATGTCGAGAGTGTTCACCACCAGGGCTCCGTCAGTTAAGCATCCCACTCTTGATTCGGGCTCCGGTTGTGGTCTCAAGGTCGTGGGACTGAGCCCCACCCCCCACATCAAGCTCCACGCTCCGTGCGGAGTCTGCTTGTCTCTCTCCTTCTGCTCCTCCCCTTGCTCTCTCGCAACTCTCTCTCTAATAAGTGAATAAAAATAAATAAAATCTTGAAAACAAGAGTGTCCATTACCAACATGATTTATCGCTGATAACATTAAGCTGCTTAAACATATGGCTGACGTAGTGCTTGTCACATTTCTCCACTGAAGAGTTACTCCCCACCAACCTCCTTTCCAACTCCGGAAGAAATGCACAGCTCTTGCTTAAGGGAGGGGGAGTTATGTTGCACCTCTTCAAGGGGGTTCTATCTCCATGAATTATTTGGCATTTTTCTAGTGAGCGATTTGTCCATTCTTCCCTTATTCATTGATTCCATCATTTATTTGTAGCAGTAAGGACTCAAGGATATTTATTTTATACTTTTGGTTATAATCCAAAAGCACTTTTGTTGATTAAATTGCCTCCGCTTTGGCCATTGGGAAGACTTTGAGTTGGCGCTCATGTCCCTTTGACGTGCCCTCCTTGTTGGGATTTTTGGAATTATTGCCTTACTTTCTGGCACCGTGTGATGCTCCAGAATCATCTTATAGATTCCTTGCCCCAAACATGGAACTAGCCGTTTCTCCAAAGAATCTCGGTTCCCCTCTCAGAGCCTGGTATTAAAAGCCACAACCTAGGGGTGCCTGGGTGGCTCAGTTGGTTGGGCGACTGCCTTCGGCTTGGGTCATGATCCCAGAGACCAGGGATCGAGCCCCACATCAGGCTCCCTGCTCAGTGGGAAGCCTGCTTCTCCCTCTCTCACACCCCTGCTTGTGTTCCCTCTTTGGCTGTGTTTCTCTCTGTCAAATAAATAAAAATCTTTAAAAAAAAAAAAAGCCACAACCTGGGTATTTGGTATGAAAGTCACTATTTTTATCTTCTGCACTTTATACCTGAGGAAACTGAAGCTTAGAAATATTAGGTAACCTGTGTAAGGCCATGCTTTAGAAAGCTATAGAACCTAGATTAAAACTCAGGTCTTTCTGATCTTATAACTACGGCATGATTTCCTGCTTTTCTTTCCCCTCTGGGATACCAGTCTGTTTCTTCCAATGAACCTTAGGTAGTGTTGGAAGATTTCCTAGGCTCTTGACATATATTCCCTTTCTTACTGTCTCTGAGATCAAATTTTGGTAGGGTTTCCGTAAGACAATGGTACTTTGGTTAGTGGTTCTAATCTAAAAAGTATCCCAAGAGGTAGTGCTGAGGGTCTGAAAGTGATTTTTCCATATCTTGGGAAATCATACACTTATCCATGAAACAACTGCCCAGACAAAGGCGGATGTCACATTTCTTTGATTCTGTATCAACTCAATGTGGCTGGCTCCATCACTCATTTCAAAGCATTTGAAGTTCGGATTGGCTGATGATGACCTCATAGGAATTTCTGAGGTTGGAGGGGATAATAAAGAGTCTTTAGGGATAGAAATGCTGGAAAAGGCCATGTTTATTACTGTTCTACTTGTGATCCAACTCTGATTGAAGTGGAGCCATTAGGAGGGCTGTCTAACGTGTATGCGGCAGGGAAAGGGTAACTTTTTTGGATATAAAGTAGACATCTATATATTTGTTTTATGTTTTACTAATTTGCTGTAATGTTTTAATGTTCAAAATTCTGGTCCAAGTTACTTTTAATTTCTGCTTCATTTTAGATGCCTGCTTAAAATTTTTAAAGTGTACACATTGGAATGATTTTTTTTATTCTATTTTCTGAAGGAAAAAACTATATCTTACTGTAGATAAGCATATGGATCTATTTAATATGTTCAAAAGCAATGCATATGAATGACTAAGAGCCTGTTTGTGGCGCTTGGATGAATTGCCTTTTTGGATGGACTGAGAAAGGTGGGAGGAGAAAGGGGGAGAGATGAACTTGAATGGGGGAGGAGTAACATGTGGTTCTAGAAAACAAAAGAAGTCTGAGCACCAGAAGAAGATGACTAGTTTTGATGGAAGGAAAGGTCTTAGGGAATATGGGCAGAGCCTGTCTTTGCCCATAGTTTTGTTCACATGAAACCATATGAGGAAACAATGCAATTGAGATGTTTAGAAATAGAGGATACCATTGGAAAGAAACTTTCAAGATCATCTGATTGAGTGCTCCTCAACTCTGTGAGGCACGTTAGAATCACTGGAAAAGTTTTTCGACAGTACTGACATCCCGGCCTTCCCTCCTAAGTTTCTGAATTAATTTTAATGTGCGCCCAAGCTTGAACCATCAATGTAGTTTTTTTTAAATTACCAAATATTTCAAATGCATAAAAAGTATAGTGAAAATGTATTAGGGACCAATGTATTTACTACACAGATTTAGCACATAACTTATAGCCACATTTGTTTCACTTAATTTTTTTTTTAAGAAATAAAACTCAGATGTCTTGAGTCTCTTGCCCATCATCAAATTGCAGTGCTTTCCCTCCATTTCCAGAAGCACTTGTTACCCTGAAGGTGGTGATGTTCTGCCTTTTCATATTTTTATATCTTTACCTAGTAAGTATGTAGGTGCATATGGTTTTGTTGGCTTTAAAATTGTGCATGCATATATCATGATATAGTACATGTATTCTTTTGCATTTCACTTTTCTTGCTCAACATTATGGTTTTGCAACTCATCCTTTTTCCAAGCTCATTAATTCTGCTGCTCTCTGATGTTCCCTTGCAGAAGTGTGTCAGAATTTACTTATTTATTCCCCCACTGATGGGCATGGAAGTTGTTTCCATTTTGCTTTGTTTCTTGGTATCATATAAATTCTCCTGTGGACATTTTTACACATAACTCCTTGAACACACAGAAAGCATGCTTCGCCAAGGTGAAGCTTTCCTACCAGCTGTGTCTCTCACAGTTGGGTAGAGGATTTAGAGCCTCTCAGGCCTCAGGGGAGGAATGGGGAAACTGAGGTGAATACAACCCTCAAGATGGGGCAGCTTCGGCTTGCAGAAGCCTCCTCGGGCTACGCCAATGAGTTGTGTGAGCTATTATTGTTCCCTATGTGTGTCATGATGGAAAAGCGATTGGGAAACACTGCCTGAAGATATGTACCTGCAAGTGGATGCCCTGCCTTGTGAAATAGGTACATGTCTCACTCCACCACTATTGCTACATTATTCTCTGAAATAATGGTACCAATCTACATGCCCACCTTGCTGGACTTGAACATTTTCTACCAGCCTCAGAGATGTGAAATGATACTTTCTATTTGCATTCTCCTCATCAATCAGGGAGCCTTTTAATATATTTATTGGCATATGTTTATGGCTTGTGAATCGCCTGTTTTTATCCTTTGCTTGTTTTCCCATGGAATTGTTTGTTTCTCCTTCTTACTGATTTGCAATGATTACCTGTGTTCTGGATTTTCGTATGTTGTTGGCTGTACACATCTGCAAATATTTTTCTCAAATCTATGGTTACCTTTTATTTTTAGGGACTTTTTTTTTTCATAAAAATGTTTGCTCCCTAATTCATGCTTCAAAGGAAGAAACTTGAGGTTCATGGTCACACAGTACTGGATGGTGTCGTCAAGTCAGCCATTCAAATAGTGCAACCAGGTCAAAAAGAGCATGGGTGTGACCCCAAGTTTGCAGGGGTCATCTCACTCTGCTTCTACCAGTTAGTGGCAAAACCAGTCTAAAAAAAAATCTTTTCATTCTGAGTAAATGGTTATCTGATGAAACTGAGACACATGGTGATGAAAAACTACTAATCTAATCCAAAGGCATATATATATATATATATATATATATATATATATATATATATATATATATTTAGTGCCAAAGCTGTCAAAACCCCACACCGTTTTCCAAAATGTGCTGTATGGAACCCACTTCCTTAGAAAGTATTCTGTGGTCAGTTTTCTTTTTCTTTCTTTCTTTCTTTCTTTCTTTCTTTCTTTCTTTCTTTCCTTTTTTCTCTTAAAATTTTCTAGACGAATTAGTCTGCGGGATCCCCCTTTTCTGTGCAATGCCTAAAAACATCTCAAGAAACTAACATCCTATGGAAGAGATGTTGAGAATCTCTGGACTTGAAAACCTTTGTCTTAGTCTCTAAGACTGCCTCGTGTTGGTGGTTTGTCTAAAGAGTCTAGCAAATGTATGAAGATAGACGCACTAACATCCATTTTAATGAACTTTCGGCACTGGTATTTTGTAAAGAGAAATAATAAGGCTAATTTTGTTCCCTAATGGAATCCACACTCTCCCCTTCCTCTATGTGTGCATGTCTAATAATGTTGTGACATACGGGATTGTGATCACTTGTTGAGTCCTATAGAATAAGGCATGGCGCTTTGGAACTGTCTCCGATTTAGCTGAAGATCTGGAATTCTAGGGCAGAAGACAGAAACTCAGAAGTTGGATGTTTGCTAGGAGAAAATTTTCTCTCCGGCCTCTATTCTCTTGGGTGGAGAATTTTGGTGACTGACGTATGCTTACCCAGGCATATGCTCCCAAGAAAGACAGAAGTCAGTTCCCAAGAAATCAGTCGTGAACTTGGGCCTTCAAACTCTGGACAACAAGGTATCTTTACAAGTCAAGACTAAGAGTACTTACTTTATGAGTGAGAGATTTTTACTATGTATCATTCTTTATATTTGAAATTTTGAACAAATGTATATATTATCTATTCAGTAACTTAATCAATGGGATTAATAGTGATTGACTAGATTTCATCTTTATGATTCAGTATGTTTATCAAGATCATACTGGGTTTCTGGCCCCACATTTGGGGGTGCAAATTTATATATGTACAAGATTACAAGTGTTCAAATTATGCATAGAAAAATAGGAAGAAGTATCAAAATTTTAACCGTGGTAGTCTTTAAATTGCTAGGAATACTGGTGGGGGGGTTTCTCCTTCCTTCTAATTAAGAACTTTCTATATTAGCATATGCTACTTTTCCAATGGTTTCAAAAGTTGATTTTATTTTTGGATGTACAAGAAAAAAATGTATGAGTATGGCAGATGCTGGTATAATTTTAGTGTTAATATATGTTTTACAAAGACCTCCCAGCCCACTTTGGTATAATAACTCTATCATGTATAATGACAGACCACTAATTATCAGCATAATTATTAGAGGAAGACAGTTAGAAAGTAATGATATCCACAAGCTTTGGAAATAGACAGAGGGCTTAGATCCAAAGTTTGCCACTTATTCCTGGCTGACCTTGGGTAAGTCCCCTAGACCTCTCTGAACCCCGTTTCCTCACTTGTTGAGTGGGTAAAATAATAACACCTCCCCCATAAGTTTGCGATGAATGTTAGTTAGAGAATCCATCAAAGCCCTCAACCGGTAGCGTAGTGAACACATAGCGTAAATCCTGAGGATTATTAATTCCCACCGGGGCTTTGAGCCCAAGACTTTCAGCTAAATTGCAAACAATGTCTCATATGTGACAGAAACATTAGCGGGCCTATGTACTTTACAGAGGCTGTTTACCTGGAAACCAGGGTGAACTGGCTTCAGGCAGAGAAATACCATGAAACACTTCTCAAGAGAAGGGTTAATATATATATACATATATATTATACATATATATAAAATATATACAAAAATATATACATATTTTTTTTCTACAGTAAGATGTAGGAAAAGGAGAAGGTAACACAGTGAAAAATCAATTAAGCAATCTTGGACACCAGGTCTAGTGTTACCTGTGGGAAGGTGATAAAGCAAGGACTACAAAGCTACTGATCAGAGAAAACCAAAAAGGGTATTAAAGAGAGGGTCTGATCCCAAGCCCTGAATAGAATTTCAGGGAAACGAATGATGGTCTAGGATTACCATGTTATAAATCAATGAGGTGAGTCAGATGATATCATACACCAGACGACCAAAATTCAAATAGATATTAATAACACCTGACCTTGGATATTAACCCTCAACAGAGTCATTTATAATGTAAAATTCCTGGTTGGACCATCCAGCCTATAACCATATGGTTCTTTTTCTTTTTCTTTTTTTTTTTTTTTCTTTTTTTTTTTGAGAGAGGAGGAGGAGGTGGTAACGATTGGCTTTGGAAAGAAAAAAAAATAATTCAATTTAAAACAAGACATTTGGGCTTTGCAGGCAGGAGGGTTTGGAAAGGGTCGGAACTGCCGAGGCTGAGCTATCGAGTGTCATGGTGGTGTCAGGGTTGTTTTCTGAGAAATAGTTGTACTAATTTTACCAGCGGCGTTTCTCTCAGGCTATTTACCACCTGAATATTTGTCGAGGCCTTTGGAGGAGGCAGCCAGGCATGTATATCTGGAATTCTTTCTATTTGGAGCACAACTTGGGTGGGGAAGTCTCTCTGGTGACAGGGGTGGGGAGCTGACAAGAGATGTTGCTGTGAGAAAGATGGGATTTCAAGAGCTGTCATCAAGATTGCGAGGTCTGGTTACAGCCGATATTTTTCCAAATGCCAACCACACGAGGATTTAAAAGAATGTGCAAAGAAGCATGTGGTGTGCTCCTCATGAAGCAAAAGTGGGCTAAGTGGCTCGCTCAGCATCACGGCCCCCCAGCCAATCGCGAGCTCGGGCTCCCCGGCCTCTTCCCTGCGAGGTCTTGGCCACCTGCCCTCCTATACAATTGTGCGGAGATTGGATGAACCACAATGGTATTTAAAGCACTCTTCCATGGTGCTCTTGCAGTTGTAAGATTTCCCAAGAGGCAGTTGCCAAGATTATGTTCTTTCCCACTGGCTTTTAATTTGTAAATTTTAATGGGCTTCAGATATGGCATTAGAGGCGGCACTTCGCAAGGTGGCTAGAGAGGAGACGGCGCGGTGTGAACCTTCAGGGCACGCCCTCTGCCGTCAGAAAGGGGCTTTAAAAAGGGGGGGCAGAAAGATTAAATTCTCTGATTGTCAGCACGCTGCTTGCGGAAACTCTGGTTTTATTATTTTATTTTTTAAAAGATTTTATTTATTTATTTGACAGAAAGAATCACAGCCAGAGAGGGAACACAAGCAGGGGGAGTGAGAGAGGGAGAAGCAGGCTTCCCGCCGAGCAGAGAGCCCGATGTGGGGCTCGATCCCGGGTCTCCAGGATCATGACCTGAGCCGAAGGCAGTCGCTTAACCAACTGAGCCACCCAGGCGCCTCAGAAACTCTGATTTTAAAAGAAATCAGTAATCAGCTATGTTCTTATAGTAACTTGAACATCACACAATTTAGTTTTAAAGTAAACCACCCTTAAAAATGAAAGGGAAACACACCAACGACTGGATCATATTTCTCTTTATGTTTTTATCCACCCTTATCATGCAGACGGCGCTGGCAGCCTTCCCAGATTCCTAACACTGCCTCTGACACTCTTCTCTCCTCTCTTGATGTAGCAGCCCTATTTGAATTATTAGTTCTGGAACACCTCCTTTCTCTCAACCTAGAAGGCAAACAGATCCACCCTCTCTGGGCGACGAAAGCGTGATCAATAGTATACTAGGATCCACTTGGATTTCAGTATTGAGCCCTTCATGAAAGGAGCTTTATTTGAGGGTAAGCCATTATCCCGCCGGTGAGTAAACTTGTAAACAGATTTCCTAAGCCCTTAAACTTCCCGTATATGATCAATTACAGATATTTCTCAATGCATTTGCTACCAAGCTCTCTTTCTTAAACTGCTACTAAGAGTTCCAAGGTTGGTGTGAGCCTGTTACCTTTTGTTTCCCTGTGTTGGCATCTTCCTCTTTCCAAATAAACCCCTTCTTAAGAGCTCCACATTGTCTTATTGAGCCTCAGCTAAGCTGATATCTCCTAGTTACTTATTTCCAAGTTGTGGCTCATGCTGTTGGGAAGCTTCCAGGTACACAGCCCAAGAAAGCTGGTCTTCAAGTCATGGTAGGGGGGCGCCTGGGTGGCTCAGCCAGTTTAAGTGTCTGCCTTTGGCTCAGCCCATGAGCCCAGGGACATGGGACTGAGTCCTGCATCGGGCTCCCTGCTCTTCCTGTCCCTCTGCCTGCCTACCTCCCTCTCCCCCTGCTTGTGCTCTCTCTCTGTCAAATAAATTAATAAAATCTTGAAGGAAGGAAGGAAGGGAGGGAGGGAGGGAGGGAGGGAAAGGAGGAAGGGAGGGAAGGAAGGAAGGAGGGAAGGGAGGAAGGGAGGAAAAAGAGAGACATGGTAATACTACCAGGGCTTGCCTTATGCCAAACTTTTTCTGATCTCTTAGTTTTCTTGCCTGCTTTTCCTTTTCTGGATTTACATTCTCTTTTTGATGCTTTTCTGCAATGTTGCAGCTGCTGTGCAATTATTGTGATCTTTTTTGTTGTTGGGCAATATTCCGCTGGATGAGAATGTCACCATTTTGCATTTATCCCATTGAGGGACACTCAGGTGAATTCCATTTGGGGGCTCCAAAGAGCAGCTCTGCTATGAACGTTCTTGTACCTGTAAGCTGACACACTCTTGCAAGGGCAGCTTTAATATTTATACCTTGAAGTAGAATTGCTGTGCCATGGGCTCTGCCTGCCTTACTAGGTGATACGAAATGGCTTCCCAAAATGATTGTCCCAGACAAGATCACACAGCTAATAAGTATAAAGATCAAGGTTCTGTCCTGAATGTTTCCCTCTGTAATTTGTCCCCATCTTCTACCCCTGAGATAATCCTGGCTACAACCAGGCCTGCTCCTATTCCCACGGCCAGCTCTATGCCTACCCAGATTTTTATTCTTAAATGTGACTCTGGGTTCTTGGGTCCTCCTATGAGTGAAGTAGCCCTTGCCAGAGTGAGGTGTGAGCCCCAGGCCTGGGCCCATGTTGAATCTGGACTTAAAATTCAGTTTCTCAGTTACATTAGCCACATTTCCAGCGGCTACCGCCTGAGACAATGCGGATCGTGAAACGCCCTCATCGTTTTAGGCCGTTCTGGTGAACGGTGCTGGTTTCAGCAGTCTCTAGACCCCTGAAGGGGGCGTGACAACCACCTGCTCATAAGGGGGCTTTAGTCATGAAGACAGGTTGGAATTGAGGGTTATGGGCTAATGCCTATTTTTTCTTTTTTTTTTTTTTTAAGAAAAACAGGGAGAAACTGTAAGCAAGGAATAAAACAGAGGGAGAAGGGGGGGAAGAGCAAAGACATGGCTCTGGAGAAAAGGAATAGGAACCAAGTTCGTGGGCTTGTTGAAAGTGCCAGGAAGGCAGTAGCACGTGTTCTGTGGGGGAGTGAAAGGAGCCGAAGTCAGGTTCTTCAATAATCTGCAGCAGGGGAAGTCACAGGCTCACAGTAAAGACAGCTGGGCTTAGGGAACAGGAAGCCCAGTGTGGCAGAGACCTGGGTGCTATGGAAATAGAGAAGGTGGGCCAGTGGAAGAGCCCCACTGCCCCGACCTGGGTTCAAATCCCTGCCCCTCGGTTCCCGGCTGTGTGGCTTCGTGCAAACTACTGCGATTCCTCCTCTGGAAAGCAGCGATGGAAAGATCTCCTCTGGTGTGATTGTGTGGATTAGAGGCGACTTATGAAAAGCACCGAACCGGATATCCAGCCCCGCCTCCCCCACCGAGATGGTACCGCATGTATTGTAATGACTCGTGTTCTCGTCCGCGGTTCACGGCACAGGCGGTCTGACCGAGATGCCTGGCTCCGCTAGAGCTCAGTCTGCCGTCTCCCCCGTTCCGCACAGGGGTCTTAACTCTAGCAGGATTACTCAGCGTTCTTGTTTACCCTCTAGCTAAGTTCAAGAGTAGCTCAAAGAAAACGTAGACATTGCCCCTTGGTTCTGACACAACTCGTCCCTGATTTTTTTCTTTCTTTCTTTCTTTCTTTTGTACCTTGCTTTAGTCCTCAAGCTCTCAATTCACCTTCTATAACCCACTGTGCCATCCTAATGAGTATGATTACCCTAACTGTCCCTTGCTTCCTCTGGGCTTCCCAAGGTTACAGACCCAGAAGCATTTTAGAGCTAGGTGAAAGGGAGCTTTCTATGGTGCTGTGCGCCATTCAAAATTTTCCATTGGCCTATAGCTCAGAGGTAAGTCTAGTTATTGGACTGAGTCCATTATTTCAAATATACTTAGAAAATTGTACATTATTTGGATAAGAAGTAATGGCAGAAGCCAGAAGTATTCTGATGTCCTGTTCTCAAAAGGTCAAATGATGTTTTTAAAAAAATTTTAACTACCATGAGGGATGAGAAGGGAACTTTGTAATGTGAGAATGAATCTGGCTCTGGGCAGCCTTCTCATCCAGAGTCAAAGTGATGACATAACCGTGTAACAGAAGGGCTTTAGGATCCCTGGTTAAATGGTTCAGGTTATTTACAAACATTATTCTTATTATCATGAAAATAACCAGTAAGTAGGGAATTTTCTCTTGCATTCAGAACTTACAGCATTCCACAAATGGCCTTTTATGTCTCAGCTGGTGAAACCATAAAGAGGTTGTTATTCTACAAAACGGCTTTTCACAGAAACCTAATTCAATTTTAAGAAAATGAATACGAAGGGGAAATCCCTGCTTTTGCTCTTTCAATCGCTCTTTCCTCCCTCTCCACTCCCACTCTGAGGCCAGGTTCATTTATCCTTCCCTAAAAGACCTGGGGAGCCTCCAGGTGTGAGAACACACAGTTGTCATGCATTGTTTGAGATGTGGTTTCTGCCAGAGGGAGAGCCATTAAGGAGCACTCTTTGGGGAAATAATAAATGTATAGAAAGTTACACATGATAATAAGATATATTGAGATGTAGTTTTGAAGTAGTTCCACTATCTGCAGAATAATACACTCTGCTTGTACAATAAAAATGGCCACAAGAGTATCTTTCCAGGGGGCGCCTGGCCGGCTCAGTCGCTTGAGCCCCAGACTCTTGATTTCCACTCTGGAGATCAGTGGTGATGTCAGTGGTGAGGCCAGGCTCCACACTGGTTGTGGAGCCTGCTCAAGATTCTCTCTTTCCCTCTCCCTCTGCCTCTCCCACCCACCCCCACATCCCTCCCTCTCTTAAAAAAATAGTGTCTCTCTGACATATCAAATGTGTTTCATCTTTGCTAGATGACACACTTGCATTCTTCTCTAATTTTGTTGAGATTTTTTAAATGTTAATATCAAAACCAGAGTCGAATCAAATCAGATGTGCCAAGTGCAGCTGTATTTTCCAACTACACTCTGATCTTCTCTTCCGTAAGGGCTGGGGGTGGGTGGGGAGGGCATGTCCCTCCAATTGACGATCACTGTCCTATACTCACCTTATTTGTCTTCTTAAATGGCTATACCATGATCCATGTGTAGAATATGATGACTGTTGACATGAATGAATCTCAATCAGTGAAATTTTATACAGTATAAGGATGAAATTGGGGGAGGATGGTGAAAATAATAGGTAATAGAAATAAATATGCATGTGGAGTCCTACATATGAACCAGCCATTGTGATGAGCTTCTCACATGTATTACTTGATCTAATGTTTATAATACCACTTGGAGGCAACTAGTCTTTGCTTTAGGCAGCTGAGGAAACTGAGACAAAGAGTAGCAAAATAATTTACCCAGGTCATATGGCTCATAAGTAACTGAACCAGGGTCCCAACCGGACAAACCCTCACTGTCTAGGGGTTTAGTTTGCGTTTTTCATCTTTGCAGCTGATCCTAAGTTGTTAATTGGTCAATTAGTTATTATTGAGGTGATCACATAATTTGTCATTTAAACTGGGACCATTTCAGGAATAAAAGAGAGAGCAACTCTGCCAGGACGACAGGCCTAATGGGGGGCTGTTCCTACAGAAACCTGCATGTGGAGTCAACTTAGCTGTTTACCTTCTGTAGGAACAATGTCATGAATGGGCCTTAGAGCCCCAAGTAAACCTCCTCCATTTTGTTAAGATTTTCCTTCACAGACCCCATGCCACTGTTGCCTTCACAAGAAAATATTGAAGTGGGCGTGCCTGGGTGGCTCGGTCATTTAAGTGTCTGCCTTTGGCTTGGGTCATGATCCCAGGGTCCTGGTATTGAGCCCCACATCGGGCTCCCAGCTCAGCAGGAAATCTGCTTCTCCCTCTCCCTCTCTCCCTGCTTCTGCTCTCTTTCTCTCTCTTTCTTACTCTCATATAAATAAATAGAATCTTTAAAAAAATATATTGAAGTATCTCCAGTGCAAAAATATAGAATTCCCCCCCACAACATACTAAAACTTCTGCTTAACAAGGACTCTTTCTTTTTCTAATGTAGCAGGTATATGTGCTTATTTGTAAAATTCTTCAATGATACTTTAACTTTTCTTTTTAAAGGCACCAAATAATGCACACAATATGACTCTTTGGGTAGAACAAAATTATTTTTATACATTGACACTGTGTGTATGTGTGTGTTAATACCTACATATATCTCTGGATGATACCCACGAGAAAAGTCCCCTCACAGTTGTGTCAGGAAGGGAAAGGATCTTGCAGCTGGGGAATGAGGGGGTGAGCGGAGAGGGGAATGGAGACTTGTTTACACAGCACCTCTTTTTGCTCACATTGAATTGTTTGGCATGCGTATATTTCTCTAATGAAGCAAAGAGAAAACCTAGGTACATACTTCCCATGCAATGCGATTGTATCATAGCCAGTAGGAAAGCAATCTGATTAAAGTTATTGCACTGATTTCTGCTTGACTCATAACTTTACATCTTAAAAAAAAGAGAAGTGACTTTTTTAGAAGGGGATGCCTGAGAACCGAAGTGAATCTTTAATTGGTGAAATTTTAAGCGGCATTAATGAGGGAAGTGAAATTCAACTGAAGTCAAGCTGGTCACTTGGGCAGGAGGGAGGTGTCTCCCGGATGGCACTCCTCTATACACTCTACATACTTTATACTCTCTGTAAGTGTCTTTCTTTTCTCTAACTATGAACCCATAGTCTTTCTAAAATATCTACTTTTTTTTTTTTTAACAATGAAGGAAGTTTAAGCTCCAACCACAGTGTGGAAAAGAATAAGATTGCAGAATATATAACCGTTTATAAATATAACTTCTAGACAAGAAACGGTGCTTGCCTAATTTGGGGTTTCAAGAGGATGTGGAATGTTCTGCTCGTTAGTTATGAACACAAACACTTCTAAGATTAAACTATGCAAATAGTGGAGGAAAGGATCAATGATGTACAAAAGTATTCATTTTGGCCATATGCTTTGAGACAATGCACTGCAAAACTGTGTCCTTGAATTAGTGTCTTCAATACCGCATGATTCAAACAGAAGCAATCCATCAGCCTCCGCAATGTATTGGCAGTATAGACGTTTTATGGGAGTATGACTAAGACTTCTAATTTCCCACCCAATACCTGACCTTCCCTTATTACTAGTTACAGAACCCTGACTTCATGTGGGGCCGTGATTTTTTTCCTTCGAAGAGACCACGTCTTCCAGGCTTCCTTGCAGCTGGGTGAGGCCCTGTGACAAAAGTTGAGCTAATAAATTATAAGTGAAATTATTTTGAGGCAATTCAGGGAAAGCTCCTTAAAAGAGTTAACTAAGCTAGGAGAGATGTCCCTTTTGCCCTCCTCCTTTCTCTTTCATGCTTGGAGAGAACATTTAATGACTAGAGGAACGTCGTCATGGTGTAAGGAGGGAAGAAGATAGATCTAGAAAGAGCCTGGGTCCCCGATGACTTGAAGAAGTCACCATATGAGCCCCAGATAGTCAGAAGTAGGATTTCTTTTCTGTTAAAAATAACCCATTGGCGTTAAGGGTCTGTCCTTGACAGCAAGATGTAATTCCTAACTGATCAAACCAATTACTCCTCTTCTTTGGGAGAAAGGTTATCGCAGGATGAAATGAAGTTGGCATTCATTCATCATCACGCCTAATCTTGGCCCTTCACTGTGCCTGCTTTTTGTTTTGTTTTGTTTTTAGTTAATTCAGTTTGAAAAAGACATTTTATCTCTTAGAACAACCCAGCAGCTCTGTCTTCAGTTCCTTGCACGCTAGCAAAATTCCTACTCTTTGTGAACAACCGTCCTTCGACTCGCAGAAACCTCAATTAATAATCATTTTGCTCCCAAGATGACTCTAGGGGACACTTACTCAGACACTGTGACTGTCACCATAGTTGTTGGAACTGAAGTTATATACACAGATGAACTTTTCTCACTTGTTTATTTTCCATGTGGGGTGTCTCATTTTAAAAACAAACCCATTGGAAGTCCCCAGGCCCTAGATGTAGGCTGTGTTATGTATATCCTTTGAAACGTCTTTCTTCTTTCCTTCAGGAAGGAGGGGAGTCAAAAGCTTGAGTAAAAGAAAAAAAAAATTAAAGAAAGAAAAAAAGAAAGAAACAAAATAAAAACCATATTTTTAACAAAAGGATTTTTGAAAGCCTTGGAAAATGTTGTGTTCACTCACATAAGGCCCCACTGTTTTAAACATATTTTACTATAATTTTTCCTTCAAAATTCTGACATGCAAAGTTGAACAGGGCTCTTTCAGTGTACAACCCCAGGATATGGAGAAATAAAGAGAACAGTATTCCAACTAATGCATACTCAGTGGGAATCATAATATCGCATAATTGCTTGAAATTCACAGGCCAATCGATGTCATCTTCAGAAATATGCAAGTTTCCCTTTGTTTTCTGACTTGGAGGTATTTCCTTGCTTTAGGGCTTAACCCTTCAGTTGCTACCCCTAATTATTGAAACATGATTGGAAATGAATGTAGAGCCACGCTTCTTAAACCCACACCAAATGTGAGGTTAGAGCCCCCAAATCTGCCAACTTTTGTTCAAACAGAAACACAAAATATGTATTTAACTTTATCAGTGAACCTCAAGTGTTTCTTTTTACCCATTTCCTCTTCTACCTGTTTCTAAACACACACACACACACACACACACACACACACACACACGCGTACACACACATATATACACGGCCCTTTAAATTCCCACAAAAATCTTTGTAAGAACAAAGAGTTGCTATTTTGGGGCATGTAATGACATGTTTAAAAGTTCATCAACTTCCCCTTTTAACAAAAATCTGGCAATGAGTCTAAAATAATAATTCACAAAGATTTAGAGAAAGAAAAATCCTTAAGACGTCTTCCTTTGTAACATTATGTAAATCATAAATATACCACTGGTCTGGAAGTGATTACAACAAGCTCCAAGACAAAAGACATTCCTAAGCAGACACTGTTGACAATGGGCTCTCTTTTCACATTAGCATAGAAGAGGATTTGGGAAGGTAAGTCCTCATAATAGTTAAATAAGAGATTCACGCCATTATGAAGAATTCTCAAGTGTACGTGTTCCAAGAATAAACTAAATCCTGGGCCATAACTGATTACACGAACTCATTACAGCAATGTGTGTCCTCTTCTTCAAGGTGAATGCGTCTTTTGGTGTTGCAAGCATTCCTCCACTCTTCTCCAGTTTTCTCTTTGCTTCTCAATTGTCATTGTCCCTGACCTTCCAAACAGGATCCCTGGAGTGAAGAGGAGGAAGTTCTATATAAACAGTTCATTCTCCAAGTGTGAGTCATTCCTGAATCAGCTCCCCCATTCCCTATATACACCCAGGCATATCTAAACCTCTCAGTTACTTGTAGGAAGCCTTGCTTTGTTTTGTCTTTCCCCACACCTTTCCAGAGGGCAAAGGTCTAACTTTTTCGCTCTCCTCCAGGCATTTCAATGCCGGGGTTGGATATTCAGTTAACAGAACTTGGAGAATTTCATTTTGCCTCATAGTATAGCATTAGAAGCTAAGGCCAGCCAACTCGAGAGGGATACTGCAATGCCATTTTATAATTAAACAGAGCACCCGCTGCAATGCATGTTATAACAGATGAGTCCCGGCCCCAGGTACTAAGCCAGGACCTAGGAAACTGCCCAGAGCCTCTCCCCGAGCCAAGATGGGTCAGTGTCTCTTACTGTAATTAGAGAATGAGGCTAGCTCTCAGTCATTAATTCCATTTGAAAAATAGCCATAACTAAATTAAAAAAGAAAAAGGAAAAAAATTAGAGTGCTTTTAAAATTGAAGAGCCCAATAATAAAATGGAGATAATTGACGGGTGATTTATGATTTCTAACAGTGTTTTAGCCCGTATATAAATTCCATACAATGATTTGCAAAATTCGCCAAGATGATTTGCAAAATCTTTCACTCCCTTTATGAACTGGATGAAATGAGAGGCTCCTGACGCTTGGGCTGGACAAGGGTTCATAGACTGGTTAGTACCAGGAACTCAACCTCAGATGCCACGGCCTCCGGTGGGTCCATGACCAAAGCAACCGAGGACAGGAACAATCGTTACGCCTTTTCTCTCTAGTTTCCGTTCATTTTCTTGTTTGCAATACGAGACATGGGTACAGGAATGGATCTGTCTATTGTGAGAAAACTACAGTCCAAGCAGAGCTGATGTTTAGGCGGTGTACCCTTGAGGCTAACACCGTCCTTACTGATGGAGAGCTAGAGGGTGCTCTCAGCCCACAGGGATGACCAGCGGAGAGTTTCTCCAGGAACTCTCCAATCTCCCCATGACCCAGCAGCTGGGACAGCAAGGTGCCCCTAGGATGTCGTTCTAGCACAAAGGCATCCATTCTGATAGGTCAGTCCCCTGACCTTAGTATGAAATATTTTCAGTATCACCCTTGAGTACAAGCGCAAAGAGAAATAGCAACTGGCATTTTTACCTCCGTGGAGGACAGACAAAAAGGCAATGGAACTCAATAAGGTCACTGGGACCCAGGAGAGCCCATGCTCTGGTACAGGGGGCAGCTACTATGGATTGAATAGAAATATGGGACCCGTGTAGCCAGATCATCTGATTTCTTAAGAGAAAATAAAACCCTGTGTCCTTATATAAAATCTCCCAATGAAATTGTCACCTCATTCAAACACTGTAAGGGGTAAACAGTGTGCTTTTATGGTTCAAACATCTGGCCTAGGTGCTCCAAATTTGCAACCCTTCCCATTCCTGAGACAGAGGAGAGGACTAGTGTTGGAGTGACTCGCCCACAGCTCACAGGTCGTACAAGCGATCTAGTGGCAGGGTAAGACCTAGAATTCAGAGCTCCTGACTTTCCTTCCAGTGAGGGCTGACTTCCTTTAAAACAGGTTCTGTGCGTGATGGAATACCCTTCAGGAGAGATCTGTAACCTGCGTAACTTCTTAAGCAGGAGCTTTAATGTGTTCAGTATTATGGCCGTTTCCATTAGTGTTTGCTCTGGCAACAGCAAAACAAAAGCTCATCTCCAAAGCTAACAGGTAAAGATGGAGCCAAGGGCAGAAGTTCCAAAGATAACAGCCTTGCCCAGCTGTGAGAAAAGGCTGGAAATCACTTTTTAAGCAAAGACATCCACAGAACTCCAAGCAGGGTTTTAAAACACCTCCATGGTGAGAGTGACCCCCGGCAGATCGAGAAAGCACCCACATCTGAAGCAATTCCAGTTAGGGGTCATTTAAGTTTAATGGATCTCGAGTTTCATATGATCCTGAGACTAATCTGCTCTTTTATAGCTGTTCTTTACCTTTTGTATTAAACAAATGTGCCCAGGGTGACGCCTAGCATTTGTAAAATACATTCGTTCATACACTTATCGCAACGAGCGAGCATTGAGTAATGTATGCAAGTGTCAAGTCACTATATCGTGCACCTGAAACTAGGATAACTCTCTACGTTAACTATACCAGAGTTAAAATTTTTTAAAAAACTTAATAAAAAGAATGGAGAACCTCAAAAAAACAGATCTGTTCATAGATTAACTCACATTTGTTCAGGATCTGCTATGGGCTAGACCAGAATTCCCAAACATCTGATACTGTCGCACCTTCTACGTGATTTACCTCTCTTCTGCTGCTTCTACTGTTATCCACTTGTTTTTCAAAAAAGTCACATGTTCTTTTTCCTTAAATAGAAAAAAACTGGGGGGCACCTGGGTAGCTCAGTTGGTTAAACATCAACCTCTTGATTTCTGCTCAGGTCATGATCTCATGGGTGGTGAGATCAAGATGCCCCATGGTGGGCCCTACACTGAGCAGGGAGTCCGCTTGAAGTCTCTCTGCCTCTGCCCCTCCTCCCACACACATGTGCACTCTCTCTCTTTCTCAAATAAACGCATCTTTTTTTTAAAAAAAGATTTTTTTTTATTTATTAGAGAGAGAAAGCCCGCATGCATGAGAGTGAAAGAGAAAGAGGGAGCAGGGGCAGGGGAAGACAGAGAAGTAGACACATTCCCCACCCCCACCCACCTTGCTGAGCATGAAGCTTGAAGTGGGGCTCCATCCAAGGACCCTGAGATCATGACCTGAGCCAAAGGCAGACACTTAACTGACTGAGCCCCCCAGGTGCCCCCAAATAAATAAATCTTTTAAAAACAGAAAGAAAAGAAAAGAAAAGAAAAGAAAAAAGAAAAAGAAAGAAAAGAAAAAAAAAAGAAAAGAGCAGAACTGTCTTTGTGCTGGGATTGTGGTTGTATCTATGAATTAAGTAGCCCTTGGTCTTGAGACTTCATGAACCATTAATACCAAAGAACTAAATAAACTTTTAAAATAAAAGTGATGGGAGTGCTACGATAAAAGCAGAGGGGGAGCCATGAATTTTCTTTGAGTCACATGGAGAGATGGAGAGGGCCTCACACGGGATGTGATGTTGGGTTGAGCCTTGTGGAATGAGCAGGAATTTCCAAGGGCAAAAAGGAGAAGAAGGTCATTATAGGCAGAAGAAGCATCTGGAGAGAGACATAAAGTCCTAGAGTGTGTTGGGTATTTGGGGAATAAGGAGTGGTTCTACCCAGTAAAGCCAAGGACAATGAGGAGAGTGCTGGGAAAATCTGACAGGGCTTGGTTTTAAATATATTATTACATAGGAGGGAGCAGAGCTTTCAACAACGAAGGTGAAGGAGCTTGGCCAGCCAGAGGCCTTAGTGCAGGAGAGCAACTGATCTGCGCTGTCATAGGAAGACAATTTTGCCTTCAAAAGGCTGTTGAGGGAAGGGGCTGAAGGTAAGAAGGTCAATTAGGAAGTGCTCCAAACTCCTCACGCCGGTGACGGTGACATACTGATTGAGAGTAGCAGCTGAGACGAAAAGGAAAAGCCAGATTTGAAGACCGTGTTTGTTTGAGGTAGAAACAATAAGGCATGGTGGCCACTTCGATAAGGAAAATGGAAGGAGTAAAAACTGAATCCAACATCTTTTAACGCGTCTGGGTGGATAAAAGTGCCATCTCTCAGGATCCAGGGGAAGCAGGGCTTTCGGAGGGTGAGGTGGGAGAGAGGGGAGGAGGGGGGCTGCTTGATGAGGTGGAGCTTGGAGATATTAAAGCTGAAGCCTTCAGAAGATTCTGGCTTCATATGAGATTGTCCACACTCAATAAAGTTTTTGTGTGTGTGTGTGTGTGTTTAACAGAAGACTCTGACAGGAGAACCTCACCAAGAAAGCATTAAAAACTAGAATTGGGGAGCGCCTGGGTGGCTCAGTTGGTTAAGCGACTGCCTTTGGCTCAGGTCATGATCCCGGAGACCCGGAATCGAGTCCCACATCGGGCTCCCTGCTCGGTGGGAAGCCTGCTTCTCCCTCTCTCACTCCCCCTGCTTGTGTTCCCTCTCTGGCTGTGTTTCTCTCTGTCAAATAAATAAATAAAATCTTAAAAAAAAAAAAAAAACACTAGAATTGGGGCTCAAGAAGGAAGATGGTCAGCCAAGAGCTTGACCCATGTCGAAATACCCTGAAATGACCTTTAAATGATACAGATGGAAACTACTTATACTGAGAACCCCATTTACTGTAATTAAATCATTTTAAAGCTAGTAGTAAAAGAAAACACAAAGCCACACTTATCCTCTTCCATGACATTTTCCTTTAGGGAAAAAAGAAAAAAACAACAAACTTGGGAGATGGTTAAAGGCGCATGGTCTTAGAATCAGGCAGATGCAAATCTGAGTCCTGGTCATGTTATTTACTAGATGTTTGACTTTGAACAAATTATTATTTAATCCTTCTTAGCAAGACACTTTATGTGCTTTGAGGCAGACCTTATTCTGGGGATTGGGAATATAATGATAAATAAACCCTGCCCTTAAAAAAAAAAGAGCTTAAATGATCTTTTCTGAAAAAACTTGAAGTTTACAAGAGACACTACCACCTAGCAACCAGCACGATGCACGATACATAGAGAATACTATGAACCTGTCGCTTTCTAAGTGTCAAGTACTTTCTAGTCATTAGCTCATTTAATTCTTACACCAAAAATTATGAGGTAGATATTGATGTTGTTCCATTATGCAATTAGAGAAACTAAGCTAAGGCCCCTTGCCCAAGTTCATGGGCAACAAACCAAGAGTTATCTGACTCTCCAAATGCCGCGCTTCATCTTTACTTTGTCAGACGAGTGATATAGGCAAGAGCACCTTCTCTCTTAAAGCACAAAAATATGAGTAGATGAACGAGAAGTTATCATCCAAGGAAGTGCCGGTTAAGATATATGGCAGTAACATGAGGATAATCAAAACTAAAACTAGTCAAGAGAACACTGGTATAAATTCCTTTTAATGATATTCAGAAGGACTCAGCCAGGGATAAGTTTCTACAGACGCTCTTCAACAGCTCATAGACTGGCAAGACCCCACAGTCACACAGGATGGACCTGAATCTAGGTACAAAATTGGTTCCTACGACAAATCATTTCTGGAAATGGGTAGGAATAAAAATTAGTGAGTCAATAACTTACCATCGGAAACATTTTGGAGGTAATTTGCACTCTTAAATAATGGAATACAACCGCTTAGAAGTCTTTTTGGAGAATCTTTGCAACTCTACTTCCTTTTCATGTCTACTTTGCACTTGCCCTGAATTGCCCTCTTCATTTTGACCATCCTGGCCCAGTTTAGGGTGTCTTCATGCCTCCCTCAGATAGCACTCCGCCCCTTGTCTCCCACCTCCCTGCTCACATGACCACAGCTTCTCCAAGCCTCTAACCGTTCCAGTAGCTCCCCATCACCAAAACAATAAACCCACGTTCATGTAAGAACACAGGTCACTTACAACCATTTGGCCTTCATTTAATGCACACAACTTCTTAGGTCCCAATATGCCCTACAGTTCCTTACCTCTGATTCTCTGTGCTTGTTGGTCCCTTTGCTTGGGATGCCCTTCCCCACTTTCGTCTGATAACTTCCTTCTCATCTTTAAACACTAACACTGACTTTTAGAGTCATCCTCTCTAAGAAATCTTTGAGCCCCTTTCCATGTTCTAATTTTTTTTTTAGCCCATATGTTCTGTTTATTTCAGAATCTGTCCCACTCAGACTTTTACTCATTAGTGTGTTGATTTCCCCTCGAAAGAAAACATCATCCTCTATATCTTTGCATCTTCTACCCAAGGGAGCCCCAGGGCATATAGTAGGAGCTCAATAAGTACCATTGTATTAAATAGAACTGAATCCAATTATTATCTTCATGGTCATCACCCACTGATGGGTTAGTGGGCTTTCACAGGAGTATAATTTGTTGGTGGTGCTACATTTCATGTTTAGCATGGTGGCAGGAGAGACAACCAAACTCTGCTACTTTCAGCCTAAAGAAAAGAGGGCCCCTTGAAAATGGTAGGTAAACAAGAAAAGCTAGAGGAGCCTGAAACGTGCTCTTATTATCACTCCTGGAGGCCAGAGATGGGGATTTGAGTGTAGGCCAAGCCACTTATCTTATAGGGTCCCAACCAGTTTTCCAAGAAAAATGAAAGAAATGAGCAAAATGAAAATCTGTGGTCAGAAGGTTACAGAGGGAAAAGCACACGTTTCTGCTAGGGAATAGGAAGTGGTCTTGTCTTCCGCAGCAGGGCTGTCTAATAAATCTGGAGAGTTTTATTGACTTCATAGGCGCAAGAATAACCACCCGGAGAAGACATCGGGTTTCACTTATTTTTTTGGAAAGTAATTTTTCACAGACGCGAGGTTAAAAGAACGTGGTTGCATGGGCTTCGGCTGTGGTGGTGTGTCTTCTGGTATGCGTAATGCAACTGGATCTCAATTCTGGGACAATGCCCAGTCTCAGAGGTCTAAAGCCTCTGCTGAAAGCCATGAGGACAGAGTGCTGCCAAAATTTTATGTATGCAACTGTAGATCGATTGTCTTAGTGCAAGGGTAGACTTTGATCAAGGTGGGAGGGGTTTCATTAAGCACTGTTTTCAACTCTTAATTCTACAGCTTTTCCTTCTACTTGTTGCTAAGTCTACCACAGACCCAGAATGGCCCCGACACAGAGAAGCCCCTCCCCAAGCCCACGTCTGGCTCTCAGACAGCAGCAGCGACTGGCAGGGAAGGAGTTCTCGGGGAGAAAAGATACACAGTTTGGAAGGTTTTGCTCCTTGCTCCCTGATTTTTGGTCTCATGTAAGACATATTCAAAAAGGAAAATGCTTAAAGTTCCCCCCTTCCTACCTCATGTCTGTGATTCATTAGGAGAATTTGAAAACTTCCTCCATACAAAGACAAGCTTTCCTAAGGAAAGGACTGATAAGGGTGTATGTTTGTTGGATGAGTTCTTCCTTTTTAAAAGTGTCTGGCCAAGAATAGAAAATTTAGCCAGTTTGAGAAGGTTTAAAGTGCCCATTTCTTAACTCCTTTCAATTGTCCTCTTAATCATGGAAGAGAGGGCAACTAGGTAAAGTGTCTCACAGTTTGCAACGTTCATGTTCGATCCTTGCGGTAAACCTGTAGGCAACTTCGCACACAGGGCAAGGAAAACTGTTCTTCACAAGGTCATATTTCTTTCATAAACCAAGACCAAGGAAGATAGGGGAACCGTGGTCTTGGCCAGCTGGGTGGCCAGTGGCGCCACCTGATGTGTGGGAAGCATCTCCAGCAACGCGCACTGAGATCTGAGATCAAGAGCCCTGGACTGGGAAGGAGGAAATCAATCAAACCTAAAAAACTTCATCTGAAACAATCACCTTATTGTATAGATGCAAAAGCAACTGGGTGGTTTTGAGATGTAAGCAACAGAATCCCTTTTCAAAGGAAAATCTTAAGCAATAGATTAACAAACATTTATCGGGTCCTTGGCATATGCTGGGCACTGAGCTAAGCGCTGTACGTGTATAGTATTACTTCATTTAATCTTCGCTACTCTTAAATAGGCACTGTTATCATGTCTATTTTACAGAAGAGGAAAATAAGAGATCAACTTGTTCCAGAGGACATAATATATAACCCACCATATGAAGTAGGTCAAAGCAGGGCTTTTGTGGTGGAATTAGGATTGGAATACCATGAACCTTTAACCGCTGTCTGCTTTCCTCTTCTACCAACCTCTTCTGTCTCCCTGAAACAACGCCCAGGCTTTGTGGAGCGGAGTTTCAAAATCTTTTGACTGGATAACCCCTAAAGTTCTTTCCCCGTTTACTGCCCAGTGATCCTAATTCTGGGGTTGTAAATCATAGTAATCCTCAAAACCACTTCCTGAAGCCTGGATATTGGCAAACCTTGCTCTTAGTTAATAGGGCCGACTCAAAGCCACTTTTCACATATCTTCAAAGAATAGCTTTTTCAGATTGCTTTGCACCAATAAATGTAAAGATGAAATCAAGGAATTTTGCAGATGAAGCATTCTGATGCTCTAAGATTAAATATGTTATTTACATTAAAACAACAGTGGTGAGGTCAGGACTGATTTCCATTTCTTGAATAATTAAGTTATTAAGTATTCTATAACTAATACATTTGCTTATATACTCAATGACAAATTATCTCTAAAAAAAACAGCTAAAAAACAAGCATCAGGTATATTATTAGCACTTTTACCTCTCACATTAGCTAGATGTCTGTCTGGATATCGGCTCATTCAGAGGAGGGGGTTCATCAAGGAAAGGGGGAGACTTTTGATGTCTTTGTTAGCTTTTCACAAAGGCAAAAAACTCCACAGGCTGAACCTCTTAACTCCTAACTCACATCAGACATCCCTAAATTGCATGGCTTTAATGTTGCTGGGGAGGGGGCCGGGCTCCTTCTTACAGTGTGGTTGAAGGTGTAAATCAGTATAAAATTATTGGAGGGCAATTTGGCAATAGCTATTAAAAATGAAATGCTCATACCTTCTGACCCAATAATGATTCACCTTCTGGGAATTCATCATAGAGAAACGGCTCAAAGATGTAAGAGTAAAACGATGTTTGCAAAAATATTTGGTACAGGGAAAACTGGAAAGAACCCAAATGTGCATTAATAGGCAATTGGGTAAAGATAGTATGGTTTGGCCATACAGTACAATACCGTGGAGCCATTAAAAAGAAGATTAAAAAGAAGCACACTTTTTTCAGACTGGCGTAGAACGATGTCTAAGACATACCGCGAGGCGAAAACAGCACACCTCAAAGTTGAACTATAATCCCATTTTTTGCTAAAATAATAAATGAAATGTTAAAATATGCCTTGAAAAAAAGTTAACTGGTTTTCTTAGCTGTGTGGGATTGTGGAAGATTTTCACTTTCAATGCTATTTATTACTATAATGTTTCAAGTTATTTTATATATGTATATATATTTATATAGATATGTTATTACTTTTGTAATCAGAAAAAATAAACGTTGCAGAAGCTTGGTCTCTTGAGACCCCAGTTACAGAAGTGGAGAAGGCTAGTCCAAATCCATTAACTTTACTGGAAAACAAAACTTAGCTGAAATCGGAACAGGGACGTCCCTTAACCGAAGGGAGGTCACTCATAGGAAACTTCTGGCCTTTAGAGTCTACAAGCCATTGTAATAATTAGCCCACAATGAAATGTTCTTCTAAAGAGGAACTAAGGAGAATAAATTTTAAATGCAGCCAGTTCTTGAACCACCGCTGTAGTTGAGAGTGCGTCTGGGCACCAGAGTTGAAGAGTTCTCTTCTTTAACTGTCTTTGCCAGAGGTGGGGGTGGGGGTGTGCATGTGTGTCATCAAAATGAAGAAGAGTTCATGTTTCATTTTTGCACTTTGACCAAACTGCGATGTGGTGCCATTCGCCTGGCTCGGGGGCCAATCCCGACGGTGGCGGTGGCAGCGGCGGCGGTGGGGGGGGGGGGGGCTGCAGCTTGTACAGTTAAGGGGACTCTTCATTACAAAGAAAGGAAAATTACAAGTACAAAATTAGGCACAGCATTCTGAAGGGGCCCCTGGAAAGGACAGGGCCTTAAACTAAGCTTAATTAGCTTCCCAGAGATCTGCCCCACTCTGACTCAGAGTTCTTTAACCAAGATAACAGCGGAGAGTAACAGGCACACTTCCTTTCCTTTAAGAATTACCCTACCAGGGGGCGCCTGGGTGGCTCAGTGGGTTAAGCGACTGCCTTCGGCTCAGGTCATGATCCTGGAGACCCAGGATCGAGCCCCAGATCGGGCTTCCTGCTCGGCAGGAAGCCTGCTTCTCCCTCTCTCACTCCCCCTGCTTGTGTTCCCTCTCTGGCTGTGTTTCACTTTGTCAAATAAATAAAATCTTAAAAAAAAGAAAAAGAAAAGAAGAATTACCCTACAAAAGAAGAGGAGTTCTGGTGTCATGGGGGAAAGCTAGAGGCAGCACCCCAGAGCGCTAGGAGACTGTGCGATCTCTGTACTTTGGGGGACATTTGAGTTTCTGTGGATATTTGAGCTGAAGAATCTGTGCTTGTTGACAATGGCAGACGCCCAGTTCTTGATGCTCATAAGACCATGGCAGAGTTGGAGAAGAGGTATTAGGTCATCAGTCTAGACTCAGGTCCAGGGCAGGATGGCTCACTGCTGCAGTCACTCCGAGCCTTTGCCCAGGCAGCTTGGAGATGTCTTGAGGGTCTCAAGGGTCTCACTCTTAGAAGCTTGTTCCTCTTTTTTGGTTACTGGGCACGTTGTGGAGATGTTTGATGCGAGGAGGGGAAAAAGGCAGTCTAGAGTTGGAACCACACAAATACTTAATTACATCCATTCACCTAGATTGATATCAGTGTTTTCCACATGAAGAAAATGATTTAGTGTAAAGAAACTCTGTGTCTCTGGCATAAAGTTGCCATCAGGGAACAAATCACTGATTTTTTCCGGTTCCTTGTATTTCAACTTCGGTGGTATTGAGTTTCTTTTTAGCCTTAGGAAGAAAAGCTAACTTGCTGGGGACCTCCTTAGCCAGCATTACCGAGAAAGAGGAAGAGTGAAAATCTGCTTTTGTTAATAGAAAGTGACTTCCTAAACACTTATTTTGGGTCTGTTTACCTGTCTTTGGTGAACTTAATGTGTTCCCGATTTTTATTGTAGGCTTTTATGGCAGCATAAAAATGGGGAGTCTGGGGCACCTGGGCGGCTCAGTCGGTTAAGCGCCTGCCTTCGGCTCAGGTCATCACCCCAGTGTCCTGGGATGGAACTGAGCGCCAGGCTCCCTGCTCAGCGGGGAGCCTGCTTCTCCCTCTCCTCCTGCCCTTCCCCTGCTCCTGCTCTGTCTCTCTCTCTCTCTCTCTCTCTCTCTCTCTCTCTCTCTGTTGAATAAGTAAATAAAATCCTTAAAAAAAAAAAAAGATGGTGATCCCGGAGACCCAGGATTGAGTCCCACATCGGGCTCCCTGCTCGGCCAGGGGCCTGCTTCTCCCTCTCTCACTCCCCCTGCTTGTGTTCCCTCTCTAGCTGTGTTTCTGTCAAATAAATAAAATCTTTAAAAGAAAAAAGAAAAAAAAAAAAGTTGGGGATTCTGAAAGCTAAGTTTTTATTTTTTTCATGTTTTCCTTGCAGTCCATATCAATAACGAAGCTCACCTCCCAAAAGCTTCTGATGGCTACTTTTTTGTAGCAAAGAGAGGATTGTTCTCGACCAGAAGGAAAGTAGACCTGGATTGTTACTGATTGATGAGGGTCTGCCGTGTGCCCTAGCGAAATCTCTTGCTCCTAGGCCTCACGTGTGTGTGATTGTGTGCGTGTTGCCCTGCTGGTTCTTTATGTGTTAGGCGGTTTATGGGTTTGTGTGTTCTTGTTGTCTGCCTTGAAAACACTCAAAACAATTCTTTCTTTGATAAGTAACGCCATTCACAAGTATAAAGTGCTAAGCTATAATGAGTCGTTGGATATTGATTGACGTTTGAGAGTTCACTCTTTTGGCACCCAGCAATCCTCAGGAACCTCTTTTTTTTTTTTTTTAATTCCCAAAGATGGGCTTCCAGTTTATCAACCATCAAGAAAGTAACTGAAGGCACCCTGCTGGGCTGGGATTGGAGCCTGCTTGAGATTCTCTCCTCCCTCTGTCTCCCCCAAAATAAAGAGATAATAAATAAACAACTGTTAAATAATTTTTAAAAAGATTTTATTTATTTATTTGACAGAGAGCAAGATCACAAGTAGGCAGAGAGGCAGGCAGAGAGAGAGGAGGAAGCAGGCTTCCTGCGGAGCCGAGAGTCCGATGAGGGCCTCGATCCCAGGACCCTAAGATCATGACCTGAGCCGAAGGCAGAGGCTTTAACTCACTGAGCCACCCAGGCGCCCTAAAATATTTTTTTTAATTTAATTTAATTTATTTGACAGAGAGAAACACAGCTAGAGAGGGAACACAAGCAGGGGAAGTGAGAAAGGGAGAAGCAGACTTCCCACCAAGCAGGGAGCCCGAAACGAGTCTTGATCCCCGGACTCGATGTGGGGTTAGATCCCAGAACTCTGGGATCGTGAATTGAGCTAAAGGCAGATGTTTAACGAATGAGCCACCTAGGCACCCCTAACATAATTTTTTTGAATATATTTCTTTTTGACCACCAGTAGTCTTTCAAAGGTTTTTATTTATTTGACACAGAGATAGAGAATACAAGTAGGCAGAGCACCAGGCAGAGGGAGAGGGAGAAGCAGGCTTCCATCGGAGCAGGGAGCCCTAAGAGGGTCTCGATTCCAGGACTCTGGGATCATGACCTGAGCCAAAGGCAGCAGCCTAACTGAGCCACCCAGGCATCCCTACAATAGCTTTATTTTGTTTTGTTCTGTTAGTTTTTTTTTTTTTTTTTAAGAAACTAAATACAAATGTTATCTGAGTTAAATTTAGGTGAGTTTAATTAGATTTAAAAAATTGACTGAGAATTCATCCAAAACGAAAAATATCATCTTCAAAAAATAAACAGACAAAACAACAAAAAAAAACAGCTATTTGAAAAGGTATAGGAAAAAATAGAATTATGGGGAAATATTAATTTTTAATCTCCTGAACTGAAAAAATAAAGGCAAAAACGCTATATGCTTAAAGATACTCTTTTCATTTTAAAAATATTCAATACAGTATATCAATCTCTGGGACTTCCTGTGACTCTATCCTTTCATAAATGTGCCTTTCAGAAATTACTAAGATAATGGAAAATAAAAATTCCTGAGTAGTACAAAATTACCAAAGGCACAGTGTCCCTGGAAATCACTAGAAGAGGGAGCCCTGGATGGTTCCGTGGTTGAGAGTCTGCCTTTGATTCAGATCATGGTCACAGGGGTCCTGGATTGAGCCCCATGTCAGTTTCCCTGATCAGTGGGGAGTCTGCTTCTACCTCTGCTTCTTCCCCTCAGCTTGTATTGTCTCTCTCTCTGTGTCAAGTAAATAAAGAAAATATTTTTAAAAAAAAAGAAAGAAAATCTCTAGAATATTTTCCCAACCCAAAACCATTTGATTTGCCAAAAGCTTTTTTATGATTTGTGAATGTACTTAAACGTAATCTCATAAAGAAGTTAAAATATTTTAGTTGTACATTAAACATATTCTCTTTAGGAAAAATAATGAAATTATATGAAGTTAGTACTTCCCAGAAAAATATGGGTAATGTAATGAAAAATTAATACTGTTGGTGACCTCAGTGATGTGAACTATCTTAAACTCCTTATTGGCAAATAAGTTGTAAGCTCTTCAATATTTGGATCTCTGTCCTGAATCAAATGTTTTAAACATGGTTGGGTACAAAAAGTGTTTCTGGAACAAATGAACACGATTGAATTCAGGTAGATGTCAGACTGTTCACTGTCTGATCCATGTTTCCCCAATCGTCTTTGTTATTAGTCCTGATTTCAGCAAAAACTGATCAAGTAAGAACAATCGTAATCCTGTCTTTACAAATGAATGTTTTCCGATGTTCTCTGAAAGTTCACAGGTGTATGTTGGTTAGAAAGTTGGTTTAAGGGGCGCCTGGGTGGCTCAGTTGGTTAAGCGACTGCCTTCGGCTCAGGTCATGATCCCGGAGACCCAGGATCGAGTCCCACATCGGGCTCCCTGCTCGGCGGGAAGCCTGCTTCTCCCTCTCTCACTCCCCCTGCTTGTGTTCCCTCTCTGGCTGTGTTTCTCTCTGTCAAATAAATAAAATCTTTAAAAAAAAAAGAAAGAAAGAAAGAAAGAAATTTGGTTTAAAAAGAGAATACGTTAATTTATTTTTGTAATAGAGAATTCCAGTAGTAGACTAGACCCAGCTTTTCAAATAACATTGTCCAAAACACCTCTCTTTTTCTCTCTCTAGATCCCAACTTGATGACTTTCTGTGCTGTTTTCATTCTTAGGCAAATATGATGGCAAAGATGGCACCATTCAGCAACCCCTAAGTAGAAGGAGATTGTTTCTTTGACACTTGGGGCTGACCTCCCATTGTCCTAACTGGGAGACATGCCCGATGCTGACCCCACGACAGTACCCCGGGGATATGTGGGTGTCATTTTGGCTACATATTGTGCAGCTGCCATCACAAATTACCGCAGGTGGGATGGCTTTCCGACAGAAATGTATTCTTTCCTATTTCCGGAGGCGGGCGATCCTAAGTCAAGGTGTCTGCAGGACTGTGCTCCCTTTAGAGGCTCCAGGGGGAGATTCTGTTTCTTGCCTCTTGCAGCTTCCGGCAGCTTCAGGCATCCTTGGCTTGTGGTTGTATCCCTTCAATCAATCACCGCGGTCTCACTGCCTCCTTTGTCGTATCTGGGCGTCTCCTCTGTGTGTTTGTGTCCAACTCCGTCTGCCTCATATAAGGACACACGTGCTTGTATCTGGGCTCACGGATGATCCAGGGTGATCTTATCTCAAGAGCCTTAACTTTAAATGCACCTTCCAAGATCCTTTTCCCAACCAAAATCATATTCACAAATAGGAGGGATTCGTACACAAACATCCTTTTGGGGGGGGGGGCACTTCTGCTGGTAAATGATTAACAATCTCCTTGACAAAAAAGGAGAAGCCCCAATATATAGCATGTATATAGTTGTGTGGTCTTAATACTGCTAATGGTCAATTTCAAGCTGCCAACAGGAAGTCACTGAGCTGTGGAGATGGGAAGAGATGCCTGGTCATGCCCTTAAAACATGCAGACCCAACAGATGTGGTAACCTCAAGAGCATGGGTAACTATACAATGTATTCAAATAATTAAGAAGTGGGGAGTTTTGAGTGCCTAGTAGCTCTGTTTTAAATATAATTTATTTAATTATAAATGTATATACTTTAAATTTTAATAGCAATCTAGTTAACAACTGGCTCACAAGATTCCTAAGAATTTTCCAGTTGGTTCGAATACCGTAGTACGAGGCAGCTCCAACATACCACTGGATCAAATGTGCTGATCGATCAGGACTGACTCGAGGCATAGGGTCAGCAATATTCAAACCACGCGAACCGAAAGTGGATGGTTCTTTAAGAGAAAGTTGGGGTGTTATGACATAAAGGAGGGGAAAGGAATATTAGGAAGACCAAATCAACAAAGTCACTTCCATATAGTTTAAATATATTTTAATGATGTCAGGCCAAGGAAAAATTTCTCAGCAAAGTGCAAAGTAGTTACAGGTGCAAATATTGTGACTACTTGTGGCTCTGCAAGTCAGCGCGCTACCTAAGGGAAAATCACTATTTTTCAGGTCATTTTACTTTGCCCGTAAAATCCGTTTTTAAGCCCAGATACATGTGTTCCGAGGTGATCAGCTTCTGTAAGAGACATAAACGAATGGTCTTTTTATTTATTATTTATTTATTTATTTATTTATTTATTTATTTATTTTTTAACGTATGGTCTTTTTAAAAGACATCATTTCTTGGGGTGCCTGGGTGGTTGAGTCGGTTAAGTGTCCAACTCTTGGCTTCGGCTCAGGTCCTGATCTCCTGAGGTGATGGGATCAAGCTCGTCAGACTCCCCACAGACCTTGGTGTCTGTTTCAGATCCTCTCTCCCTCCTCCCCCGATATCCACGCTCCTCCCCCTGCACCCTCTCTGTCTCTCTCTCTCTCTAAAATAGATAAAATCTTTTTTTAAAAAGCATTTCTTTAAAATAATTTAATAGCTTTATTGAAATATAATTTGCACACCATGCAACGCACCATTTAAAGTGAAAAATTCAGTATTTTTTGATACATCCTCGGAGTTGTTCGTTCTCCACCACAATTAACTTTAGGAGTTTTGTCACCTGAAACAGAAGCTCACCATGCTGCTGTCACCTTCCAATGCCCGGACTCTGAGCCCCAGCCCTCGGCAGCCACTTGTCTATCTATTCTCTCTCTGTAGGATTGTTTATTCTAGGAATGCCATACAAATGAAATCATTTGACGCATATTTCATTGTGACTGCATAAGGTTTTAAAGTTCATCAGTGCAGCAGATAGCAATATCTCCTCCCATATTTTTATTGCCAAATAGTATTCCCCTGTGTGGCTATACCACGTTTTTGTTTATCCATTCATTAGTTGATGGACATTTGCATTGTTTCCCCTTTTAGGCTATCATGAGTAAGGCTACTCTAAAGACTCGTGGACAAGTTCTTTTTTTTTAAGATTTCATTTATTTATTTGACAGAGAGAGATCACAGGTAGGCAGAGAGGCAGGCAGAGAGAGAGGAGGAAGCAGGCTCCCAGCTGAGCAGAGAGCCTGACGCGGGCCTCGATCCCAGGACCCCGAGATCATGACCTGAGCCGAAGGCAGAGGCTTTAACCCACTGAGCCACCCAGGCGCCCTCGTGGACAAGTTCTTATGTGGACATAGATTTCATCTCTCTGAAACTAATGGTCTTCTAAGTTAAAATGTTTAGCAAACTTTCTTACCTTCCACACATTTAAGGGAGCTGCATTGAGGAATTAGATCAGAAATGCCAGTGAATAACTCTCCCATCGTGCAAGAGAGAAAATGAAACTCTCTCCAGGCCTCTATCAGGGAAACTAAAATTCCCTCTCTTACCTTCAGGTTTTCCCCAGCCTCTTGAATCTGATTTCCAGATCAAAGAAGTATTTTTATTATTCTTTGCACTTTGCATATGGAGAGTCCCTGAAGGAGCCCTGTGAGGGACTAATTATGCGGCCTATCATGGGCTGGCCAGGACTTAACACAGCAGGGGGCATTCAGCCACACGTGCACAGTGTGCCCTGAGCTCACGGTGACCTCCTCTTCCCAGAAGTGTATGAGCAGGGCTCTTCCTTTGGGCTGAGCCAGTCCCTAGATTTGCTGGGACTACTATGACAAAGTGCCATAGACCGAGTGGCGGAAATTTATTTTCTCATGATACCGGAGGCTAGAAGCCTGACAACAAGGTGTCAGCAGAAGTGTTTTTTCCTAAGGCTTCACTCCTTGGCTCGCCTGCTCACTGATGGCCACCATCTTGGTGTGTCTTCATATGGTCTTCCCACCACACCTGTCTGTGTCCTAACCTCCTCCTCTTATAAGACTTTCCCAGTCCCACGGGAATGGCGCTCCCCTAATGACTTCCTTTTAACTTAGTATCACCTTTAAAGGCCCTATCTCTAATGCAGCCACATTCTGAAGTATTGAGGCTTAGGCCTTCAACATAGGAATGTTGGGGGTCCAGTTAGCCCATGACACAGCTGTTCACTTCAGAGGGGCCCGGAGCTCCAACTCTCTGCACTGGCCGGGCCCCAACTGTCGCCATGGGTCCTCTTCTTTGTGCGGCTCTTCTTCCTCCTGTTCACCTCTCCCCTGCAGAGGGACTGCTCCCCTCGTGTCACATCTGGAATAGTGACACCACGTCTACTGCACGACCGTGGCTGCACACACCCTCCACGTCTGCAAGATGATTCAAGTAACCCTTTGGGGGGCTATATACAGTCTCTTAAAAACAAACCCCAAAATGCAGCCATTACCCAGAGATCGGAGGTCAAGGGCAACGTAGAAGGAAGAGATCGCCTTGAGGTGTAACTGACGACTCATCCCAGTGATCACACTTGCCGATCTTAGGAGAAGGAACTCTCAGTCAGTACATAATTTTTCCTGGGGCCGAGCCTAGTAAAAATCACATGACCATATAAGGGATGGCCCTAAATTCTAGCGGAATCCCAACCGTACAGCCCCTTAGAGAGAGCATACTCTCAAATTGGTCTTTGTACCCTATTTGTAGAAATGTTAGCCAGATTATAGCTGAAAACTCTGCTAATTCTGGGGACGTTTTTGGTCTTGTGCCTGGAACTGTTGAAGCGTACTTTCACACCTACCACATGTAACACTCGGTAGCATAATTTCCAGCACGACACTTTCCTACTTTATTTTTAAAAGAAACAGAGCAGAGACTGAGGACCTGCTCACTCTGTTGCTTTTTGCAGGAGGCTCCTTAAAAAGTGGAAAGAATGGCTTCTGTGCTGAAAAGAGCCATATTTTGCCTTTTTAAAAGAGAAAGGGGACACAAAAACCTTTGCTCAGGGGTGCCTGGGTGGCTCAGTTGGTTAAGCGACTGCCTTCGGCTCAGATCATGATCCTGGAGACCCGGGATCGAGCCCCACATCGGGCTTCCTGCTTCGGCGGGAAGCCTGCTTCTCCCTCTCTCACTCCCCCTCCTCTCTGGCTGTGTTTCTCTCTGTCAAATAAATAAATAAATAATCGTTAAACAAACAAACAAACAAACAAAAACCTTTGCTTAGAATCAGAGAGCTCATGCTGATAACAGAACATGTGTACTTGCATGCTAATAAAAATATAGATAATGTCCAGTTTACAAGGTTCTTGGAGAATAGTGTCGTAATTAATAAATCTCAATATTGGAGCTTGGGAAAGCTGTTAAAAGCAGACAGGTACTTTGTTTTTAAGACAAGGAAAGGGAGGCTCTAAAATGTTGAAGACTCGCCCCAGACCAACACTCCACCTCGAAAGCAGATCTTTTCTCTCAGGCCCCTAGGCTTCCCACCCCCCAGGCTACTCCTAAGCAGGCCTGTCCTGTTGGCCTAACTTGCAAAGAGACCCCCTTCTCTCTCCAGCAGAGTCTCTATTTAGATTCCAGAGTTGAGAAAGCAAAGGGTATTTCAACTTCAGCTCCCTTAGCAAACGGAAGAAAAGGCATCCGCCTGACCGGTGGGCTTTTGCAGCGGGTCCCGGGGCTCGCAGCTGTCAGGTCTCTGCGGCAGCGAGCGGTGCTGACCGCCGGTATGACACCAGGGGGCGCAGTATCCCTTGTCCTGACACAGGCATTGAAGGCAGGCTCTGAAGTCTGGCTGGGCCTCAAAAAAATCTGACTTTCCCTCCTTTCAGGGTTTCTCTCTGGAACCGGCCCACTCTCCAAACCCCCCTCATTCATCCTAAAACCGTTTCTGGTATTTTAGTTTTGTTTTGTTTTCCCTCCTGGACGCCCAGACTCTCCCCCTGTACTCTCTCAGATTTGTGCATGTTTCTAGAAGGGCTTTTCAGAGACACCAGCCCCTCCCCAGCGGCTCCTCTTCTGCAAAGCCCTGGAGCCCATGGCCACCGCCCCACCATTTGTCCTCACCTGGAAGGGCCCCCTCACCCCACCACCAACTCCGGATCTTCTAGCAATCCTTTCAGAATGAAGAACTCTCAAGGACAGGGCTAGCTTTTCCTGAATCATTGCACATATCCTCTAAAGTCCCTCTCCTTTCCAGTCACAGAAATAGGAACAAACAAATGAAATTATTGCTTCTGGAAAGCTCGTGCCACCCAGCATTCATCTTCACTGCCCTCTGTCTGCTTCTGAACATCTGGCATTAGCCTAATCCAAGGGACAGACTGAATCATCCCTTCAGCCACACTTTTTCCCAACCCACTGTGTACCCCAAGCAGGATCAGGGTCTGCTCTAGGTGTTCTCCAGCGGAAGGAAACTCCCTACGCATTCACTGATTCCAAGGGCTTAGTTTTTCATCTTTCCCAGATAAAGGAACACTCCTTACCACTTTAAGATGCACTTCTATACCTGCTTCTATAGATGCAACGCACCCGAAATGCGAACCCCATATCCGACAGACAGATGCACTCTTTTGCAAAGAACCCTAAACATTCACTACTTTGAACTGAAGGGCCACAGAGCCCTAAACCAGACCTTTGAGAAGCAGCTGCTCTATTTACAGAAAGAGATTTCAGTTTTCAGTCCTCTCCCTGGCTCTCATGTGAGCCTCCCAACAACCCAGAGGGACAGGCAGGGAAGTCAGAAGCTTAAGGAGCTTGTCCCAGTCCCAGAGCTAGCACAGGCTGGAGGCCACACTGTGATGGCAGCCAGGGGACAGGGACCCAGGGAAAGCTGTGTATCCAGTTGCACCGAGGCCTGGAAGGAAGGCAGCCTCACAAATGAGAATCAAGTCATCTGCACCCAGAGAGTTTATGGTCTCCTCTCCTGAAAAACTATAGCATTAGCCGGCGCAGGTGGAGAGGAAAGGAAGGGTTGAGGTGAACTCTGTCCTGATCCTTCTTTAATTCTGTGGCCTCACCACTCACTTCGTGTTCCTCCCCGCTCTCCTTTGCTCCCTTAGAGAGTGAGGGCGGCGCTGGGTGGAAGACAGGTGGCCGTGCCTGGTGACCCTGATTGGGAGGCTCTCTCTCCTCATTCAGAAAGTCCTGGTAACAGTTATTACATACGGACAGAGCCACTCAAGGGATGAAAAATACCAGCCTCATTCTGGAAAAGGGGGCAGAGTAAGAGACTTACTTTCAGTTTAGGCCCTTTTGCGTTATTTGAAGTATTTTGATTTATGTATATGTTACTCTTATGATTAAAAAAATTTTTATTGGGGCTAATAATGATCTTTAGAGTTACCATAATGATAACCTATGGAAAGCGTCTGGCACACTAGATGCTTCCTGAACAGTAGTGAACTGTCAGCTACACCAGCCGCAACACTGAGCAAAGGCACTTCGAATTAAGAATCCTGGGGTCTGGTGCAGACTCTCAGCTCACCGTGTGCCCTTGGGGAAGTCAAGCCTCTTCCTTGTGCCTCAGTTCCCTCTTCTTATCAAATGATGAGACATGGTCCAACTGAACTGGAAAATAATGGGAAGGCCCGAGCCAAGTTCACCACCAGAAGGGCCTCAAGTACCCTCTATGAAATGCAGCCAGTCTCCGCAGAGGAGGCCTCGCAAGCTGGAGCTCATCAGGCACAAATCCTTCCCTTCCTAGGAGAAGCTGGCCTCGAGGGTGGGCAGAGAGGGCTGGAGACAGCTTAGCAAGTTCTGGAGATGATACAGAAATTAAGGGAGGAAACAAAAATGCATGAACACCATGCAAAGCCATCAACTTAGGTAGGAGCTGGGGAGAGAAGGTTTAGGCTATTCCCTGGGTGCAGTGGGCCCTGTGATCATTTCCAGAGAGATGCCCTTGGTTGTCAGATGGGGTGTCATTCAGGCGTGGGTCCCTGGCCCAGCCACAGTCAGCCCCAGGCAGTCAGTCCATTGGATGAATTTCTATGTGGGGCATGATATCTAGCTTTGGTGAGACCAGACCTTCCTCTTAGCACCACCAGAAGCAGAGAAGGCCTTTTGGATAAAGTCAAAAGGAGCCTGCTGCCCAGGAGAATGGGACTAAAGCACCCTCTAAAGTGTTGTTCTGGTTAACCTTTATCTGTACAGCAACAATGGAAAAGTGGAGAGACAGGGAGGGCCATAGGAAGTGCAGATGCTCAGGCACTGAAACAGGCGAGACCTGTTCTGGGGCACCCCAGCCCCTGAGAATCACATAGAGATTCATTCCTGGAACACACAGCTGATTCATCTCCCATCCTGCTCTGAGATTGGAGGTTTTCCTTATTAAGTCTCTTTTGCCAGGGCTTGGCCTTTGGGGACCTGAGGCAGGTAGTCTGGTGGGTTAGGAAAGTTGTGACTTTCTTTTCCCCCTGCCGTCTCCTTCCTATTTAAAGCAGCACCGCCTGTCCTAGCAGCGCCCTGCCAATATTTGCAGGCAGGGAAGATTTTCTGACATGGGGTGGAGGGTGGGGGTGGGTGGCGATCAGAACAGATGGGAGGCCCTTTCCCAAGGCCGTCAGGCAGGGCACAAATTGGTTTCACCCGCTCCTCCAGAGGAATCACCAGCCCCCACTCTCAGGGTCAACACTCCGAAGGTATCTGCATTTACATTAAAGAAGAAGAAGGAGAAGGAGGAGGAGGGGGGGAGGAGGAGGAGAAAAAAGAGGAAGAGGAAGAGGAAGAGGAAGAGGAAGAGGAAGAGGAAGAAGAAGAAGAAGAAGAAGAAGAAATTTTTTCCCTATCTCTGATTTGACCACACCCATTACAAGGACATTACCCTCGCTCCCAGAGCCCTTGTTGTCACTGCCTAAAGGGGAGGCAGTGTTTTCAAGTCTTGAGGGATTTGGAATAACAGTAGCAAAATATGCAGACACCTGGAAGACCCCTTCCTTTTTATTTTATTTTATTTTATTTTATTTTATTTTATTTTATTTTATTTTATTTTTATTTCTTTAATTTGGGGGGGTGAGGCCTAGCGATCTAAGAGGGGGACAAGGGAGGAGGAGGAGGCGGCTTGTAGAGAGGCTTGGGCAGGTAACAACAACTCCGCCTGATTTCCAGAGGCAAAACCAACTAAATAAAAATAGTTCCAACCATCATACTTTGACAAACCTATATTTTGCAGATTTCTGTAATTTTGAAGAGATACTGTACTTTACAAGTCACTTTCAAAGACAGTTCTGAATGTATGGCCACTTGCTGAAATGTCTCTGTGCTTGCTTTTCCGCATGGTTCTTTTCTGCGCCCATTTGTATCTCTAATAAGCAGCATTGTTTATTATCCTTGGGTCCATGCCCCTGCGATGGAACTGAAATAAAACAGGAGCGCCCAGGCTGAGCGCTGGAAAATACGCCAGGTTTCCCAGGCCCGGGAGAGTCCCGGGGCAGCGGCGCGGCGGCTTGGAGAGAGCCCACCCGCGCGTATGCGCTTGATGAAGGGCAAGTTTGCAAGTTTTTCCAGATGCCTAAAGGTCCTGGGCAGCACGAAGCGGGGATGAGTGGGCACAGGAAAGAGGCACAGTAGGAAGGGAAATGACACTTAAGACTGGGAATAGGGGTGTGACTTAGGGTCCGAAGGGGCGAGTGCTGCCAGGATCGTAAAAGACTGCCGCGCGGGAAGCATCTTGCGCCGTCTCTTAGCTCGAAGTCACAACTCTCGTTCCTGTGCAATAAATTCTCATTAATAAATTCCCGTTCTTCCGCGTAGCCCAGCAATCCTCGCGGTCAAAACGAGTATCCTAAACAAGACGAGGCTCACCGCTCTTCTTCTCTGCAGTGGCCTAATATTTGTCCCCATTTCGTTTTAAGCCGAGTGCTTTGTGAACGTGGAGAACGCCCTGAAAAATAAAGCCCCTCCGTGTCCCTGATCACAGAGAAAGACTTGCCATACCCTCGGACCCCAAACGGGCCGGTCCAAAGGGCCTCTCCCAAGTTCCACTGCTCCCAAAACTGAGCGGGGTTCGCTAACAATAAGCAGAAACCCGCATCCGAGACACAACCCGGAGTGCTTCCCGCTACTGGGGGGAGATTCCCCGCTTTAGTCCAGCCTGTGCCTCCACATCCCTCCCCCTACCCCCCAGGTCCTGTCGGTGCCGGCTCCGCTGGAGAGTTTGCCGGAAAGAATGTAATTAAACGCGCGCGCCAAACCCGGACTGTGCGCTTTCCAAATGAGACTTCCAGCCCCAGGGCCCAGCCCGAACAGCCCTTCCCACAGGTTCCTGTGGGACACCAGCCCCCTGTTCCCCAGCCTCCAAAAATTCCTGTAAAGACGGCGCAAATTGTTATTGCTAGCTCCGCTTCCTCGTCCAGTTAGGTTGTTTTAAGATACAGGGATTCAGTTTGCTCGAAAGAGCAGTGATTTCCCTCAAGCAACTCGTGCAGGAGCTCCAAGCAGCTTCTGGTTGCCGCGCGTCCAAGCGGCGGCGGACTTTTCCGAATTTTAAGAAGTAGTAAAGTGAATTTCGGTTCAGGAAAAGTGCTGGGGGTTGGAGTGCGGGGTGGGGGTGGGCGCCGAGGAAGCTGCCAAGAGGCTTCTTGTTTTTTGTTTTGTTTGCTTTCTTTTTTTCTTTTTTTAAGTTAGACTTGCACCAAGCCGCAAACACTGATTGCACCGCTTCGCGGTTTCCGGATTTCGAAAATCGTGCAGAGTTTTGGGCGCATCCCTGCGGTCAGGGGCCCTGCGCAGCGTCCTGGGGACTGCTTCCAGATCCCAAAGAGCCAGCGCAGTTCGCCGGGTAGTACCAGCCGCTGCTGACTTTGTCCTCTACTCCTGGCTCTTCCGTCCTCTCCCCTCTCGTGCCAAACCCAAAACCATCCTGCCGCTGCCGGGATTGCGCGGAAGAAAGGAGGGCCCACTGTCTAGACTGCGCATTCTCCCAACAGGTAGTGTCACCGGGGAGCTAGCTCGGTTTCAGTATTCAAGCTGGAGCCTGGACGCAGACACCTAGGGAGTCACTTTAAATTACCTTGTGTTCTCCAACTTCTCCCGAAATTGCGTGAGCTGCGCGGTTTGGAATGGAGCTCAGTGAGCCCAAATACGCCGCTTCAGACAGTAAACTCGTATCAGACTTGGGTCGGTCTTTTTTTTTTTTTTCTTTTTTTACCCTTTCTTTACCCTTTCTTTTCTTTTCTTTTTTTTTTTCCTTTTGGTCTTTTTCGCCCCAATGATTACTACTCCAGAACCCAGCTGGACTTGAGAGAGAGAGAGAGAAAGAGAGAGAGAGAGATTTATTTGAGAATTGGGTGGGAGATTCCCCTTCGAAATGCACTAGGCTGCAGAGCAAAAGAGGAAAAAGCTGCGTGGCACTTCAATGATATAATTGAATGATGCCTTTCCCTGGTGCGAGGAAAAACAGAATGGCAGGCCGGGTGTGGAACGGGCGGCGGCGGCCTCGCGCTCCAGCCGGCGCACGGCTCTTTCTTCCCTGGGCGCAGGGAGAAGTTGGGTTGGGCCGTTTTGTCCTGCCCCCAGCAAGGGTGCGCGGGCTGGGGCGTCGCGGAAGCTTGGTCCGGGCTGCGTGGCCCCCTCCCCTGCCGCAGCACTCGCCCAAACGTCCCCGCCCGAGGCCGCGGGCGCACGTGGTGCGCAGGGATCCGAAGCGCGACTCGAAACCGCGCGCGTCGCCCCAAAGATCCCTGGCGCGCGCGGCCCTCGCTGGGCGGGGAAGGTGGGGGACCGAGCCCCCGGGGCGGGTGGGTCTAATCCCGCCTTGGCAGACGAGCTTTCGCCGCGGTGGCTCTGAGCGTCTCCGGGTAGTGCTTTCGGCACTGGCGCAAACCGCCGAACCACCGGCTCTGCCGTGGCCGTCTCTTACAGAAACGTCCCGCAGTCGGCCCCTCGAAGCCTCCGGGGCCGTGGGCGGACCTGTCCCAGGATGCTTGGATCTTTAACCACCCGAGGACCTGGCTTCCCAATGGCACCCAGCCCACACCCCACACCCACCCCCGCTGGCTGCTCGTCCGCCCTGCACCTCCACCACTAACCGCACTGCCTAAACTTTCCAAAGTTTTCTTGAGCTCTGCCACCTCAATCAAGTTCGTCTCGGCTGACGCTGCCAGGAGGAGAGCGAGAACCACCGCTCCCTCCCCCACTTCCCTCCACCTTGCTTCCTCTCTTCTCACTCCCTCCCTCCTCCTCCCCCGTGAGTCCAAACCTTGCGGGCGGGAGCGCGTGCTGGTGGAGCCCCCGGAGGCTCCGGCTCCGCGGGGGACGGCGTTCGTTGCGCATCCCCCACTCGCGGCGCCTCCGCCGTTCCCGCCCCCTCCTCCCCCACCTCGCTCGCGGCGGGGACATTCGGGCTTGGAGTTTAGTTTTGGTCAAATTTATTTTTTTCCTCTGTTCAGATTTTTTTCTTTAGGATTCTTCCACGCTGCGGGAGCCCCTAGGCTCCGCCGGCCTTCCAGCTCCCCGGCGTGGGGATGGGGAGACTCACTCTTCGTGCTGGGCGGGTTGGCTCCCCAGTGGGGGCCAGGGGCTCCCAGGCCGAGATTTCTCCGCCTTGGTTTCCTCTCCCCGGGAGACCCTACGTCTTGGTGTGAGGCAAATTCGTGCCACAGCTCGGGCTCTAGGCAAGCGTGCTGAGCCACTTTGCCCCCCAGCCCCCGGAGCTGCCCCCGGAGCTGCGGATGCGGCCGGTTTTGAGGGGTTGTTTTTATACTTCTTTAGAAGACAGAAGTGAGCCATAGGTAAGAGCCCCGGCTCTAACATCATCCTGAGGTCTTCTTGCACACTTGGAATTAGAGGTAGAAAGGTTCACTCCGAGGTCCAGGTCCGCCGCTCCGTGTGCCCAGCCAGGGGACCACCACAAAATTTGCCCCAAGTTCGTTGGTTTGTGGCCTATTGTGTTTTTATTTTGTCTAGGGTTAGCGGGGTTTGAAATTTTTGTGGCCAGCCTTACTACCCCCGGGGCTTCAACTTTCAAACCAACAAGTCGAACGTTCCGGCGAAACTGGATCTCCTGGTGCGCTGCTGGGACGCGTGCGGGGAATAGAAACGAAATCCTCCTCGGGTGGCGCCTGGGGGACTCCCGGGCCTGGGGTTGCAGGGCGTTTTCTGAAACCCGCTGGATTGACCTTGGATTCGGATTTGACCCCGCCAAGGTCAAGGTCAGCATTCTGCTTTGATCTTTCCACGTGCGGAGATTGTGATCCTACCATCCTTGGCCACCGACGATGCTTGCCCCTAAGCAACGTCCACAGATGCTAACGGGTTCAGCGGGGCTGCGCTTACATGCTCAAATCAGAATCAAGTTTACGCTAAAGGTTAGGGGGACTGCGGTTACCTCTTGTGACCCGGGACATGAGGTGTCTGCCCACATCAAAGTTGGCTACAAATGCCCTCTCCCCCAAGAGTCTCGGGAGACCCACGCTCCACAACATTCTCTTTCCAAATTCTGGGTAAACACGTTCCCACGTGCTGCCTCTTCCTTTGGGCCCCACTTCCCAGAGGCCTCACTGGGAGTGGGCCCTCCACGAACCAAGGTCTCTACGCCCATCTCCTTGTCGTGTGTCCCCCCCCCCCCACCCCGGGCTGGTCTTGCTAGCCTTGGCCCACGTTGTGGCGTTGTGACACGTTGTGTCGGAAAGGGGAGTGGCCTGGAAAGGCGGGGTTACCTGGATCCTTCTATTGGCACCCTAGCAGAAGCATAACTTCGTGGTGATGATGGTGGGACACCTATGGCCGCTTTGAAGTGGGGAGGAGGCGCAGAAGTGGAGAGGAGAAAAATATGATAGAGGTAAATAAGTTGTGTGTGTAAGCAGCTTGCTTCTTAACTCCTCATCCCACCACCCCAAACCCCAGGGGCTATCTTTCCTTTAAAGTATCAAACTCCCAGAGGGTGGGGTGGAGCAGTGGGCAGGCTATTGCCCCAGAGCCCGCCTGTTCCCTACAGCTGTGGCCGCCACACTATACGGGGCAGAGGCGCGCACTCCAATCCGTGCTTGCTAGGAATATAAAGGATTCCGTTCACAAAGGGGCACCACTTCCCTCTCCCACCTCCACCCTCTCTGAACCTTTCCTGGAACCCCAAGTGCTTGGATTGTATGCATTGATTTCTAATCTCCTGGCAGGGCACCCTCTATTTCACTGAGAGATTTTAAGATGGGGAGAAGAGAATGAAGTCAACATTAAGTAAAAGGACTGGGCATTCTTTTCCCGGGAAGGCTAGAGATGAATCAAAAATCGAATGGGGATGAATTTGGAAGTGTTTTGGGATTGCATGTCCCTCAGAAAGCTGTCTGCTTTAGACCCAAATTTATTGAAATTATTGTGAAGGACAGGAATCCGGGAGACTCTGTGGAACAAAAAAAAGTCAATTGTGGGATACCCCTTTCCCCCTGACCTCGCCTCAAATAAAGAAAAAACAGCTCTCCACTCAGCTCAGTGACTCAGTACCCCCAACGCTGCCACTGGGCTGCCTGAGTCCCTTCCTAACAGTCTTATCCTTCGGGACTGCCGAGCCCCAGGAGTGGCGTCTGCTCTCTGGGATGGAGCCTGGGATGGGCCTGAAGGAAACAGGCCTGGGGGTGAAGAGGAGAGGTCTGCCGAGCCTTGACAGTATCTGGGGATTGTCCTAGCTGCTCCTGGTCCTTCCAAGGTGATTATTTAAGGCCTCAAATTTATATTTCTCATCTTGATGTTAAAAATAAGGGAGGGGTAAGAACATGTATCAAGGTTTGGAGTTATTTACGTATGTTCTCCATTTGCTTTTGTTTGTAGGGTTGTCTTCTTTTTATCTTTCCTTCCTTTTTCCCCTTGCAGTGTTGGCAACCTTGGAGGAGGAGGCTTGGGGAGAGGATGAACTTGACCTGTTTATTCTTGTTAACCAGTCACAAAACAGCATAAAAGCAAACCCTCCACACTTACTACTCTCTTTTAAAATACAGCTATAGATAGATAGATAGATAGACAGACAGACAGACAGACAGTTAGGTGGAAACTGGTTAGGACTAAGACATCTCAGAAACTGTATTGGCAAACTGGTTAATCCTGTCCCTTTAAGAAAAATCCATAAAGCGCTTCCATCAGCCTGGTGTCTGGGAAAGGAGCAAACTAACTGCTTGGAACAAAAGAGACAAAGAGGCCAAACAACAAAACAAACAAACAAGTCCCTCCCCCCCCTCCAGACAACAATAGACTAGACTGAGCAAGTGCAGTGACTGGCTGCCCAGGCCGGCTGCCTCTGTCCACCTGCCAAGTCTCCCGCATTTGCCTGGAGACTTTCCCTCTCTCGCCCCACTCCCGCCCCGCCGCCCCCCTCTCCCAGCCCTTTCTGTCTTTCTCTGTGTGCGACTCTCTCTCTCCGTGTCCTTCTCTTGGGGTCTGGCTATGTGCGTGTGTTTTGTCCCTGTCTGTCTCTGTTCTAGCTCCGCTTTCATTTGATGTCGCTCTGGATCTCAAGACCTCCACTCTCTCCTTCCCTTTAAAGACCCGCAGCTTATTAGCCTACTCTGGCATTTATTTATTTATTTGCTAGGCCTATTCCTGCCGAGGCCTGCCTACTCAGGACTTGGGTCTCCCTGAGTTGTCATGGTGGCCTGTTTTGTATTTGGCTCGGAGCACTCCTCGCCAGGAAGATCCCAAAGTCCATTTGTACTTCGGCTTTTCACCATTCCCCCTGTTCAGATCTTTGCTCTTTTTCTGTAAGGCTTTTGGCACATACACACACCCCCTCCTTGTCCCCACCAGCCCTTTCTCTGCTTCTTGGCTGCGGCTTGAGGCTCTCATGCATGCCTGCCTTCCCTTTCTCTCCCTCTCTCTCCTCTCTCTCTGAAGAGCCATTATTAACTCCCCCCCCCACCACGGTGTGCCCCCTCCCAAGTCCAGCTTTTTCCCTCCTCTTCCCCCTCTCCACTAAACTTTACTACAAATGCTGCAAACATTTTTGCTGGGGATTGCTTTTCTTTTTGGGGTGAATATAAACCCTTGGAAAGTCGGGAGTGGAGAAAGGAGAGAATCAATGTATGGAGACTGCAAGCAGCAGAGGCTTAGCCTGGAACAAGGGACCCTGACAACACCCCGTCCCCTTCCACATGCTCCCCTCCCCATAAACCCTTTTGTGATAGCAGCTCCTGAACCATCTGCTCTGGGAGACCAGGGAAAGCCTAGGGCTCTCCTCCACTGGCTAGCAGGTGACCAATGTGGAGACAGGTTGCTGCCTCATCAGGCATGTTCCCACCTCCAGCCCCTCTTTCCACTTCCTGTGAGGAAAAAGAACCCAAAAGGTAGAGGCCTCTGGCAATGCAGGGGTGGAGGGGGGTGTGAGGTCTGTAATTCAGAAGTATAGAGAAGCTTCTCCAAGGATGGTTGTCTCTCAGGAAAGGAGAGGATTTCAACTATCAAGAAGGTGTGGGTAAAACAGGGCTGAACTGTTTATCTAAAGCAGAGCAGAGAATTCCCACAGGGGTGTAGTAGGGGGTTGGGAAAATAGTGGCACCCCTCACCCCACTCCTGCCCCTCCAAAATAGTCTTTGCCCAGTAAGCAAAAGAACCAGGACCAGTGAGCTCCCTCAGCCCCACCCTTCCTCTCTTCCTCCTTTCTCAATAATTTACAGGCAAAGCCAGATGAAAACAACATCGGGGCAACTCTGAGGAGAGGAAAATCATTTATAGTCTGAGAAGAGCACAAAAAACAGAAATAGGAAATTTACTCTCATTGTTTGGTTGCTTGGTGATAGGACAGGATTAAGAAATGCTTAAGTAACCAAACTCACTTATGACCCTGTGTATGCACAGGGGTCCATGTAGGTATGTTTAGTTAGTAGAAACTAGTTGCTAAAAGGAAAAGGGAAGACTTTTGAAATCAGATAAACATGGATGGAAGATAACCCGGTCACTTATTATCTAAACAACTCTACCTGCATCACAGCGGTGTTCTAGATGTTGATTGGAATGGCATATACGAGAAAGCCAAAAACAGTATCTGCCAAGCTGTGTGTGCTCAATAAATGAGTCTTCCCTCCCTCCCTCTGATCCTCCCTTCCTCTCTCCCTCCTTCCTTCCCTCTTCTCTCCACTAGCTTCCTCCGTGGGACCTTCCCAAGGTGCAAGCAAAGGGGAAATCACCCAAATTGCCTCAACTTCCAGATCCCAAAGGAAACCTACCACCACCACCCCCCGAGTCCCAATATTGGAGGATTGCAGACCACACCATAGCCCACTAATTCTTTGCCCAGATACCACCTGGGATCATTTGTTCTTGCATAAAATTATTTAGCTCCATTTTTCCACTCCCTCCTCTAGAGTCTTTCTTTTTCTCAGTTAAGGGGGGAGAGAACTCTTACCCCAAAAGCCAACCACTTACTTATGTGTTTTAATTGAGACTGTGTGCCCCGAGAGTCTCTGTTTGGGGGAACATATTAAAAAATTGCATCATAGTCAGAATGTCTAAGAGAGAGACAGAAAAGAATATTTTCTAATGGAGTGTTGTCCTGACCCGTAACTTCTCAATAGGGAATGCTGTTTTCTTGGTATTTTGACCTTGTCAAAATGACTGATTTTTTTTTTCCTCCAGAGGAGTCATTCTCTACCTAAGCTGTTTCTCTAGAAGTGTTTTGGGACAACACTTCGGTGCATCTGGAGGCAGTCACTAGTGGAGGCGTCTTGTCCTGGCCCTCTCCGAGGGACTTGTTTCCTTCTCTTTCTTTCCATCTCCCAGAAGCTGAACTGGGTGGTCACGCAGCAGGCAAGCCTGTGAGCCGTGCCTGGGGCCCCAACTTCGGTGGGTAAGAGAGTGAACACGTAAAAAATGTTCCCACCTTACACTTCCTTTTTCCCCGGGACTTATTGTCTGTTCTATAGATATTCCATTTCCACATTTCACTGGCTTCCTGGGCATTTTCCTGTGTTAGCCCAGCCTTAACAACCATGGAGAGGTGCTGATCTTGGAGCATATTTGGGGAGGGAGGGCAATCCCTACGGCCCCTCCCTAACACTTTCAGTCATCTCTTTGCTCTTCTCTTTTCCCCTGTTTTCCACGTGAGGTCTCTGTTACTTATGACAAGGGTGTGGAAGACTGTTGGGTCTTTATCCCTTTTCAGGCATATTCTAATTTCCATGCAGTATCTTTCCGTGAGCTACAGAGAGGGTCCTCTACTCTTCCTGGAAGCACAGCTTCCCACTGAGGATTTCAGCCCTGGTGTGGTGTCCCAGGTCCCCTGGGGGAGGGCTGTGCACTGAACATCCGCAGCAGCAAGCATGAGCACCGTGAATCCCCCATCTCTGACAGGTGTGGCTGTTTGCCAAGGGGGCCATTTGTCACTTAGAGATATCCCCTTAAAATGGAGGAGGCCACAAAGTGCGATGTCAGACTAGCTGCCTCTGAAACCTTCCAAAGTCTTGTCTTTGATTCTCCTTGGGCTCCTGTCCAGGCAGAAGCCTGAGATTATGTTTCCTTATTTTGTCTTTGACCTACATCCTTCATCTACTGAGTCTTCACTGTCATACCGGTGGCAGGAAAGCACTTGCTGCGACATTGGGTATGTGGAACCGGTAGAGGACCCTGGTAGGTCCCCTGTCCTTTGCTTGCCTTTGCTTCCAGGGGACCAGCTTTCCTACTGAACCAGTAACTCCCCTTAGGGCTGCCTGAGAGCCTAGAGGTGGGCACTACTGCCCCCCACAGTTTAGGTCCGGAAAAGCTGCCAGGTGTAAATACCCACCAATAGGTGGCCATGTAATTTGCATTCTCCACCAGGGAAAAGTCTGAAGGGCAGTTTCCCGGTCTAAGGGAAAGGTTTGCTCCCGTGTGCTGAGTGACAGCAGCTCATACTGACCTGATTCCATAGAATAAGAAAACTCTCAATTTAGGAGCCTTTGGAAAAGGCTTTCTCCTTCTCACTTTCTCCTCTGCGGTGGCTCTCAGCTCTGGCTCCACATTAGAATCACCTAGGGAGCATTAAAGAATTACCAGGGCCTGGGCCTCTCCTCAATCCAATTAAATCTGACTTTCCAGGGGTGTGGTGCGGGCATTGGTATGTTTTTAAAGTTCCCCTGGGTGATTCTAGTGGTTAGCCAGGGCTGAGAGCTGCTAATACTTCCTGGGGAATAACACTCTTTCCTTTAACGGATATGCAAAGAGCTCCTACTAGGGATGGTTTGCTGAAGACAACTAGACGACCTTGACGGGCACTGTGCTCCCTGTGGATTATTCATTTCTACCCAGAGCCTGGGACAGGAAGTTCGAGCCCCAAGTCCCAGTTCAGGTTCTGTCACTAATGAGGGGCGTGACCTTGGGCAAGTCTTTGGGCCTTAGTCTGCTCATCTGTAAAAGGAAGTGGCTGGGGAAGGAAAACGCTATAATTTATGTTGGTGTCCTCTAGCCTTCCAGTGCACTGCTGAATTCTCAGAAACCCATAAGCTTAGCCAGGCAATTACCAAATTCTCTTGGAGGCTAGCTCAGCCCACTCATGCATATTACTGACAACCGTCCTTCTGATGTTTCACCAAATCCCTTTCCAAAACTCTAAGTATCAGAGTATTAATTTTTAAATAATACTGGGCCCCCTTAATTCTCTCCCCTGGTCTCTTACAAATTAGCAGACGAAGGGACTGGAGTGGTGGTAATGTCTGTGAGCAGTGGGTAATGACTAACAGAAGTTTATCCAGTTGGATAAATGTCTAGTGGATTACTGCTGGGGTCAGTGTTAGTTCTGGTCTTAATTAACATCTTCATTAATTGTGTGGGAGAGGGAATAAACAATAGCTAATGATATTTGCAGATGGTAGTAAATTCAGAGGTGTTGCTACTACCAGCGAGAGCGGCAAGAGCCTTGGGGATATCGGAGAGGTGAACAAGAGGTGATTATAATGATGTTTGTTCTGGAAAAGGCAGAATGAAATGTTTCTGGGGGTGGAGGGGGCGGGGATGACAAGGGAGACTGAGAGATGCTGCTAGAAACAACCACCGCTATCATTTGTAACTCGGGGGTGCATTTGCAAAGGAGGCAGCCAGTGGCCCCACAACTTCTGTTGGGCACCCCGAGATGTTGTCCCGAACAACAATAATAACCGCAACACCGATGATCACAGTAATAATACCCAACATGGACTCAGTGCAGACAGTATGCCAGACCGGGTTCTAAGTGATTTATACGGAGGCGAGTTTTATTCCTGATATTTTAATCACAGTAGAGTTCTCTTAGGCTCTCTAAAGATTCTGACAGCAGCCTTACTAGGGTTCTTGGATTTCTAGGGGTGAAAAGACATATGAGTTTGTGGGAAAATGAGGAATATGAAAAGGGATGGGCAAGTAAAGTGGAGGATGTGATGTGGGCTCTTTCCCCGGGTTCTTGAGCGGAATTTTTCTTTCCACCTCTGATTCTTCCTGTGCTCAACCTACCTACCATCCTTTTCTCTCATTAAGGCATTGCTGGATTAACATGGTGAGGATAGATTGAAAAATCTTGCAAAATGGAGGAGGGAAAGAAGGAGGTACAGACGGACAGATGGAAGGAAGGAAGGAAGGAAGGGAGGGAAGGAAAGAAAGAAAACTAACATTTATTGCAATCTTATCCCAAGTCATGAAGTAGTTGTAGCACAAGGTGTTAAACTTCAATACACTGCACAGATTTTTCTTGTTTAACTTTTACATGTCTAATTCTCACAATGACTGTCTCTCATAGTTGCTGGCTCTCACTTCTTTTAATGAAAGAAAAGACTCAGAGAGGTTAGGACACTGGCCATGAACACACAGCCTATTGTGTAGAGGTTCAAACTGCAGTTGGTTTACTCTCAAACTCATGTCCTCTCCAACCATGAATACATAATTTTTCTTCTTTCATTTCAGCCCGGCCTGGTTAATGACAATATACAGCCACGCATAGAGAGCCAGAAGGTAGAAATATTAAGAAGAGAATAAACACTGAGGAGCAGAGGGATAAAGGGAAAGTAGCCAGTATACACATCCACTGCCCAATTCAATGTGATTGAATTATTTATAATTATATTTTGAAATTAGGAAAAATGGAATTTGCAAACAAGAAAGGCTCCAAGACAATGGAACCCATAATAATGTGCATTTGACCTCGAGGGAATTTGGCAGAGAGCGTTAGTATCTGAGACAAAAGTAAACTGAGAAGAAAAACATTTGAATGCTATAAAAGCCAAGAGGCGTCTTGGCGAATGTGAAGCCCAGGGCCAGACGGATGCCAAAGGTCTTCAAAATTATATCAAAAGAGCTTTAGGAAGTTGGAAACATGTGGCTTGGGCATGTAGCTCCCCTCTTCCCCAACCTCACTATGAAATGGGGCTCCGAATGCCAACTCAGAGTTAGAAGTAGGAACTGAGATTGTTAAACTGATGAGATGTATGTTTCAGAGCATATACATAAAAGGTACAGTTCAAAGAATAAATATAAAGGAAACACCATTGTAAACATGACCCAGGTTAAGAAATGCAACGTTCCCAGGACCCCAGAAGTCCCCTCCCCGATTTTTCTCGTGATCATTTCTTTGCTTTTATTTTATTTATTTCTTTTTTTGATTTTAGTTTAAGCAGTTATGCAGGTCTGTTTTTGAACTTTATATAATATAAATAAAATCATACTATATATATTCTTTCAAGACTTGCTTCTTTCTTTCAACCATATGCTATATATAAATAAACTATAGTATATTTAACCGCTCTACCTTTGCGGGGACTTTTGGTTGTTTCTAGTTTGGAGCATTCAAGAACTATTTTGATGTGAATTTCCTATACTTGGGACCTCGTGCGCATGTGAGGGAGTTTCCCTAGAGAGGGGTGGGGAAGCTACTACCCCCAAGCCAAACACAGCCCGTTGCTTATTGTCTGACTCTCCACTTAAGAAGGGTTTCAGTGTTTTTAAATGATAGATACCAAAAAAAAAAGAAAGAAAAGAAAAACATTTTATGACGTGTAAAAAAATATTAAATTCCCACTTCAATGTCTATAAATAAAGGTTTATTGAAGCACAACCAGGCTCATTGTTTAAATATCATCAATGGCTATTTTTGTGTGACATGGAGAGAGTTGGGTGGAGGCATCCGAGACTCACTATATAGCCCCAAAGCCTTAAATCCGAGTGATTCTTCTGTGCTATGTGAATTCACAGGCTCATGCCCCCGTGGCCTCACCTAAGACATTTGGCCCTTTACGGAAAAGAACCCTGCTCTAGAGCATAGTCCTAGGAGGAAAATTATAAGTATCTTAAAAGGAAGATGCTAAATGAAAATAGTCAGTACAATCCCGGGTAACTTGCAGGAGTTACTATAAACCTTAGACTCCCTTCCCTCTCACCTTCCACCTGGGCTTCTGCACCTCCAAGAGGTCAGTCTGAAGAATCCCTTTCCCAAAAAGTCAGATTGTTAGCTGGGGGTCAGTTACCATAATAGCTAATGACTATTGGCTTAAATCGCCATGACCCACTCATCATTTTAAGAAAAGAGCTTTGCATAGAAATGACTTTTAAGCCCAAAGGAACATTGGCATTAAAATTCACAGGTATAATTTCCAGCTCCAAGTTGGAAGAGTGTCTGTCAGAGTAGTTTCAATATTTCTTGGAGAAAATTTGTTAAAAAGCAAACCAAACACCAGAAGAGTTTATTCAAGGAACAACACAATGGAAGAGTTCATTAAACCACAATATTTAAAAGAACAAATTTAGAGAACTAATTACTACTCAATTTCAAGTGTTATTACGTTATAGTAACTAAGATAGTGTGTTATTGGCATCAATCAGCCAAAGAAATAGAATAGACCCACACATATATGGACAACCGACTCTCAACAAGGGTATAAAGGCAATTCAGCAGAGGAAAAAATAGTCTTTTCAATAAATGATATCAGAACAAGTGAATATCCATAGGGAAAAAAAAGAATTTCAAGCCATGCCTTGCAATATATATAAAAGGTATCTCAAAATGGATTATAAACCTCAATGTAAAACATAAAATTATAAAAAATTCCAAAAGAAAGAGGAAGAAAAATCTTTGTCCTATTGGATTAGGCAAAATGTCTTAGATATAAAATCAAAAGCACAATTCATAATTTTGACTTCATCAAAATTTAAAAATTCTACTCTTCAAAAGATATGGCTAAAAGACTGAAAAGAAAAGACACAGTTTGGGAGAAAATATTGCATCTCAAATATCTGATAAAAGACTTGTATCCACAATATGCAAAACATAAAACTACAATAATTCAACAATCAGAAAGCCAACACCTCAATTTTTAAAATTAACAAAATATTCGAACGGATGTTTTACCTAGGATCTATGAATATTAAATACACATGTAAAAAAGATACTTAACACTATTAGTCATGAGGGAAACAAATATGAGGGAAACAAATAGTAAAATGATAGTGGAATACACTACATCGCTATTAGAATGGTTACAAATTAAAGACTTGATCATACTAAGTTGGTGAGGATATAAAGTTAGAATTCTCATATATTGCTAATGGAATCGTGAAATAGTACAGCCACTTTGGGTAACCATTTGACAACTCCTTAAGAAGTTAAATCCTGGGGCACCTCGGTGGCTCAGTTGGTTAAGCAACTGCCTTCGGCTCAGGTCATGATCCCGGAGACCCGGGGTCGAGCCCCACATCGGGCTCCCTGCTCGGCAGGAAGCCTGCTTCTCCCTCTCTCACTCCCCCTGCTTGTGTTCCCTCTCTGGCTGTGTCTCTGTCTGTCAAATAAATAAAATCTTTAAAAAATAAAAATTAAAAAAAAAGTTAAATCCTTAAAGAGATATCTACCATGTGCCCAGAAATTTCATTCCTAGGTATTTACCTGAGAGAATTGAAAGGTTATGTCCATGTAAAGTCCTGTACTGAAATGTTCATAGCAGCTTTATTTGTAAGAGTCCCAAACTGTAAACAATCTACTTGCCCATCAAAGGTGATGGCTGAATTGTGCCATAACATACAATGAACTACTGCTCAGTAGTAAAAATAAATGAAATATTGATATACATAATGACATGAACAAATGTCAAAATACGCTGAATGAAAGAAGCCAGACCAAAAAAGGATACCTGATGGGTGACTCCATTTATATGAAATTCCAAAATATGCAAACCAAGTTATAATGACAGACAGCAGATCAGTTGGGAGGGATTATCAAGAGGCACAGAAAACCTTTTGAAGGTGATTGAAACGTTTCCCATCTTGATTTCATGATGATGGTTTCACTAATGTACATATACATTAAATCTTATCAAATAATACACCTCACTACTAATTAATAGATGTGCTTTTTAAAAACTCACAAGAATATTACAACATGAAATGAGTGAAATCTAAGCTACAAAGTAGGAGAGAAATCTGCACCAGGTGGAAAAGGACAAAGGTCTCATGTCCTGAATGTATAAAGAAACCTGTGAATGAATAAGAAAAACACAGAAAAGCCCAGCTAAAAATGGGCAAAATATTTGAACAGACATTTCGTAAAAGAAGTTGTTCAAATGGCCAATAAACAGAGGAAAAGCAGCTAACGTCATCGGTCATCCGGAAATGCAAGTTAAAACTACATTAAGATATTATACTCTAGAAATAGAAAATAAAAGACCAATCCAACAGTGTAGACGAAGACGTAAAACAACTAGAACCCTCATGCACTGCTGGTGGGTGTGTAAATTAGTACAATCACTTTAGAGTCTAGTAGGCATTATCTACAAAAATTTGTCATGGGCTACTTTGTAACCTGGAAATTCTACTCCTGGGCAAGAGTATGCATCCATATCAACTCTGGAACACATGTAGAAGAATGATGCTCATCTCTCTGTTATTTGCATTGGCTCAAAACTGGGAATAACCTAGTAATTGTCAAGTATAGAGTAGATAAATTGCATTGTATTCATACAATAGAATCCATACTGCAAAGTGGGGGGGGGCGGGACCTTTATCATCTGCAACAGCAAGAAGGACTATCACGTGAAATGTTGAACAAAGTAGCTCAGACATAAAAAGTGACTATCATATGCTTCCCTCTATATGAAGTTCAAAACCGGACGATATAACTTCGCATTGTTAGAAATCAGCACAGTGGGTATCTTGGGGAGGGATGGTAGGGTCATATGGCAGAGAGCTGAATGTGGTTTCTGGATTGCCAGTAACTTTCCACTTCTTCATGTGGATGGTGGTGGCACGGATCGGTCGTCTAGCTACACACTTACGATGCGCCCCTTCCTACATGCATGCGCTAGAGAAGTTTGTTCTTTTTGTTGCTACATAATGTTACATTGTATGATTGGACCACAATTTATTCATTTCTTTAAAGCACAGGAAAAGAGACAGGGCGGTCTGTATCACCCTGGAGGGATCCAAAGCATTAGGTCAAGTCTTCTAAAGTACTCCCTTTCTCCTTGGTGACTAAGTCTTGGCCAGATTCTAGTGTCATGCTATACAGTTGTGCTAAGGTTGTCCACACTTATGGTTCCCTGCTAGGGAGATGTGGGGCCTAGAATGGGCCCTCCAGGAAGGAGGAGAGATTTCAAGGTTGGGCAAAGCCACTCCATTGAGGGTGGGACATGTAGGGGAGAAGAAAGAGTTTGTATGAATTTGGTTAAGAGCCAAGGGTCTGGAACCAGACTACCTAGGTTCAAATCCTGCCCTTGACACTTGGGACTTGGGTAAGTTATTTACTTCCCTGTACCTTCGTTTTCTCATCTGTAAAATGGAAATAATATTGTACTAGTACTGTGGGGTGTTCCAAAGGATAGACCACGGTGGTTCTAGATCAGTTGCCAAAGCTCCACAGAGCCCCTCAGAGTCTGGCCCATCCCCTATTTTGAATAGACAGATACCCGCCATTTATTGTGTATACAAGGAGCTTTGACACTCCTCTTTTCCATCTTTTGATAAAAACTTCTCTGCTAAGTTTCTGGAATTCTCCAATCACCCTTCTGACCTCACCAAGAAGCCTGAAAGGCCTATGAGTTCAGAACAGCACTACATAGGGCTTCTATTTCTGTTAACTATTCCAGTACTTTCTTCCCCCTCTCCCATTTCCAGGTCTCTTTCCTCTCTGCCAGAATATTGTTTGTTCTGTTCCCTCTGAATTCCTGGACACCGCAGGTGGTTATTTGGCTCCTAAGAGTCACAGCTTCTTAGTCAACAGATGAGTGACACTGCGTCAGTGGGTTCGGAGGTGTTCTCTGTTCTTATCATCGGGGTAGCAGCATTCCATGCCTGTCACTCAATCAGGCCTTTGGACTCTGTTCTTGACGACAGGAGTCACATCCCGTGTCTCACTTCGAGTCACAATCTGCCATAGGGAAGGCACTCCATAATTGTGTAGGAAGGGCCCTTGCTCAGGCTGCTGTTGTATTTCCGACTGGTCTAGAGTCTAGGAGCAAATCTGAGATCGAAAGTGCCTGCCACAAACTTCAGAAGTATGCCACAGCCTCCTTCAAATCTATCTCCCTGAGCGTCAGGGTACCCTGGTCCTCCACCTTGCTTTTTAAACTGTAATTGCAAATAAAGCTGCACTCGGAGGGGCCCTGACGTCTGGCCATTGTCACAGATCACGTTAACTCTTGTTGACCATCTCTCACCGCACTCGAAGGACAAGACAGAGATAAATAATAATCTGATATTCAGGTTCAAGAACTATTTCTGGGCAAAGGACTACATTTCCATACATCCTGGCTTATTTTGACACATGAGATTTTTCGATTCCTAAACAACACTGAAGCAGGTGCTTTAGATTCTTATGTTCTTTTTGAAGATCAGGCGAGCTTGGCCATGAATTATTACATGTCTTTCCCGGAATCACATAGCTTTTGGGTGACTGAGTCAGGATTTGAACCCCAAACCACGACGCGTCTGAGTCCAAGTCTATTCTCTTCCATTCCTCCATGCCATTCCTTCAGAAATGCTGGAGAGTGAAGATAATCGCGTTACATCCTGTCATGCCTAGTTTGCGTGCTAAACTGGTTTACCCAGCTTGAGAGGTTCTCTAATCACCACAGGGTATTGAATGAATCATACCTATATCCCAAACTCAAATCCACATTCAAAGGAGGAAGATCTACCCCCTTGATAATATTTAAAAGAATGTGCCTGGAGTTCTAAAGGCAATGTCAAAGGAAGAGTGATGAAAATGCTCTAAGGAATATTTGCAAAGCCTTCCAAGGCAACTGCTGTGAAGGGGCCACACTCGCCGGGGGGGCCACAGTCTTGCACCATGCAAGCCCTGGTTCAGGAGCCCCATAACCTTCCACACTTACTCCACCTCTCTGAGCCTCAGGCTCCCCACCTTTAAAGGAGCTGAGATCGTCAATGTGACATACTGAGCACAGAGCAGAGCCATGGTTAGATCTGAGTACGTGGTAATTATTATCACTTGTTGTGACACTCATTTTAACCTAAGGCTGGGGAAAACCATTGCCCTCAGGGAGAGCTTGCTTAATTAAGGTGCTGCCCTTGGTCACAGCCAAGGAGAAGATCCAGCTGGTAGACAGTGACCTAAAATGCGCTGGAAGAAGCTTGTATCTCTGGACCACAGGGAAACCTTGCCCATAGCATCTGGCCTTCTGCGAGCACTGGGGTGGGCCCACGCGGCTCAACTAAGATGGTACTCTGGCCAGATAAAGGGCCACTAAGATCACTTCTGTGAATGAGCCTAGAGCCTGATTGAATATGGACCTCTTCTGTGCCCACCATGAGAGTAATAATAGACTCTCTGTGTACATAATGTAGGAACTTCTCAATTATTTACTGTTCTGACTCCGTGACATCACACGTGGGAGGGGCCCTTTGCCGTTCATCTGGGAGAAGATCCTAGAGAGTGGCTGTCCCGCCCGATGAATGGAGCGCGACAAGCAAACTCCTAATTGCCCGCATGAACATAGAAATCAGACATTTCTAGATGGTATACATATTTATCATATTTCATAAAACCCATCTATTAAACCATAGCTAACAATGATTCATTTTTACAAACTTGTGTCAAACTTTCCAAAATCTTGATTTCATTTCCAAAAAAGGTCTTAGTTGTACCACGTGTCCTGATTTAACATTCAAAAAAAAATACAGTCGCTGCAAAGATAGGGGAGTTTTAGATTTTCTAGAAGAGTGGTTATATGCTAGGGTAGGGGCAGAACATCACACCGTTGTGACGTATGTCCGATAGGAATATTGCAAAGCATTTTATCAATGAGAGCAGATTTGATGTTATCTCTACAATCAGCTTCCCTGACTTGCATTCTCATATTTTTCTTTTTAAAGAGAGAATGACACTGTGAGTACGGCCAGGATTTATGGGGGTTCAGGCGCCTGGCTTGTGGACAGCACATGTTAATTACAACCTGGACCACAAAATGTGGCTAGTGGCTAACCTGGGACATTTCAGTCTGTAAAGGAGCCTGCGATCACAGGAGTTCTGGTGAGGTCGTCATGCTGACACACAGACCCCGCTTCTCACATGCTCTGAAATAAACATTAATAAAAAGAGCCCTTGTTTAGAGTCAGGGGCCTTTTCTGGAACACCAGCATGGCTGCTATTAGCTTCATCGCCTTAACCAAGTCACTTTATCCCTCTGAACCTTGTTTTCATTTCTTATCTATAAGAAGAGCAGTTGGTTTAGATTAAGGGCTGTAAACGCATGGGTGTGAAAGGAGTGGGTAGACCCACAGGAGGGAAGTGGGCCGGTGGAAGGCAACAGGGGGCCCAGGAGATTCAACCCCATCTAAAGGGGGCGGTGATTCTGCCCCCACCTTTTAACTGAATTCCAACATTTAAAAGATGACAGGACAAAACACAGGATGCTTCCAGTATTCTTTTTTCATCTCTTTTCTAGAAGTCTCCAAAGTCTCTTCTAAGTTTTAGCATCTTTGAATTTTGCGCCCTTTTGCTAATATTAAGGATAGGAGTAGAAGGTTAAGTGGAAGAGTTATGGAACAAAATTCTATTGACCTTAAAATTTTATAACCCTGCCAAATAATATATAAGCACAGAAGCAAATACTGGCTTGGAATATATGCAAATGAAACAGGTTTTTTAAGGGATGGTGCTGGGGTGGCTATCACTTATATTTTGCCAATTGTTCACTCAAAGTGTCTCTACTCTTGATAATAAATAAAGGGTCTCACTCTTGTTTGCTTGTGTAATAACAACAAGAGAATTAAAAAGATAACAGTAAAAAAAATATTGAAGGCAGCTCAGAATGATGCCAGACCTGAAGAGAAAAAGGGAAGGGTCATGATATTAGGTATGTTCTTGAAATTTGTATTTCTAGCCTGCTCTGTGTATTTGCTTGTCAATCATCCTTAAACAATAAGCTGTTAAAGACAGTGTTAATTGCACATAGGTAAGCCCTGTGAGCCTGAGTTTTCCTACCTAACATTGCTCCTCTTCCCCGCCCACCCGCCCGCCCCGGTTGTTTCCAAAAACACTTCCCACATGAAGAATAGTGGTATCAAAAGTTTCCTGACTTTGTTTGTTTGGTTTTTGAATGCATTATTTGAGGGTTTGGTTTTGTTTTTAGTGAGTGGGTGGGGATGTGAAAGGCACCTAACATCGTCCGTAATTACATTATTCTTTAGTTTCTATCCACAGTATTTTCATTCTACAAACCCACATCAGCTACCCCTAAAGTGAGCAAAAACAAAAACAAAAACAAAAACAAAACGAAGGTTGTTTTTTAGTGTGTTTATTTGAAGGCTTTTAAGATATCCCACGGGAAGTTTACTTTTTTAAAGATATCCCACGGGAAGTTTACTCTTTTCTCGACAAATGTAGAAGAGAATATTCGCACGAAGCAGTGGAAGGCCTTTGTACCATAAATGCAGAGATCTTCAAAAACGTATTCATCCTTGTACAGGAGCGCCAACCCCTAGGTCGAGACCCATAGGAAGCATGTGATACATGTTTGTAGAAGAGCTGCATTCTTCCTCTATGCTCCAGGCCATACTGAGGCCTTCTTAGTTAATGGAATAAAGACACAAAATGGGGTTATTGATCTTCTTTAGTGGTGGGCAATTTGAAATGATGTTGCCATGTTCTAGATATGCCAAGAAGCATCTTTGACCCTGAGGACGAGTAGCCAAGGGATGTGGATGCCGGGGGCTTGACTTTCGTTTTCTTGTTGAAAATGGCCCACTGAGAAAAAGGCAGGATGGTCCTCTGCCAGGACTATATTGAAGGATCAGTAGACTGTCTAGCGCTTTCTAGCATCCTGTTGTCTCACTGATTTCTGGATTGCCAGATGCTTCTGTTTTTTGAAAATGGTTAAAAAAATACCTTAGTGATTCTGTTGTTTCAGAAATCTTACATATGGCACAAAATATCCCGAACATTTTTTGAGAAAACACTTGTGTTTCCTTTGCTCAATTTAATCATCATTATAGCCTAAATTCATTCGAGTTTATTGTTTTCTTTTTATGGGCATTTTGATGGTTGAAACTAAAGTTATACAAAAGTGTGAGTAAGCAAGATATGAAGATTTAATTGCCCATAGCTTTCTTTCCTAAAGTGTCTTCAGAACATAAGTAGGCTAGGGAAGGTGGATACTTTGAATTGAGAATTCCTAACGATTGCGATAAAAACGGTGTTTTCAAAGCTGGGAGACAGCCTTGATTTATCATCCTCAAATCAGAGAGCAAATGTGTCACACACTGAGTCATAACCAGAGGCTTTCTTTTTTTTCTCCCTTTTGGTAAACCACCTCAACCTGCTCTTGAAAGCCCCTGGTTCCTATGCAGAATGAGTCCAAGTCGGTCTCTGTTTCGCCTGTTCAATTTAATGAGACCATTGCCTGGGGTTGGGGAGGCTGTGAGCCATGCCACCATCTCAGGCTTTTGATGACACCACAAGCCACTTGAGATTTATTATGTTAGCAGATGTCATCAGATATATATGTGTGCACAGGTGCAGCATGCAGTTAGTGAAAGAAGGAACACTGCGTGTATTTATTTTTGTATCCATACTCTCAATGGTTAGAAAGGAACCTGGTGTGTCTGTCTTGGGCAGTGTGGGGTTTCGACTCCATTGCAAGGGCTTATCTGGTAATCTCTTGAAGTCTTCCCCAGATATAATTCTATAGGATGAGCAACTATGTCTTGTGGGAAAGATACTGTGTTTATTTTTTACAATCAATGTCTGAAGAAGAGGCACAATGGATTATAGCTAAAGACTTCCAGAACCAATGGAAAACAGAAATAATTCCAGAGGTGGTTGTTTATACTTGACTAGCCCTCTTCCACAACAAGATACTAGATATGCCTTCTTTCCGCAGTAGAAGTCGTATGAAGACAGTTCTTATCTATAGAACTAAAACAGAGTGCCAAAACTTGGGGACATGTCCTACTTTAAGATTCTCTAGATATTTTTAAATAATTAAGAAATATTTGAAACTATTGCCTGGAGGCAATAGACAATATGAATGGTTACACAGATTTATACATTATGCAGTTTTTAAATTCTAAAAAATATTATCCAATTGTTTTAAAAGACAGTGTGTTTTATTTAGTATTGCGTCTTAAGTATCCCACTATCTTTATTATATAAATTAAGTTTGAACACATGCTAGCCCAATAATGGACTAAATACAATAATCTAATAAATTAGTGTGTGCCCTTTAATAAAAAATAATAGAAATAAAAACACACTTCCTATATTTTTGAGAAATAGTGAAGGATGATAAAATAAACACCTTTGGGGTAATGACTGAAAATTACTGGTTTAGATGGGGTAGAAGAATTACTTCAATTATGACATAAAGCATTGTAATAATGCATGCTTTTAGAAATAATTATATAGTGATTATTCTCAAAGTAAACACATGCAGATGTTGTAGTACATTAAAAAAATTTCTTAATTTGAAGAAAACAGACAGAAACTGCATTACCAGTTCATTGGCTTTAAGAAGAACCAGAAAATCTAAAGTGTCAGTGTACTCGCAAATCTTCTAGTTAGTTCTAAGGAATCAATTGGGCCTGCAACCGAAGGCAGAAAAAAATTAGCTTTTCTACTGGAATCACTTCAGTTAGATATGTCAGAGGGCCAAAATGTGAAAGTAACATCGGAAAATTAGTGAGTCTGATTTCTCTAGGACATGATTGGAAATCAGTTTCCTTATTTTATGAGCACTGGCTATCATTTACTGATGATATGTGTACATACTTGACAGAAAGAAGAGTAATCGGTAGGAGAATAAGTATTAGAAGTGTCACATGTCAAAAGAAACAAATTACATGCAAATAAAAAAAGATAATCTATGTAACAATGAACATGACATACAATGGTACATTCTATTACTAAATAATATGCTTAGGCGGAAATCCTGTGACAGGTAACACCAACTCCAGATTCATTCAAGCCATCACCAGAAAAGCATAGGAAATCCTTCCCTCCCCACCCCTTTCTATTCCTTTCCCCATTTCATGCCTTTGGGTATTCCTTAAACAAAACTGGATTCTTCCTCTAATGTAGTTTCTCTTTAGCATGAAATAGATGTTGGGAAGGATTGGTGACTCTACTATGGACTTCAAATAATTGCAAGAGAAAAGACTTTCTGAGGCTCACTTCTGTACAAAAGTTTTAGAATTTGGTAAAACTGACAATTGTGGTAAACACTCCTTTTGCATCCTCAACAATTTTTTTAAGTTTAGCTGCATTGAATTTTCATATTTTATATTTGGTTCCTTAGTGTTGAATGTGATTTACTTTACCATGAAACTACTATTAGGAAATGAGAGAATGGAAGCAGATCTGTTTGTTACCCACTTGAACTGACTGCCTGAGAAGACTGGATTATGGCTACACTAGCTGAGTAGTTAAAATTACCTAACTTGGATTAAGACAGATGTTAAAAATTAATTTTCCTTGGGAAGTCATAAGTGAATGTGGAGATACATACATACATATATGTATGTGTACATGTGTGTAATCCCATCTGCAATTCCCTTTCCAAAGCTATATAGATAATACTGTGCTAGTTTTTCCTAGAGGGGAAATTGGGAACTGTTAAACCTTCCGTTTAATAACCTATTCTCAAATTTTGCATTTTCTGAAGTCCAATGGGGTCAATACAATGACTACTTCTCTGCCTATTATCCTTGAATTAGGTGTGTATATTACTCACATACAGCCAAGGATTTATATAGTGTGTGTGTGTGTGTGTGTGTGTGTTAGAAAAAATCTTTTGGGGGGGGGTGATGAGGCCAAAATATCTTCCTTGTTTTATAATGTGCATTGTAGAAAGAACCTGAACAATGTTGCTTAAATTCTCTCGGACTTTGAGGGTAAACATTACTGGGATTAAAATACGGCCATGCTCACATTTAGTGGAGATAAGAACAATTCATCGGGAGCTATTCCGGTCCCACTGGTAATCACATAATTGAACAGGGATTTTAAAGGATATTTGAAGCCATTGTCTGTTGTGCAATTACATAATTAGTCAAAATCTCTGTAATAAAATCTTTTCTAAACACACGTGGGTTAGTATCACGTAAATTTAAGGCTAATGTTATATTTTTACTTCTAATGCTTCGATTTTAAATTAGTATTATATAACAACTTGACCGTTAAGCATTTTACCGCACCACAGATGTTTAGAATGAAAATAACTGAATTACTTAAAACTAAGCAAAGCCACTACATACATGTAACTTAAAAAAACAACAACAACAAAACTCATCAAACCCGCTTTGTTTCTGAACATTAACTGTCTACCAAACCTCACCCAGAGTGCTTACTTCTGGGGCCCCAGAGATTGTAGATTTCTTTGGTGCTAATGATTTCTTGCACCTATCCCTAGATTATTGACATTCGCGTGGACGCATATAAATATGTCAAGAGCGCTCTCTTTCTGATGGTTTTGCCATGATGGTAACGTGTGGCCGGGAGGCACCTTTAAGTCCTTTTACACGGAAACAAACGCGGCCTTGCGAAGTTGACCGAGCAACGTGGCGGGACGTAGGGGAGTACCACCGATTCCGTCAGCATCGCAACTATTTGGTGAGGAGTCCTGCGCCGCAGCTCCGCCCGGCTCCTCTCTCCCGCAAGCCCGCGGGGAGGCCCCGTGACCCGCGGAGCACAAAGGCGCGCGGAGCAAAGCGGCGCGGCCCCGCAGACAGGCGGCGCCGCCCTCCTCGCCCGCCCTCGCCGCGCTCCTGCCCCTCCCGGGCAGCACAAAGAGCAGGGCCGTCACTCGCGAGGGGCACCCGCGCCGCGCAGGCCGCCACACCCACTCGGGCCCGCTCCCGCCTCCGCCGCCGCGGGCGCCCTGATGAATATGCATCGCCGCGCGCCCGCCCCCGGCTCCTCCTTTCGGCTTCCTTCCCGCCGCCAGGCGGAAGCGAAGAGCCGCGCTTCCCGCGCGCCGGGGCGGCCGGGGCGGCCCGGGAGGGCGGGGCGGGGCGGCCGGCGAGCGGGAGAAAGAGAAAGGGTGGGAGGTGGCGGCGGGACGCGCGGGGCCCGGGCGCGGAAAGGGTGCGCGGGTGGGTGGCGGTTCTGGGACAGCCCCGCCGCCGGCCAGGCCAATCCGAGGGCAGGGAAGGGGCGAGCGGGCGACCCCGCGGCCGCGCCCGCTGCCCCTGCCGAGTGCTGCCGGGGCCTGGAGGGGACGCCGCCCCCACCCCTAGAAGAGCCCTGCTAAAACAACAATAAAACCCACTGAAAACACACACACACACACACACACACACACACACACACACACACACACACACAGAATATCATTCTGGACGGCGTTCAAGTCGACCAAGAGAAACAGTCTTCTGCAAGTGAGAGGAAGGAAAACTGGATATCCAGACTGAGGGGGCTACTTGCTTTTAGACTTGACTTTTTCTTCTCGGGCCAAGAACTGGGGCATTGCAGAAATAATAACTAAAAATAAAAGACTACTCCCGGATTGCCTTTTTTTTTTTTTAAACTAAGCACAAAAAGCGACACCCAAACAATCCTTGAGAAAATCCACAAATCTGTACCTGAGACACGTGAAGTCCGCGGCCCAGGGTTCTGTTGCAGACTCAAGATCTCTTTTATTTAATGCAATACAGTGCAATGGTATGTGGCTTTGAAATGATGGGTTTTTATTTGCTCGCCTTGTTTGTCCCTTGCACCCCCTTCGCCCCAAACACTGTTTTGTTTGTTTTTTTCTCCTGTTTGTGCATTGTGAAGTGACTGTTTTACTTAACTGTCATCTGCTTTACAGGTTGAGCTGTAGTGTTGGATTTCCAGGCCGAAGCAAATATGTATTTATTTATTTATTTTTAGTCTGAGCAATTTTACTATATGTGTCACACTTTTATGGCGGGAATCAGTGGATTACACTGTGAGCCCAAACTGTGAAATGCAGCATTTTCCCTGCTTAATTCCCTATTTCCTCCTCCTTCCAATGTTGGAAAAAATTCCTGTACAAATGATACTTTAGTTGTACCCTGTTGTCTAGTCTCTCTTTCATAGCATTCTTTCCTCCACTTTAAAGTAAATATGCACAGCTTTGTTACATATTCTCATCTAAAAGTACATTTTTAAAAAGTGAGGGTAATATTACTTAGCCCTGGTTGGTGTGTTAAAAGTTTTTAAAATCAGTATTTGTTCCCAAGTTTGGTTTCCCCCCACCTTATCCCTGTAGTTGCAGGATCGAATTGTTAGTCCTCCCACACCTCTGTCCCCGTTTTAAAAAAGATTATGATGGATTTCTTCCCGCTCCTAATACTTTTTTTTTTTTAAGTCCCGCTGTTTTTGCTCTAGGATTTTTACCCCTCTAAGTGTGTGTGTGTGTGCGCGCGCGCGCGCGCGCCTCCCTTTTCCCTTGTGCTCTCTTCGCCAGTACGTCTGGGACACATTTTAATGCACAATATCCCATCCATTAAGTTGTGGTTGAATGCGGAGTGTGTGAGGACTTGGCAGCTTTCAGGTTGAAGGGGGCGGGGAAGCCAGTTTCGACTTTGACACAAGATGCCGAAGTGGCGTGATTGGAATTATTATTAGGGCTGTGAACATGGCCATCTTCTCCTCCGGTTAGAAGAACTGCCATTGAACTTGAGACGGGACAGACAAGATCTCCAAGTCCCCCCCCCCCCCCCCCCAGTACAGTAGCTGGCAGGGAAAAGGCGCCAAAATACACAAGATTAACTCTAACGTTCTTTGAATGAATCTTACAGCACCATCCTTTGTAATTTTAATTTTCCAACAGGCGGAAAAAAGTTAACTTTTGAACCCATATTGAACAGACATTTAAATCAGCTCTAAAATGGAATAAATCCAGAAAACCATACAGGCATGCTTATGTGGTTAGAAAAAGAATGCACGTGTAAATAAGCAGGGTGTATGTGTGTATCTGACCCGGGAGTTCAAGATTTAATCAAAATCAGAATTAGAGTGTGACTTTTGAGTATCTTTACCGTGTGCGGGTGGGGGTGGGGAATTGTGGGGCTAAGAAGCTGACCTTTAAGCATCCTAAGTAAAAACTGCAAAGAGTTGTGAAACACAAAACGTTGTGGTTTCCAGTTTTACATTTGAGGTTTGATGTTTTCATTTAATGGTATGAGAGATGGAGAAAGCTCCGGTGCTGAAAAGTCCCTATTAAATCATATGTGGGCAAAGGTCAAGCACTCCAACTCACTGATACAATATACTGCAGATTCTTGCCTAACTGATGGGGAGCACAGGAAAAAGTGCTTGGGCAATAAAAGTATTAGGAGGGTAATTATCGTCGTGGTTGGGACTGCATTCTTGTGCATTGGGAAAAGGTTTTTACTGGCCCTGATGAATTTTAAAGCTGAGTATTGTTGAAAGCTGTTTTAATGGGAAATTGATTAGCTGAGTGTTTCATACAATAAATGGTGATAGTTTCATTGTTTGATGTCCAAAATAAATTCCTTTTATTCTTTAGCAGACGTAGACATCTATTTAATTTTAATACGATCATACTGAGCACCAGTATAATTATGAGTGAATATGATATTATGAACCTTGATTTTAGAGTTTGTGACAGCACACGATTTGACAATATTATTGCTTTGAAATTTATTAACTTTCTGTGTTGTTAAAACATTTCAGAGATAAAGTTTACTGAACATATATTTTGTGTAGGCCCAACTGTCTGTTCTCTTTATAATTACACAATTGTTTGTTAAATTTTAATTTGAAAGTTAAAATGCCCAATTCTGTTGTTATGTGTTATTTTGATTTTGAAACAATGGGAGATTTCAAAGGAAGAATTAGAGGAAGGGGTGCAGAAAGTTTGAATTTCTTTGCAGTAGCCTTCTATACTTCCTAATATAGATTGTAAAGACTACTTGGCTATTTTGGACAAAGCTTTTTAAACATCTCCTTAAAACCGACGTTTTCATGTCACAAAGGTGTATATAGATAGGTAACAAAAATCTATTTATACGTAGAAATAAAATGATAGTATATTTTTACTTTAAAGGTAAGCTATTTTGAAAAAGGACGGTAACTACAATACTCTCAGTCTCAGCAGAGAAGAGACTTTGTATTGAGAGTGTACGTAACTTTTGAAAGTACTGTGAGGGAAGCAAGGCAATTATTACCATGATTTTCAAGGTTTAAAATAAATCATGCAAAAGTTTCAGGCAACTGCTGGCTTTGTAATCCGGGAGCAAATGTCTTCAGAAGTTGGGAATCTCTGTTGATGAACTAGCTTCATCTCTGGAGAGAAGTGGAAACCGGCTAACCTTAATGGAGGAATCTGGCCCGTTGCTGTTCACATTCAGTCCGAGCTTGTAAATGTGCCTAAAATGTAAGCACACTTAGTGGGATGGTATTTTTTTTTTAACAGTCGAGTACAGGCATTTCAGCAGCGACATTATTAACAGCGTCATTTTTCTCATTTAGTTTTGTCCTCAGGAGACACCGAACAGCTCCCAGAGGAGGGAAGAAAAGTCCACGGTTATTTATTCCTTTGAGTGAAAGGCAAAGCTCTGGCAATGGGGTGGGGGGTGGGGGAGGTAACCAGTTGTGACTTTTCTAGGAGGGAAAAATTGCTACCCTAAATTGACAGTGGTAGTTTAAGGGCTGAGAGATCTGGGCATGATTTTGTAATTCCCATCAAGTGCAGGCAATTTCAGTACTTGTTGGTTGTTTATATACGTGCTTTTGAGTGCATTTTTGGTGTTCCTGCTTGTGGATATGAAATTGTGTTTTCTGGGCTGCACATGTATGATTTTTGTGGTTCATTTGGAAGAAGGAAAGGTCCCTGGGCATGGTGTGGTGGATACTTGCAGTTTTGCAGGCCTGTTTCCTGGGGTCAGGAGGTCATCTGTCCCTTTTGTATTTAGTTTTAAAATATTGATATTGGTGATGCAGCCAGGGTGTGTGGTTGTTGAGCCTCCCCTCAAATCACATTCAAGAGCTAAAAAAAAAAAAAAGTCATCCAGTGTATTGAAAATGACAGCTTTGTTAAGCTCTAAGAAACCTTTCCATACACTGCTCAGGATTTGCAACCTGTCACTGAGTTTCTTTAGAAGGGAGGTTAAAAGAAAATCAATATTGATAGATACTTGAGATGTCAAGTCCTCTCTGGAGGTCAGTGAAGGACTCCAATTGGGTAACTTGCTTAATTTTTCAAATATATGATTGAGTTTTGAAAAATCCAATCTCTGGAAGCACTGGCATTTCTTCTTGAAGTTAACAAACTATCTGTGAGCAAAGAAACTTTTTTCCCCCCTAAGGAGGGAGAGAATAAATGATCTAGGGAGCAGATTTCCAGTAATTCTGAAATATCAAATATTCCTGTTACCACAGGAGGCTTTCTCTTCTTTCTAGCCCTTCAAACCAGATTTTGGGGTGAATGCAATTGGCCAGTCATTACCTTTCAGTGTGTGAGAGAGGAGAAAGAGGGTTTAGGGAGAAGTAAGCATCCAAGTCTAAGAAATGTTTTAGCCCATTTTGATAGTATCAGAAACTTCTCAGAGACACTTGAACACCACTCTCAATACCATGGCAGAGACATGCAGGAAAAAAGGGAAAGTGAATAAAATGCATGTACTTTCTCACTTTCTCTCTCCACTCTTCTACCTGGGATTTAAAAGATTGGTACTTCTCAAATCAAAGGTGGTGGATGAGTGCACTGAGAGAAACCAGATGTTCCATCCATACCCCCAAATCTACCAGTCTCTCTTTATAAGCGTCTCCCTTAAAGTTCATCCTGGGAAGGCCTGCAGTGCCCTTGACATCCGCTAGACAAGAAGCAGTTTTTGGTGGGGGTGGAGAGGATGTCAGCCATGCTGCCCCTGGTCCAAGGCCTGAGTGTCCAGTCAAAATCATATAAACTGAGCACCCAGGAAGCCCTTTTGGGATGTCTCTGTTGCTCATTCTTTCTTCCCTTTTGGCTTACCCCATCTCACCATTACTCCTTTCCTTGGAAACAAATCAAAGCTCAAAACTCCCAAGCGTCCTCCATACTCATCAGACTGTCCCCAACCACAAGGGCTCTGCAAACACCGAGCACCTGAGAGAGAGTGGAACCCCTCAGTGATAGACCTGGGAGGACCCAAACATCTTCTCTCCTCTGGGATCTTACCTGGCTCTGTCGCTGCTTCTTCACCCTTGATGCTGTTGTCGATCTGTGGGCTCTTCTGTGTAACAGTTGTCATTTTTTCGCTTTTCGTTTTTAAGCTTGTGAGAAACTTTGGGATGCAATCTGGTTTGGGTGGCAGAGGGAACTGGTTTCTGTTGGTGAGGGAAACTAACTGGGGAGGAGGGGTCCGAAGTCTTCAGACACTTGCTCAGGGCTCAGCCCTGGGCCTCTTTTGCCAGGGGACAGCGGCTGGTTCTGGGATCTCTGGCTGAAAGGAGCGCTCTCTGGGTGCCAGGATTTCACTAGGGGTGGTGTGGTGTGGAGGGAGGGGAGCAGGGAGGGAGGGAGAGAAAGAGAGAGATGGGCTCCGGATTTTTAAAGAGACCCCGAAATAATGGCTTCTGTAAGAGTCCGGACATTCAAAGAGGTGTGTTCAAGGACATGAGTGCATTCGTGCCAAGGGGAATGTCTTTTATGGTAAATTAACTCCAGTTAAATTGAATATTTGTTCAAAGGGAAACTCCAGTAGTTAAAGCTGGTATTATCAGTAGCGCTTCCCCGCCCCCTCCCCTCAGACTTCGCTGCCAGGGCGAGAAGAGGGAGGCAGCATAATGTGCAATACAAAAGTGATGCTTTGGGGTTTTTATTTTTAATCTGAGATTGCCTAAAAATTTGAGAGAGAAATGAGTATTTTTTTGGATTAAGTCCGACTGTCACCTCCTTCCTTTCATCTATAAAGACTGTCAACTTTATCCTGGCTTTTCAAAAAGAAGAAATGACCCACACAAAGGAAATTAACGTTGTCAGAACGCTGACTGGAGGATTTGCCCCAGCGGGGAGTGGGGAGGCTGTCCCAGTGGTGTGCGCCCTGAAGGGTTAACTCGGGGGAGTTCTCGAAATTTTCCCGACTTTACCTGTCTTCCCAGATCCGCCGCTACCCCCTCTCCGGCCTCCTCACCTCCCCACCCCCAGCGCCTTTCTTCTGCGGGCTCTGGGTTTACGGGGGCTGCAGCTGGTAGACTTGGCAAGCTCGCCTCATTAAGAGCGCTCTTTGAAAACGGACTGTGTTTGAGCATTTCCCTAATGAGGACAGGACGGGGTTAAAAAGTGACCATTTCATGGTTGACTTGAACCTGCCTACTTTTCTTGATGTGTCGTTGTGAAATGCTTGATGTGGATAACTCCCACTTGGTGAAGGAAAAAGTCACTGGTTCCTTCAGGTCCGGTGGGGGAACGAAGAGGGGGGGACGGTGGGCAGAAGCGGGAAAGAGAGAGGGAAGGGAGAAAGTTGAGGAAGAAAACTGAGAGAGAGAGAGAGAGAGAGAGAGAGAGAGAGAGAGAGGGGAGCGGAGGGCTCCGAGAATCAGAGAGCCCCGCCAGACCCCAACAGCACAGTTGGGAGCAGGGGCGGCCCCGCCCTGGGGCTGGGGCAACAGAATTCCCTTCTAGGCCCCAACCTCCCCCGGCAGCCCCCGGCTAGGTAGACGCGGAGCCTCCGGCACTCACTTTTCCTCTCTCCATTGTCTGGATAGCCTTTGCTTCCACCTCTTCCCCACCCACCCCTTGCCGAAAACCGGAATTTGGGGGGCGGGGAGTGAGTGTGTGTGTGTGTGTGTGTGTGTGTGTGTGTGTGTGCGCGCGCGCGCGCACGAGTACAGAAAGGGTGCGAGGCAAATCGCCTCCGTCCAAATACCCGAAATCAAGTTCATTCACTCGGGACCCCGCGGCTCGCGGCCGGGGTGGGGGCGGGGCCCTCCGCGCGGGAGCGAGGCAGGCGCGGTCGCCTCTGCAGGGCTGTAGCGGCACACGCACCCTGCTTGCGCGCGCGCCCGACCGCCCCGCAGCTTCGGGCGCGCCGCCGCCCCGCCCTGCCTGCACCCGGGTGGGGAGGGAGCCGCTTTCCGCCGGCGCCCCGGGCTCCGGGGGGTGGGGATTGGGAGCGAGCCAGCCGGGCTGCAGGAGGAGGAGAACGGTGCGGGCCGCGGGAGGAGGAGGAGAAGGAGGAGGGAGCTGGAGGCGGCGGCGGCTCGGCCCGATCCTCCCGCTCCGAGCGAGGCCACGTGCAAGGGGCACCCCCGGGAGGGCGGCAAACCGCGGCGTAGCGCGGCGCGTTGCTTCTCCGAAGCTACCCCGGGGCACGGGCCCGAGCTGGGGAGACCCCGGAGGACCCCGCCCCCTGTCCCCGTCCGCGCCGGCGTTCCCCAACTACTTCAACCGAAAAGTTCGCTCAGGCCCCCGCCTCCTCCGCCTGCCCCTCCTCCCTCCAGCCGGCGGGCTTGGCGGACCGCGCCCGCCCCGGGTGCGAGAGTCGGCGCCCCAGCCTGGGCCCCGGGGCGGCCTGGGTGTGAGGGAATTTTCCATTCGTTCCTTTCTCGGGTCCAAACCGGCTCAGTGCTTCTCCCCCTCGGATGTTCCCGCGGCTTAAAGAGTCCGCAGCGAGCACAGAAATACCTCTTCCAGGGCGGGTTTTCGGGGGTGTGTATGTGTGTGTGGTGGTGTGGGGAGACTGCGGGACTTGCCGAAAAGGCGGAAAGATCTAGTTTAGAAAAAAAAAAAAAGTCATGGTTCTATTGCACCGATATGAGACCTTTAACAAATGAGAGGGAGAGACAGAGAGGAGAGAGAGAGAGGAGAGAGAGAGAAGAGAGAGAAGCAAGAGGAGGAGGAGGAAGGTGGGGGGCGGGGGGTGTGGAGAGGCTGGTGCAAAAGGAATGCGCGTTTGCAGGAGGAGGAGTAAAGCGATGATTGTGTAATTAAATAATAAAACAATCCTTAAGTCTGATTTGGAGAGAGCTCGAGCGGGGTCCAGAGGGTGGAACCGGTGAAATTTTCAACTTCCAAGTTTTGCAACGAAAGAAAGCGAGAGAGGGAGGGGAAAAAAGAGCCCAGAGCAGAAAAGAGCGGAGTTTGGAGCCGAGCGGGAGAGCGGGATTTATCGTTTGGGATTTTTCAGGAGCTCGTTCCGATCCCCCTGGGCTCTGGGCAGCGGCGGCGGCAGCAGCAGCAGCCTCCTCGCTCGGCCGGGTCAGACGCGGGGCGAGGCGGCCGGCCCGGCGTGGAAGAGCCGGCGCGGGCGGCGGCGGCGGCTGCAGCCTGGGACCTTGCCGCGAGCCTCTTCCGCCCGGGAGACCTGCGCCCGAGCCCCCTCCCTCACCCCAGCCTCTCCCTTCTTCCCCACCCACCCCGCCCCCACCCGGCCCTCTCCCGCGCGCGCCCCGCCACCCGCGCGCACTCGCTCACGCTCCCCCTCGCGCACACACATGGTCGGCTCGCGGCAAAGTTTCGCCTGCGATCGCCACTCCGGAATCCTGCCGCAGTGCTCGGGGCTGTAACCTTGAACTTTCCCAGAGCGGTGACACATTCTCCTCGCTCTCCCTCCCGCGCTCTCTCCTGCGCCCCCCTCCCCGCCTTTTTTAAAAAAAGCATTTCACCACCAACCACCACCCCAATCCAACCCACGCCGAACCTTCGCGCACCCCCTTGCCCCCAACAACAACAACAACAACTGCAAAACAGAAAATAAATCCCCAAACCCAGGCGAAAAGCAGCCAACACCGGCGGCGGCGGCGGCCTCGGCGAGCAGGGCCAGCGCGCTCGGACTGCAAGAGGGTTAAAAGTGTAGATTGGATTTCACCCCGGGAAATCTAGCACGCCGAGTGAACTTGAATCTTTGGCTATTTAAGGAGGACTGGGTTTGTTGTGAAGTTGCGGTGATCCAGCGCAGAGCCCCGTCCTGATTGATCGCATCGCGGGGCTCAGATGACTGTAAAATGAATAGATGAAATTCTGGCTTCTCGAAGATTTTCTTGGGCATCTCCGGGGAAGTGCGTTTTAAGGCGAAGTCATGATGTATTCTCCCATCTGTCTCACTCAGGTACATGTCTCGGTTGCTCTCTCGAGCTTTCTCTCTGGTCCGAAATGCCTTTGTTTTGTTTTGTTGCTCTCGTCTGCGGACAGTTAACCGCTTTAGTTAACCTCCGTGCACCCCTGTCCCTCGCAGAAGTGACCCGGACTTGCGGTGGGATTTGCCGAGCGGCGTGGGAGCCGGCGCGCGGCCGCTCGCCCGAGGCACCCCGCGCGCCGGCCCCGCGCCCTGGGCATGCGGAGCAGGCGCCCGCGCGCTGCCGGGGCGGCTGGGCCGGGCGAGGCCGCCGGGGGGGTGGGCAGGGCCCCGGCCCGCGAGCGCTAGCCCCTGCGCGGCCCCCCGAGTGCCTGCTGCTGTGCGGTGTCCCTGGCCAGGGTACCCCCTGGCCCTGTCCGTCGCTGGAGCGCTGAGACCGGCTCTGGCTTTAGAGGAGCTTTAGGGGGGGACTGAGCCCTTATAAACAACCAGTGAACTTGGGCGAGGGGACTCTAGCACGAGTCCTTGTGGGCGCTTCTGGACTCCGCTGCGGGCAGTGGGCGGGCGACAAAGCGAGTCGGAGGTTGTGGTCCGGAGACCCATTCCTTTGCTTAATTTGGGGATCTGAAACTCAGGCCCATCGTGATCCGCACTTTGAGGTTTCCAGTGACCACACCACAAAGGCAGTCTTTACGTTGACACGAGTTAGTTGTTCGTGGTGAAAGTTAAGGACTTCAGAACATGTTCATTTTGTGGAGACCTGTTCATTTGACGATTATTTGGGCGTAGCTCGGAAGGCAGAAAGTAATACTGGAAAAGTAAGGTCATTTTTGAAAATTTCACTTTGAAAATGGTTCTAAGACTTTAGGAACAGCGTTACGAAATAAAACACTGGGTTGGTGCATTTTTAAGAACACGATTTATATAATTTTAAACCAGACGGTCAAATGCACAAGTGCTGAGACCGAACGGACTTACCTGGGGGCAGTTTTCATCGCTGCCCAGCTAACTAACCAACTGGCGTACTAACTAATGTCTTAGCCCAAAGTTGTTATTTGAAGCATTATTTTAAACCTCGAAAGGTGTGGGACCCTTGACTTCAGCTATGAGGGGGAAGTGTCACCCTTGATAATTGATCACCATTTTCTTGGACGTTGGCATAGAAGACTACACAGTTAAAGAAGTGTCGCCAGGTCTTAGGTGTGTTACAATTTTTTAAAAATCCGATGTCGCGATGATGCATTTTTATAATGGACAAATTATTAAGATTTCAATTGTATGACAATTAGAAGCCATTGTGATTGGAAAGGACCGAGGCATTCATAAATTGTGAATGAAGATGAAAACAATGATAAGGCTTATTCAGTGATTGGATACAGTCCTGTAGCTTTTTGGCTGACACATTTTTTATTGTTTATATTTTGTTTGGCATCTGCGTATGATTAACTTAGATATGGCTATTTTCAGCAAGTAACGTGCACTTTAACAAAACTGAAAAAATGAGTTGCTGAGTTATTTGTATTTTAAAAGCTATGAATAATGACCAATAAGTATGATGATGAAATTGTTTTAGGTATAAAGCATTGCCTTTAGTTGGAAAAGTTACCTTTCATATTACCTATCAGCAGGATTCTTTTTTCTTTCTGGTAAGCCATGTACATTTGGTAATATTTTTACATTATTAAAGCACAGTTCAAATAAAACAAACTGAGGCAAGCTTTTTTTGCTTACAAAGTAAGTGCATGACTTATTCTCACCTGCAAAGGATTGCTTTTCTGTATTAATTTGTATTTCTAGCATCAGCTGCTCAGAAACCTTGCTAGCGATTACACTCCATTTTTGATTTCCTCTAAATATGCATAGTAAAGACACTAGTTTTATCTTAATTTCTATAAGTTGGAAATGACATTGCAGCATCGTGACATATGGAATATCAGGAGTATATACAGCATAATCATTCAGCTATCACATTAGTATTCAAGAACACATACTTACCAACACTAGTTCACAATGACTAACATTCTCTCTTGTTTTAATAATGTAAATTTAGGTTGATGTATTTGAACTGTTTTGGGGATTTCAGGCCTATACTCCAGAAGGATTTGTAGCTTTCCAATTCTCATTTACTATCGCTGTTGACTTTGTAGGTAATGTAAGGTGTTGCAAGTAAGAGCACATGAACAGTATTACTTTTATGTCAGACCAGTAGTTTAGCTTTGTTTTATAAGAGTCTATTAGCTATAGCAAAATGTTTTTTAGGATGTGTAAGTACAGAATAGAGAAACATGCTTAATTGGTAGAAAACTTTACAAAGTGTCTCGGTTATTGCAATAAAGTATCTAGGTTTTGGAAATAATGTTAATTCAAAAGGAGCTACAGTTGAAGTAGTTAATATTTAGCAAAATATTATGTAAAACTATCAGTATATCCCTGTAAATCCCTGTAATTTATACTTCAGTACAAATCAGATATAAAAGGAAAAATTAGCCATTGTATATGATTTAGTATTTTGCTTTTTCTAAAAATAATGTAAAGCTTTAATTAAACTTTTACTTGGCATAATTGCATTGAATTATTAAAATTCCAAGTTTTTCATGGAACATATTTTAAATGGTTTCTTGTTGTAGCAGTGCCCTAAGAAAATCTAGTATTTACTCTTCCAGCTCTATATTCATCTAATTTTCCATTTTCCTTTCATGGAAACCATTGTTTCTGTAAGGAAAAATAAATATTTCTGGTGGAATTAGGATTGTTTACTTTTACATTTGATAGTTGTAACTTGACTGTTTTATCAATTTAGTTCAACTGAAGGAAGTTTTAGAAGAGAAATTTCAATGAATTTTAATAACAAATTTAAAAGAGTGAGGTGGCATATTACCTTAATATAAAGCCATTAGATCTTGGGTCACTTATATGCTTAGCTTAAAAAAAAAAAACTTTCATAATTGTTTAAAGTGTTATTGTGATAACCTATTAATTAGGACATTTGAATACTTTAATCACTTCTTTTTTGGTTGAAGACAGCTACTAGACTTCATATTCATGTCACTCAAAATTACTAAAAATATATTGCAACTCTGTTAGAAAACAGTCACACTTTGGAGATGACATTTTAGGCTTGTTAATACAGAAGTATATGTGACTTATAACAAACTTCTACTTATCATCATTTTTTTGGAGGTTATGTCTCCTTGTCAAGTGTTCCGCTTGAAAAGAATCCACAGAATAATAATGCCCTGAAACATATTTATAAGGCAACTTTGCAGACTGAGAAAGTTTGCTATTTCTATTTGTCGATAAAGAAAAAAAAAAAGTATGTTCTAAAGCATTATTTGGCAGTATTGGCAACAAAGTCAAGGCAACCTTAAAAAAAAACTCACATTGCTTTGTGTGCATCTGCTGAGACATTCCAAATTCAGTTCTCAAATTTGCATTTTGATTGTTTAAAAAAATTTACTAAAATTTTGGGATTTATTACGTGACAGATGATTTGCAACTCAAACAAATTTAATCAAAAGTATGTTTGATGTCTTAATAAGAAAATGAAATGTCACTGAACATAGTACTTAAAGATGTAAGCACTTAAGAGTTACCACACCGCTTAATATCTGTTGCAATAATACAGCATTTTTAAAAGTGTGGCAAGGATAAAATGAGTGAGACAAAACTCCCTCCTGACCCCCATGTATTCTTCACATTCTCAACCCCTTAGCTGATGAGTACATAGGTATGTTTTTCAATCATATCAATAAATCGTAGTAAAAGTCAGATTATAGGAAGTGAGTTCCCAAAGCATGTTTAAGTCCACACTTCCTTTTAAACAGGGCTTCCTTTACATTATTTCTAAGGGGGAATAAACAAAGTTTTTGTAGTTACAGTGAAAGCTGAAAGCATGGCATCAGAAGTATATGGAGATAGGGAGGTCTTATCATGGGCTGTGGTTGCTGTGAGCAGGGCTGCCTTCCCACACAAAGAACAGATTGTGGTTTAACTCTTTCCATGGCCTAGTTTAATGTGCTCGCATAGTAACCGAATTGTTCAAATCTCTGCTGGAAACTACTGATCGGTTTAATGATTTCCTCTATGGCATTTGGTTATGCCTCATGCTGTGATGTAATCATCTGCGTTCTATATTGTTATGAAATTTTGATTTATACTCATTCTGCCGGAGGAACGTCTCATAGCAGTATGTTAAAATGCTTGATAACTGCATTATTGATTGGATGGGACCATACACCTTTTCCGTGTGTGAGACGCATACCGTGAACACGTTGTAGTCTTTAGCCCTGAAGACTCAAATTTCATCTTAAAAATGGATTCAGTCGGGTATTTTATTTGGCCCCCTTCTTTATCAGAGTGTCATTAGTTGCACTTTCTTCATTTTTACCTTCATAGCATTCACCGGCCTGCTGGTTAGATAGAATTTATTCCTCATAATTCAGAGTGACCAGCCCTTGTGTGTCAATTCTAAGTTGGGATCCTCTAAGTTAGAGCAAGTTAATTTCCTGGTTGGGGTGACGGTACAGTCAGTGCATCCAGAAAAGTGGCTGCACTGGGAAGTTCTTTATTTGCTTCGGATCTTGGTTTATTGCTCTCGTACAGTATGCCTGCCCAGGATGTTAGCTCTTTCTCTGAGCAGTAATAGGGCCTTAGCTTATGAGACAGGATTTACCTATGGGCAGGAAGTAGTGAAACACGAACTGCTTTGTGAAGTAACTTGAAATATCTGTAGGTGAAGATGATCTGCCATTTTGCACTGCCCCCCTCCCTTAAAAAAAAGTCTTAGATGGAACAGGCAGGGAAAATGCAGGAGCCTAAGGTAAACCACCTCATTCAAGAGAGAGGATACTGTGGAGTCCACGTGCAAACCCATAAGCCATGCCATACGTGCCCTCCGCGCTCCGGTCGGAGAATTCACATGCGTAGCAAATGAATTGTATTGATTCCACAAAAGCAGTAAGTGACCAGCGGTGCACTCCTAGTGTCACCCTGCCACCGCACGCAGAGACGCAAAGCAAAGCATGTAAAGTTGGTGCCAAGTTGCCATTTTTCATTGTTCACCTCAGATTGATTTTTAAGGGGTTTGGAATAATTTCCACACTCATGTGATCAGTTCACAAATTCTCTGGCTCGGTGGGGCTTCAGATCCTCCAGCAAAGCTGCCAGAGGGACATGCACATAGTTTTTGTTTTCAACTTCAGAAACTTCGATCGAAAAACGAAAAGAGTGTGTCAGTGTGTCTGTGAGAGAACAAGAGAGTGTGAGAGTGAGTGTGTGAGTGTGTGTGTGTGTGTGTGTGTGTGTGTGTGTGCCTTGGAGGCTTGTGTTGGTGGTGAGGGGAGAGAATGCACTGCTCAAAGTAAGGAAACCTTCTGTTCAGGACACCGATATGACGAGCTGTGTCCTTTGCCCACTTTCCCTCCCCGTATACCGGTTTCTCTAGTTACCACTCTTGGAATGGTGCTGTTTCAGTGTTGGAATGTTGGACGTTTGATAAGAAAATGGATCAAGTTTAATGGCGCATGCTCTTTGTGCCACCAGCAGCCTCTTGCTGAGAGCATGCTCCAAAAGCGGGAACTGTGTGGCATTACACCGAGCATCTATATGCTTTGTGTTTCTGTGCCACAGAGAAGAGAAATGAACTGTGGCATCGCTCCTGCCTTCTGAACAGCTCTGCTCCGATTAAAAAAAAAAAAAAATCTCACTGTGCTCTTTGTAAAATGGTACTGCTTTGTGTTAGTTGGTCAATCAAATATTTAAATATTAAAATAGGTGCCAAGCACCTTGGTTACTTATGTTTTAAAGAACGTAGAATGCATGGTGGGAATGAGGGGGATGGGGCCAGAGTGGAAATACAGATATACCTCTTATTTTCTTTCTAGGAGGCAGAATCAACCTGTAAATTTTGGGGGAAAAGGGACTGCTTGTCGTGCTTTATTTTCTTCTTCTTCTGCTATTTTGATAATTTTAAATAAGAAAAGAATGATTTTTATGCATAACTTTTTGGAGTGAATTGGGAATGGATTGTAGATTTATCTATCTATCTATCTATCTATCTATCTATGTATCTATCTATTTATTTATTTTGAGCCTCTAAAACTAAGCTGACTGTGTCTGTCTTCTTCCCCCACCCACCTTCATCTTCCACAGGATGAATTTCACCCATTCATCGAGGCACTCCTTCCACATGTCCGTGCAATCGCCTACACTTGGTTCAACCTGCAGGCTCGGAAACGCAAGTACTTTAAAAAGCACGAGAAGCGAATGTCAAAGGATGAAGAAAGAGCAGTCAAAGATGAGCTTCTCAGCGAAAAGCCTGAAATCAAACAGAAGTGGGCATCCAGGCTCCTGGCCAAACTGCGCAAAGATATCCGCCAGGAGTACCGAGAGGACTTTGTGCTCACCGTGACCGGCAAGAAGCACCCGTGCTGTGTCTTATCCAATCCCGACCAGAAGGGTAAGATTAGGAGAATCGACTGCCTGCGACAGGCAGACAAAGTCTGGCGTCTGGATCTAGTCATGGTGATCCTGTTCAAAGGCATCCCCTTGGAAAGTACCGATGGAGAGCGGCTCATGAAATCCCCACATTGCACAAACCCAGCACTTTGTGTCCAGCCACATCATATCACAGTATCAGTTAAGGAGCTTGATTTGTTTTTGGCATACTACGTGCAGGAGCAAGGTAGGAGCAGATTGTTCTTTCTTCTAGTGGGGCACACTCTGCCCACAAACCCTGTATACGGAATAGCTGGCTTGGGTTAGATGGCCCTCGAGGCCCCTAGATCTCCTCCACCCACTCTGGGTAGAGTGGTCTGCCCTCTTCCACTGCCATGTCCACTGCCATGGGCCAGCCATGGACATAGGCCTGGAGCTTTCATACCTGGATAGGCATGGGTATTTTGCAAAAGACCACAAAGAGATGCGTTTTCAAGTGTCTTTGAAATAATATCCCTTTTCAAAGGCACAGACTAGTCTGAAAAGTAGAGTTTATTACAATTGACTTTTTGTCCTCGGCTGTACTCCTTGCATCTAGTCATCTTTTCTCAATTTGAACGTGTAACTTTATTTGTGAATAGTCAAATCGCTTTTTAATAATCTTTGTGTTGGCCTTATAACTAGCAAGGTAGATGAACTTTGTTCAGGAATCTAGTCCCGTTGCACCGGAAATAGAATTAACATCTCCTGTTACAAAACGCTGAAGATGGCCAATATCAGAAAATGTATCTTATGTGGACCTGGATTTATTTAATTTAAATATTTCTATCAACACCTCCTTTTGATTGTGCAATATTTGCCATAGGTTAAATGGATTATAGTTCTTGTTTAAATAATTTATGGTATAATGTTTTTCCAGCGTGACTTGGGAATACTTAATATCATTAGTTTACTTGAATGTGAATTCAAAAAACTTACTGAGGACAAAAGTTGCAGCTCTCCTTACAGAACAAAAAAAGAAAGTGGACTGGTTACACTGGTTTAAAATCTCAAAAAGAATGCAGAAACCACATACCGTACCTATAAAAAAATACTTGATAAAGACAGTGGTATAAATGTTGCCTGGTTGAGTCAAAAATAGGGGATATTTTTGCTGAGTAGTTTTTGAGTTTGTGAAACATGCTTCTTTATTATTATTTTATATTTTCCTTAAAATAACTGAGAATTTCTTTTCTTCAGCTACATGTGTCCAGATATAGATTTCCACGTATTGGCAACAGTCTGTACTAAAACATCATTTTAAAAAAGCAGCATACCAAAAGTGGACTAAAGTTTGATCTGCCACAGATGGAGGGTCATTTCCTAACTTGACCTGGTCATAGGGATATGGCCTGCAGATACTGAGGTGGCAGACAGGTTATCTGATGTTTGTTATATAAATCTGGGATTCAGTAAATTGGTATGAACCTTACCATTATCCAAAAATATAAAATATCAAAATCACTCTTTTGGCTCAGAAATCTAGGTACTTGTTACCAGCTTTTTGTCTTTATAATACCTTGATATAGTTTTCGAAATATGCTTAAATGTCATTTAAAAATTCTTAGTTTGATTTTAAATAAGATGCTTGACAGCATATATTTGAAACTATTACTTTTTTTTTTTTTTTAAACATTGCATTTGCCATTACCGTGCATTTAAGGATAAAGGTCCAAGTAATGATGGTTTAGGGAAAAATATATTTTCACCCTGTGGGTCCTAAAATAAAAGCTCATTAACACATGACACTTAATTTGACTGACAGCTGTCTAGGAGGTGACATCCTAAGGTGGGCTGTATGTCTGTGCTGATTGACTGTGAATGTGTTGTAAGTATGTGGTGAAAGTCAAGGCTGGAAGTAAAGTTTAAAAAAGTGAGTCATGCAACTTTTTAGTGCAGGGAGGGAAGATTTGCAACCACTTCACTGCTGCTCACATGTTAACTTGCTTGAAGGCTAGTCCTTGAGGTGGGCATGTATGTTTGTTCACTCCTGGGGCAGGCAGCCAGCTCTCTTGGTTGACGAACTGACAATAGAGAACATAGCCTTTGGATTTGTGGAGATAGACTGCAGAAAGAAAAACGTGTAAATGCCTTCTGTGTTGCACCATTGGTCATGATAATCTTGAAGTTTTAAGCAACTCTTGGAGACCATGTTTTCAGATGAAACATTGATTTTGTTGTTGTTTTGAGTCTCTTTCATAAAGAGCTTTCATTATTTTACCCTGTATATCTAATTTGTATCCTCTCCTACCTGCCAGCGCGTCTTCTGTTCTTAACATCTGTTGGCTCTTTCTTTGAAAAAGTCACATCAGGATGCTTTTGTGTTTTCCTTTTTTCAAAATTTATATCTTTTTTTTTTTTTTGGTCAAATGTAGGTTAATTATGTTGTTTTGCAGTGCAATTGATTGAAGATGGCATTTACAAAGATAAGTCTGTAGTCAATCAAAGTACTGCCTATCTCTCATCATGACTTTTTATTTCTCCCCTAAGTAACATGAAAACCCACTTAAGTCGGTTTTATAAATCAGGCAAAGAAGTATGAAGAAAAACACGAAGGAAAAATAAGAAAAGAAAACTGTAATGTTTATAGCAGAATGAGCAACAAAATTACCTTTCTCCCCCTTTTTTTGTGTCTCCCCACTTCTAAACGACTGGGAGGAAAACATGAGAAAGAACAGAGAGAATGCCAAAGATGGTTGCCACTGGCACCAGGATTGGCATCAGACCCTCTTTGTTTAGCTCAGGATGCCTGTGATTTGTTAGTTGGCATCCGCATTGCAGTGTGGAGTGATGTTACAATATATTGACAATTTCCAGATCTAGAAATGTCAATAGTCCTCTTGGTTATTTATACAAGATCACCAACTGCATGTCTTCTGGAGGATGAAATAAAGACCAACATATAACAGAGTTCCATTGTTGGCCAACTTCCTATGCTTTTCTTTTTCCCTCTTTCTCTTTTGGTTCAAACCACACTTCTTTTTTTTTTTTCCCTCCTTCATGCCCAGCAGCCTCATCTTTTTTTGAAACGTGGAAAGAGTTACTGGAGCTTTGACACAAGCTCTAGGACTACATCTGCATCTGATATGGTTTTGGGGAAAATTAATGCATTTTGAAATCACTTTTGATATATAGTTCATTAGGCCTTCGCATCACATGGCCACAAGGCAGTATTTTCTTTAAAGCTTAATCTCTTTGTTATTCAGCCTCTTCTATGCGTATAGCCCCATTGACCGCAATTTAGTCCATTTTTCTATTTCTCCACGTTAATAAAGGGTCATGTTCCATACAGTCATTTATAAAATTATAGAAGCCCCCCACTTTACCTCACATATACACATCATGTGGGAGTAACTGCGTTTAAATCCATAAAATCACTTGACGTTATTGATTCAGAGGGCTGCGCTCCGGCTGTTCCGTTGCTACAAGAACCGCCATTTTGTTTGTGAAGTGCCAGGCGAGGGGGAAAAAAAAGGCAGACACTGTGCTCGATGCCAATAATGGTTGCCAGTGGCACCGAGGTTGGCATCAGACCCTCTTTGTCTAGTTGCTGAATGCCTTTGATTCGTTGGTTGGCATCCGCATTGCGGTGGGCACACTGCAAAGTTTTTGACAGCCCCTGAATGAGAGCTGCTTGCTTCTTTGCTGCAGCAGACCTTAGCTAATATAAAACCCTTCCTTTTTATTTTTTAGGTGTTTCCCCCCCCCCCTTTTGAGGCTGTGATAGATTAGAGGAAAAAATAGCTCTAAAGTGGCCTCCATTTTTCCCAGAGATGTTAAAGACATCCAATGATTCTTGGGCAGGTGGTACCTATTCCCCATATTGTCTTTGTTATTGCATTCATGAAAGCAAAACAAAACAAAACCCAGGCAAGCCCCGCACAGGACATCTTCCTGGGACGTAAGTGTGCTCTAAGATGGGGTTGTGCATTGAGGATGCAGACGACTAGCTGAGTGTAGTTATGTATAATGCCTTCATGCTGACTGACTCTTGCTTTCAGTTCCATCAGCATTTATTTCTGGTGGGATTTGTAGTTCCCTCAGTTTCCACCCTTCCAAATTTTATAGTAACATGTTGAGAGAATCTAACTTTTCTTTCTAATGGATAATGTGTAACAGTGTAAATGTTAAAAAAAAAAAAAAAGATAAGCAAAACTTCATGAGAAAGCCTATGTGTTAAGGTCTGATACAAATCCTCCGATCCTGAGTTTCTCAATTCTGCATCAGAATGTTGCCAGGTTCTCAGAGCACGGTCCTGCACACCAGGAAAACCAACCAAAAGGCTAAAATAATTTTGGTTGACGTTTCCTGGATAGTGAGCATTAATATTGCTTTCCGGTTAACCACCATTATCTCGTTAATTAATAAGAAGGATTAGCAGTTCTACCCCAAAGGGCTGCACAGAAGGAAGTCTGGCCTATGGGAGGCCTTGAGTCCAGGCTGTGTCCTGTCTGAAGGGGAAATGGGGAGGGAGGGCGGGGGGTGGCAGGAACCGGGCTTTCTCTGAGGCAGGGAAGGCTTTTGAAGAAGGAGGTCAAAACACACTAAGAAGTTTAAAGATCTCAAGAGATAGTAACCGTTGTCCTGAATTTAACAGATCAGAGTTTAAAGTCAGTCAGCCTAACTGATTTTTGGACTGTCCTTTGCACTCCTATTAAACATGTTTCGGATACTGAAGAGAGTCCAGGAACCTCTCGTGGCTCCTGGCTCTCATCAAGGAGGAGTTTCCTTTAGCCTTGGGGAACCCTTTAAAGCCAGGATCCACTGCTGGATGGCAGCTTTCATTGTTTTATTGTTAAGCGTGATGATAATTAAAGTACATCTTGAAGTTGTGAAAAATGTGACTTGTTTACAGGGGAGGTTGTAATCATTGTTACTGTTTTTGAAATAGAATCCTTCCCGGTTGTCACATATCATTAGCGAGGAAGCAAATGCTAAGAATTATTTTCCTCCCTCCGTTACTGACTTTTAGAATCCTTTTGGGTAACCATTATTTCTTTATGAAAAGCTGACGCAGATAATTGTTTGCAAGTTGACAGCGTATTTTAACATTTTAATAAATTCCACTTCATTTGCAGGTATTTCCCATTATGGGGAAAACTGAGCTTTTGTAATTTGTTAAAACGAGGCCGCTCTCCAGGAAGATCTGGTGTGCTTACATTGCGAAGGGCTCAGAGAGCAGAGAGTTCTTGTGCACGTCGAATTGAGGGGGACACTGCAGAATTCTCCTGTCTGGCATCCCTTCCTCGACTGACCTCCTGAACTCCAGCGCACAGTTGTTTGCCTTATGGCTCACACACCATTCTTACTGACATGTCTTGCTCCTAGGCTTAACGAGACGTTTGCGGGAACATGTATTGTAAGATAAGATACTTAGCCATTTTCTCACTGATAAGGGGCCAGAAACTCAGCCCCTGTGTGTGCCATGTTATCCCCGCTGTAAGAAAACTCTGCCAGATAATTCAAGAGTTAAACTCAGAGGCCCCAGGTACCAGCTGGAGAAGCTTGGCCTCTCTGTTCTGATGTGGCAAACTAAGCCCTTGCATCGCTGTTAATATGATTTCGCTTTTCCAAGGGGCGGGGAGAGAGAGCAAGAGCGAGCAGGGATGCGGGGGGAGAGGCTTGTTTGTTACATCAATTATGATTTCAAATATTAAAAAAAATACAGCGACCCACTTTCTGGAGGCAGCAAAGGTGGAAAAATATCCTGCTGACAGCATTAGACATCCCTTTCATCTTAGGCCCTCCCCAACCCTCCCCCATACATAGTGGTACACCTTTTGTAATAAAAAATATTCACCTAGGTATGGGTTGGATTGGCGAATTTGGTGCACTCTGCCTCTTGCGTGGTAGAATGACTCTGTATGTAAAAGAACAGAGATGCCGTTCGTTATTCAGCAATATTGGTAATTTGGGGGATCTGTAAATTGCAGTGATAGGAGATGGTGGTTGGTTTCCCAAGGGTTGACTCCTTGACAGATTCATCATGGGCCTTGGAGCTGGGCAGGGCCACTGATAGGGAGGCCCCCCCACCCCCATAGCCACGGCCTAAGTTCTTTAAAGCCACTCTCTTCCAAAGTGGTGCAGAGGGTGTATTTCCATGCATAGAGGTAGTATAGAGTGGGTAGGATCTCTTATTTACTCAGTTGTTTTTTCCTAACGGTGGAACTTAGGAGGGAATTGCCAAAAGGAAATTAAAGTTTTAATCCTCCGTTGACTTTTTCCTTTCAAATTTGGCATTACGGTTTGAAACAGTCCAAGATACCTGACTTTGTAAAGCTTTTCTCCCTACAAATGTTCATTATGCTTGATTGAACTGAAGAACCAGGCCAGTGGGCTCAAAACAAAACCCCCCAAACGAAAAGACTGTAAGGGCGCTCTTTTGCCCTTCACATCTCTGCTGTTAGGATTTCAGCACCTGAAGAGGGAGGGACCAACCCAGGGGGAGTCTGAGTCAGAATTCTCTGGAATTCTTAAAGTTGAGATAAGTAAGCTTTCATTTCTAGCATCCCAGTGGCTTGCACGATAACTGACTTTATAACAAAGGGGTAATTATCGCTTCCTTGGGAGCTTAGGATGACAGAGAGTAGAAATAGTATAGGAAAAACTTTCTGAGATGGGAGATGGTTACCTCTCCGAGGTTCGAGGGGCAAAGTGAAAGGTGATCCCCTGCAGTGAAACTCACTCGTTGGGTAGACATTTCTCTTCAGCTTGGGAAAGAATAGCATTTTCTAGTTTGAAGTTGAAAGCACAGCCTGGGACCCTCCAGGAGTTTCTGTTATGGGCGAAGGCAGAGCAAGTGATTAGCCAACGTCATGTTCAAAGCAAAGTTTTCCAACTTTTTTCCCCTCCATCCTTGTGGAGGAGGAATAATTTTAGAAATCTCAAGGACTAGTGGTTGTGTGATGGGAAGCCGGAGTGATTCCAGCAGCCATCCTCGCCAAGCATAGCAAGAGGGGAGCTTCCTCGGAATCAGGCATGCTTTTCTGTGGTAGCATGGTATGCCGTCTCATTTTAAAGAACATTCTTGGGTCCTTGAACTCTAATCATGTGATGTGGTTAATTTAACAGAATTCAGTTGTTAGGACTTGGCCTAGAGAATAAATCATCAGACTGCAGAGAACTCGTGAAAACGAAGTGTGTGGAGTGAGGAGTGAGTCTGTGGGATTAGTTTGTATTAGACTGAACGGTACAGGGTGTGAGGCTAATGGGACTTGAATGGCGTGGCTTTTGGTTGTTATATTATTCAGAAAATTGGAAGAAATGGCTAGCAATTAACCAATGAGGTGGAAAGACCTTGAGGCTGAATTGAAGGCCACACATTGAAAAAAAAAAATCCTCAAAATTTACATCAAGCAGTGTTCCAAGATAGAAATGCAAACTCTTCTTGTGCATAAATATATTGTTTATAATAAAACACTTAGAAACACATATTCTCTCTTTTATGATGATAGTTTAAACGGAACAGCATTGATGAATCACAGACAAATTAAAGAACTCTGAATAAGGACTAAGCAGTTGAAAATATGGGGTGATGGATGAAGTAATTTTACTAGCTGAGAGTTGCCTGGAGGTTGTATATTTTCAGAATCCCATTTTAAGGCAGTTCGGAGTGTGTAGTAAGTTATGGATGGAGCACAAATCATTCGAAAATGGGATTTGTTTAAACAAGTACAAAAAGGAAAGTAAGAATTGCCCTTCAAAAAAATTCTTTATTCTAAGTATGTGCAGTTGCAGATTTTTGGTTCACCTTAACTGTTTCTCAAAATAGAAAATTTAATAAATAGTATTCAGCTGAGTTTCAAAATGCACAAATCTCCCACAAAATGACACAACAGCATTTAACCAGCGTCAGTTACCATTCAGTGACACTCATGAATCTTTCTATACTGAGTGAAGCTGAAGGTATCTTTAAAAATTTGATTTTTGAAGACTCACTGAAAAAAAACATACATGGAAAAATGTATCGCTGTTGACAGGGAATGGCAGAGCTCAGGACAAAAATCTAATCATGAGCGCAGATGTTAAGAAAGTTATTGGAAATGGGGTGTATTCTGTAATTCATGTGAGTAGGGGATTACATTTATGCCTATGTTAATACCACGAGTATGTCAACATGAAGTCTATACCCCTCTATTAGTGAAATCTAAAGTGTGAAAAATGTTCCTGCTTAGGACAACTTGTATTTTATTATTCTGACATCTGCAGTTTCTGGATGGATTACCTTAAATTTGCTATGCTGTGTTAAAAGCCTTGTTTTATGAGGTCGGTCTCCGCTCCTGGCCTTGGTGTCAGGAACCCTGCTACGTGATGCAGCTTGCCTTGTTAGGTTTAATTGACCAAAGCTGATGTGCTAAAACAATTCATTTGTGCTGTAACTTGTGCCCTGGCTAACTTGCTACCTGAATCCTTTGACCTTGACTTGTCTGGGTCACGAAATGGCTGCAAGCTGTCTGACCTTTCTATTGTGCAGTAATGTCCCTGTTTCCTCTTATTCTTTTATGGTAATAGTTGACAAAAAGCCCCAGCCCTCACTTTACACCCCAGTGGATTCAAGGCGTCCTTCTGCAGGAGCTGCGTCTTCTCTTCGACATGGTCAGCCTGTAGAAGTGACTTTCTTTTGTTTGCTGACAGTGATGGGGACACATTTGCAGCCCTCCTTGCTAGAGGAGGTGGGGGACCGTCTTCTGGCACTGGGAGGGATTTGAATTCCTTCTGCTTAGATTTTCAGTTTCCGTGTTTTATGATGATGCATATCACAATTTCCTTTTCCCCACTCTTCTGAGGTCGACTTTGCAGCTTTTTATATTTATGATTTCCTTAATAATCGCTTTTCAACATTTTCAGCTGTTACAATAAAAATATTTTATTGTCATTACATAGGGTAAAAGTGATAAATTTAGTGATGCTTTTGGTTACCAATATGTAAGTCCTAAAACAACTGACATTTAAACTTCACCCCATAAATCTTTGCCCAGTATTGGAAAAAGCCCTATACTAACCATGTAGGACAAGACAAAATTTTTTAAAAATCAAGAGTCACGTCGTACCTTGATGTATTCCACCTTAGAACTCAGTTTATAGTTTTAGGGGATGCCTATTCTTTGTGACTTATATAGCTAAATCCCAAAACATAGTAGCGAACCATTAGTAGATCTGAAGTTTTTATTTCTGTGGGGACTTTTGCCAGCATGTGAAATTAAATATTTATTTTAATGAATATAAAAACACTTTTTCTGTTCTTTATGAAGACCCATATGCAAAAATGGAGTTTTACCTCTGTTCTCTTCTGAAGCAGTAAAATAATTTTATTTTTAAAATATTGGAAATGCCTTCTAAAATGTTAAAACACAGATATTTTTATCCTACCAAATTTTTCTTTGCCAAATATGACATTGTAGTTCATGATTTTTCCTATATTTGCCAGATTAAATATTTAAAATCCAAGCTGTTACATTTTATTTTTAAATTATTAGAGAAAAAAGGAAGTTTAAGTTAGACTGTGCATTTTCTGCGTGTATGCTGCATACTGTTTATACATGTGTGTGGATACACTGACAGATGAGAGACAGTGTGGCACAGGCACTAGAACCTTGCGGAAAAAAAGCCCTAGATTTTTCTATTCCCATTTAAAAAAAATATCTGAAATGGCAGGTGAGAGATTTTACTTTTTCTTTTTTTTTTCTTTTTTTAGGAAATGGTGGCTCTTGTTTTAAACTATCCCCCCCCCCCCCTGGAATGTTCAAAAGATCAGGGAATTTAAATGCTTCTTAGCATTAATTGTGTTGATAATCCAGCATCCCAGGGGTTCGAGGAAGAAAGGTGAATGAAATACACTGAATTTGATTTTACTCAGTAGCTTTAATTCCTCTCTGTTCTATAAAACCTAGACGAGACTCAAAGACACACATCTCTCTTGACTTTCTCTTCCCTCGCTGGCTTCCTCAGTGGTAGAACCAACATAGTTGGGTTTGGATGTGGTTAGGGGGCTAATGGGTCAGATGCAGTGGGACCGTGGTTGGAAAACTGTGAGCAGCACTCAGCTGAGGATTTCAAACATGCCTACAACTTCTTGAAGTCAGCCTCAGTTCCTCCATTGAAAGAATTGTCAATGGATCTCTGCTGTTGAGTCAAAGAAAAGTTAGGTTCCTGGACTACGGGTAATTGGTAGATGCTGGTGTGTGTGGGTGTGTGTGTGTGTGTGTGTGTGTGTGTGTGTGTGTGTGTGTGTATAGAAGAGGAGAAGTGAAGTTGGAAAAGAAGAGAGAAGTAAGGCTTAGATCTTGCAGGAATTACTTAAGAAGGATAGTTCCTTCATAGATTGAAGAGCAAATACAACGCAGTTTAAAATAGTCTGTCATCCTCAGAATTTGGGATTGCTTTTGGAGTTGAGAACATCCTTTTCCTTTCTGCTGATTTAGATTCTTCCCAGCATGGAAAATCATGCGCACGGTTCTGACATCCCGGGGTCTGCTCCTGGTTTCTACCCTTTCGCAGTTTTGTGACTTTGGTCAAACCACTTAGGCTCCGTGTGCTTTGGTTTTCTGTTTTGTAAAATGGGGATTAAAATGTCTACTTCACAGGACTGCTTTGGGATTAAATGAAATAATTCATGTAAGCAAAAGCAGTGTGTTAACAATAGCCATTATTACTCTGTGTAAAGGAAAACAGCATAATAGATCCTTGCAAAGAAACTAGGCTGATGTTGGAGAGAAGGGGTGATTGGGTGTTGAAGCAAAAGGTCATAATTAGTTTTTACATATCAGGTGATGAGACATTCCCAAGAGAAGGTGAGAAGTCTCTGATCACAGTGATGTGAATAGATATTTATTTGTAAAACCTTTGAATGTAGGCATATGAAGTTAGCTAGTTGTGTATAGTTTTAAAATCTAGTTAGATTAGGATTGCTGTACAGTTTCAGCAATCCTTTATATCAGATTTACCAGATTAGTAACTTCTTGATCAACCTAGGAATATTCCAAAGGAAGGAGTAGAATAATTTTATTAGCAGCTTTCTGAATATATAACTGGACTTTGGTATTAAATGAAGGGTGTCCTAGCAAGACTTGTAATTCACTGCATTCCAGTAAAAACAGAAGATTTTTATTTACCAAAAAATTAAATTGCCAGCATTTGGGAAAACTACACTTAAGTTTTAAATTTGGTTGGACAGAAGTGATGATATGTGGCTAGACTGGATTGTTCTTGACTGAGAGCATGCTGCTGGTTTTTAGACTCGACGTCTAAAAGTGTGTTACTCAAAAATGACCCCTAGTTGGGTCAAAACTCAAAATGTTTAATTAGTTACATGAATTGTTTTGACTTTATTACCATTTAGCTCCTTCTTCTTTAAGTCAGTCTTCCCCATTTATCCTTTTTATGGTGTGAAGCAAATTAATTAAATGATCTCTAGAGGGAAAAAGTTCTTATTTCTTACTTTAAGTGATTTCACTTTTTACGGAGAACAACTGGGAGCCAAATGGGAGGGGGTTTAAACATTCCCTTCTTTACAAGCTAGATTTGGGATTTAGTGTTTGACTTCCGTGGCTCTGGGTGGCTGGATCATTGTGGTCAGGAAGCCGCTTCTGTGGCCCAGATTTGTGGGGAGCCAGTCCCCCAGCGCTTGTCCCTGGCCAGTGGGTTGCTGCCTCACTCTCTGCACAGCAGGTTTGAAACATGGACAGATTCACCCATATCCATGGTGTCGGCTACAGAAGTGCCTTAGATCACATGTCACATTGGTGCCGTACCCCAAAAAAATTCATATTCTTACATAAAGCGTTTTATAATAATACCTGGGAGTTCCAGCCAGGAGTTCATAGGAAAAGCTGTCTCACTGTTTGTTCATCAGTTAAAGGGTAACTGGGATGTGCAGCAAGCACTATCGGAACATCGATTAGCCTGTTTACATTCTGGTACATACTTCTAAATGATCTGTGTCATGCGTTTTCTTTTTGAGAACATACCTGGTATTCAGTTGCTCTTCTTCCGTTCGTGGGATACACAAAAGTAAAAAAAGCATGTATTTTAGTACAGGAAGCAAACTATATCCAAAATTTTTTAACATACGCAAAATGGGTTGTTGCTGATGGCAGAAGGATTGAGTATTTTATTTCTCTTATACCTTGGGAAAGCTTTGTTTGCACTTATGATTTAAAGTCGATATCGACCTAAAATAGCAATGCATATATGGTTCGTAGTTCTTACATACTGGTTGCTTTTCATAGCCTCTTGGAGATGCTAACATGTTCTTTAAACTTCCTGATGGTGAAGTATTAATATTTTTGGATAAGACTTAGAGTTATCATGTAACAGTATCTGTTCTATTTACAGTCTCCAAATAAGGGAAAAGCTGCTTATAGTAATATGAGGATCACTGGTCTTACAATAATTAAATAGACTTGTTATACTACATTAATCCCTTTTGGAACATTTGGAATGACTTCTTAGTAGTAACAAACATAACATTAGGGCCTAAAATTAATCTGCTTTTGGTATCCAACATTTGATAATATAAAACATGTGTATAGAGAAACCTATTTCGGGTTTAAGATGAGTTCATGGAAGGACAAAATGAAATTATATTGGCGTATGATTCCAAGTCCTGATGAAATACAGAGTTCATTTACAATCAGCATAGGTAGACAAATTGCTTTCCATTAAGTTTTTGTATTTTGGTGAATATGATGCTTGGGATCTCAGAATTATTTTTCTCCTGAGATCCAAGTTTTGTACATGGTCTACCAGATATACACGGCATGAAATGGGAATGTTTCCATCCAATATCCAGGAGGTTGCATTTACACCTTGTGAGCTGGGGTTTCTCTGTACCTGCATTGATACGGCTATTTATTAATCCCAGAGAACATGAGGTACACTCAACTCTTTTTTAAGATTTTGTTTATTTATTTGACAGAGAGAGACACAACGAGAGAGGGAACACGAGCAGGGGGAGTGAGAGAGGGAGAAGCCCGATGCGGGGCTTGATCCGGTGACTCCGGGATCATGACCTGAGCCAAAGGCAGACGCTTAACGGCTGAGCCACCCAGGTGCCCCAGAGGTGGACTCAATTTTAGAGTCTGGTCCAGTCTTGTTCTGTGTTTTGTAGAAATGGTTTAAAGGTAATGACAGACTCTGCCTTCCCACAGCATTATTCCAGATCTGCTGAAGGGACTCCTCAGATGGGGTTATGTTGACATCTTCTATTGTAGGAGCCCCACGAGGCATCATTTCCTCCACGGTGCCGGCTATTTTATTGTTGAGTTCTTCACACATGAGAAGTCAGCCTTGGGTGTGTCAGTTCCAGGGGAGCTGTTTTGTGAAGGATGAAGGGTTGGTTCACTTCTCGGACAGATTGCTGTAGGTCTACACAGAGGAGTATGGAAAGCGCTGAGAGTACCGAGTGGTTTGCAGCCATTTTAGACCATGTGCCTGGGACCAGCTAACACATTGTCAGGGAAAAACATGATGTAGCAACAATATTAGATCATGCAAATGAGACTACTGAATAGTAATAGTTATGGGCAATATTTTGGAAAACACTGATTAGTGACAGTTTTATTACAGCAAATGTATGTATCAAGTCCCCAGATTTCATTGTAATGCACTGAAAACAGATGTCAAAGTGTCCCAAACAGAATTTCATGGTTAATCTACATATTGCATGGAAAGTACAAACAAACCATTTAGAATTCTGTTATTTAATCCTTTTAGAAGGAATGAAAATATACAATTTAGATTTACTCCATTCTTTCTTTTAATTTCAGTTTTTGTTTTCTAGGGGCTGATGATGTTATTTTTTTGTTGTTGTTTGCTATTTTCTTAAGATGCGTATGGGAGAAGAGAAGACATCTCTGCATAAGGACATGGTTTTACTTAATGTACTTTGAACTGTAAGTTTCTGAACATAAGGTCTTTGCATTTAAAAAAAATATTAGGCTCTAAATTATTTAGTGACCTGGTAATGGAATTACTTCCTTCTATCCCTTTATTTACTGATGTAGAATTCCATTCTATGCCACATAGTGATTGAAGTAGCAGCTGAAGAGGAAGAGAAGGCAAATGGTAACCCTATTGCAAACAAGTCCCCCGAGAATTTGAGCCTCTCAGGGCCTCTGTTTCTCTGTCTGTCAAGGGAGGGTATTGGCTACAGGACTTTCACTATCCCTCTTAGCTCTTGGCATCTTAAGAATCTGACTTCTGGTTACCTTGGCAAAGAGACTATCCCCTCCATGTTAAGCAATATTTAATAAAGTTTAGCATACTCTTGTTAAATTTGGGAATTTGAGTACATTTTATTTATTAAAAAGAAATAGAAAATGTGTAACTTGCCAGTTGGGTAACACTTTCACGCGGTTCAATTCAAAGTCCGATAGTCAGATCATTTGGTTCAATCTAGATAAAAAGCTTGCTTTTTAAAGAAAGAGGTCTTTAACAGAAGCTTAGAGCTGTGAGACTCTCTAGAGACCTTCTCAATTTACCGCTGTGGGTACTGAGTCTAAGAGAGGCCCAAAGCCTCTTCGATTGTTTGTGTTAGTTTTACTGCTGCAAGGACATAAAGAAGCATAAATAATGAAAAGTATTATTTTGTGGACATAGCAGCAATTTTTTTTTTAAAGGAACATGGAGGGAAATCATGATTATAGATCTTAGTATTATCAATTTGTAACTTTATGAAATCAGTTGATTCAAGAGTCCAGTTTTTTTTTTTTTCCATAACTTTTCATAGGATATATTCTAGTGAAGTCATTCTGAAGTCATGGTCTGCTTGAGAATGACTGCCTTTCTTTTATTCAGTGCACAGAAAATACAGGTTATGGTCAACTAATAAGGATTGGGTACTAGTTGTAAAACAGAGAGGATCCACTAAAAATGCATTGCCAGATTTCCAGTCACGTTGTGGATCATGTTTGAGATTGCTTGTAAGGAAAACTGGTTTTTGGAAGTTAGATATTGGAAGAAAAAGTGGGAGCTGGTAATGAGTTGGTTTAAGCTCTACTTCCTGGATGTCTACAGTTTTCAGATTAGCTAGATAATTGCTATACCTCTATTTTCCTTTGTGTGGTATATGTCTTTCATCATTTAAAAAATTGCTTTTTTTCCCAAGTTTAAAACATCATATATCTTCTTTCTTTAAAAAGATTTTATTTATTTAGTTGACAGAGAGATCATAAGTAGAGAGAGAGGAGGAAGCAGACTCCCCACTGAGCGGAGAGCTCGATGCAGGCCTCGATCCCAGGAACCTGAGATCATGACCTGAGCCAAAGGCAGAGGCTTTAACCCACTGAGCCACCCAAGGGCCCGTAAACACTTCATTTTTTTAAAAGGTTATTTATTTATTAATTTTCCAGTGAGAGAGGGAACAGAAACAGGGGGAGTGGGAGAAGGAGAAGCAGGCAGCCCGATGTGGGGCTCCATCCCAAGACCCAGGATCATGACCTGAGCCAAAGGCAGATGCTTAACGACTGAGCCACCCAGGCGCCCCCTCATATACCTTCTTTTATTGAGATGTTTCTGAGGATTTTTTTCTCAGTTTAATTTTTGGAAGCCAAAACATACTAAATTCACAAGGATAATTCAATTTCAAAAGTAAACTTAGTGGATCTTTTTGCTAAGATAACAATTCTTTTCATAACATAGAAGATTTACCTATAAATGAAATTATTGTGTGAGTGTCCTGTAATGTGCTTATATATATATCAGGTCACCCCTGAAGATAGCAGAGATTAATAAATTAAAGCAGAGACACTAGCAGTATTAGCCAAAGCTTTAATATCAGCTACTTTCAGGAGCCAGTTTCTACTTTGATATTTTATGCGGAAAACTTGAAGGCATGTTTTAAAGGCACAGATACAGATGGAAAAACGGATGAATAAAAGATGCGCAAGAACAGCACACCAGAATCGGTGGACGTGTCAATGGAGCGCACCACGAAACTGATCATATGTACTTGTTAAATGAATGAATGGAGAGTACTGACTTATTTATTTTTAAAGACTTATTTATTTATTTGAGAGAGAGAGAGAGAGAAGGTCAGAGGGAGAAGCAGACTCCCCATGAACCTGGGAGCCCGATGCAGGTCTCGATTCAGGGTCTCCGGGATCATAACCTGAGCCGAAGGCAGTGACTTAACCAACTGAGCCACCCAGGTGCCCTGAATAGAGAGTATTTAAATGAATGAATAGAGAGTATTTAAACCGAATACAGAATGTCATGGGCAAATCAGGTGACTGCTACTGAAGTAATTCAGAGGACGTTTCTCCAGGGGTAAAATCGACTTTTTACTGAGACTCCTTTTGTTTTCTTTTGTATCTCCCCTGGTGATTGGCCTCTGTAGAAGTTCGGTCTTCCCCACCTCATATGTACTTCAAATGTCAAGGGTGAGTTAAATAATGACATAGGAAGCACCATGTCCCTATTAGCCATAGAGCCTGTTCAGGAACAAGCTGCAGATTTAAATGTTTGTCTTACTACTATTCACTATGTGACTGGGTAAATTAGTTATATTTTGTAAGATTCAGCTTCCTGAGCCTCTGAGGAGACACCTACTTTCCTTGGCACTTGTGAGAGTGACCCGGGAAGGTGCTCACGAGGTGCTTAGCGCCGTGCCCGTCATCGTGTGGCTCTTCAGTAAAACGCTGGCAGTCGGTTGCTGTGATTTACTCAGCAGCTGGTATGGGGCCTGCACACAGTAGGTCCCAAGTACTTATTCGTTCAGTGATTGAATGCTCACCACTTCTCTGGGATTCAGGAACACTTGGTCTTCCTTTTGTGGGGCAGAGCATATAATCAGGGACAATACCGTGCCAAAAGTGGGAAGAAAGAAATACTAATGTGGCAAAAATTGAAATAGCGTCCTTGCTCTGTAATGTCTCAAAATTGAACGGTATAGAAGAGAAGAAGTGAACGGTATAGAACTCTGCAGCATGTCATAATGCTCATTTCAGTATTTGCAGGTGACTTAAGGAAACAGTATCGCCTTGGAGCCTATAGACATGCTGGATTCCTGTATGAATGTCTTCTTAGAAACCAATATGGTTTACTGCCGCCCATTTTTCATAAGGCCTTTTATTTGGGTTATAAGGAAATCCCAGACATAAACATAATCAGAAACAAAAGGGAACATACCCATAACTGTTGCCTAGCAGGGAATACTCGAGGCAAAACAGTGTTTATGCAGGAAACCAACACTTTAAAATCCCAAACCTTTTCATGGGCTTGAATGGTGATATATAATTTTTCTCCTTTATGTCTCCAATAGCACTGAATTATTGCCCCACAAAAAGTTTGGAAGTGGTATCTCCATATTTTCTGTAAGATCTTCCTTTGAAGAATAATTTCAATTGTTTTGTCTTAGCCATTAAAAGTGTAACATAATTTTAAAAAATCATTACATTGACAATATATTTTAAGTGCCAAAAAATTTTGGTGCGGGCAACATTTCTTCAGTAGTCCCTAGTTAATCTTTATCTTATTATTTACTTTATCAATCGTTAAGTTTTTCCAATGTATGTGTGTGTATTATTTCTTCTTCTTTTTCTTCTTTTTGGTATGTTAGTATTACAATTCTACACACATCATACAGTTGGGGAAGTAGACATAGATGAATTTATTAAAATCTGTCTTTCAAAGAAAATATAAAACACTTGATAGAACAAAAGGTGGAAAATGGTTGAGAAATGTGTTTATTGAGTAGGAGCTCTGTGCTGAGCACTTTTAGTACTTTTTAGTACTTTAAGTCTTCAAGAAAAAATAGTGCAAATACAGATGGCCTCTCCCAAGTAATTTACAAATAGGAAAGAAAGGATAATGGTCATTTGCAGTATTTATGAGAAAGAAAAATGCCAGGTATTGGAATACGCACCCAACTAACTAATGATCTAACCAACTGCTATATATAGATGCACTTGCTGAGCTCTCTGGGAGGAGACCCTGTGGGACTGTAAAGGAAAGGCCACAGAGAGGAGGTGGTTCTAGTTCTCTCAGGGGTTATATCATGAAAATAAAGCAGTGAGACATATAACCACGGATCTACCACCTAGATAAATGAATTCTGCTTGGTGATGACAGACGTTGTATGGAGGTTGATACATTTTGAGGGTTTTTGGGCAACAAATTTGGCATTTTGTTTAAAGAATTTATTTGTAAGGGGCACCTGGGTGGCTCAGTCGTTAAGCGTCTGCCTTTGGCTCAGGTCATGATCCTGTAGTCCCAGGATCGAGCCCAGCACGGGGTTCCCTGCTCTCCAGGAAGCCTGCTTTTCCCTCTCTCACTCCCCCTGCTTGTGTTCCCTCTCTGGCTGTGTTTCTCACTGTCAAATAAATAATAAAAACCTTAAAAAAAAAGTAAAAAAATTTATGAGTGAAAGAAAAACCTAATAGAGAGCTTTCACCAAGATGCTGAGATACTCAATACTAAGAGGCTTTAATTATTTCATCTGTCTTTTTTTATTTTAGATTGGTTAATGAATTGAATCCTAATATTTAAATTATTCTTATGTATATTGTAGCTCTTAGATTTCAGTGTAATCCTATATACATAATTTAAAGATGTTTTATATAATACCTTTTAAAATTAATATTCATGATTTTGTTGTTTGTAATTATATTCTTGAAAGTGGAAATACATGTGCGGTATATTTATCTAATGATTCATTTAATTTTGTGTCCAATTTACATCACTAGCATTATTATTATTTTAAAAATCAAGTGTGGGTCCCCAACTCAGTAGAAAGGAGAAAGAATTATTTCAGTGGGATAAGATGTGTTTTATTGTTGAATTAAAGTATCTCTTCTGATGCAAATTTATACTTTTGTCACTAAAAGCAGTGTATTGATATAGACCCAATAATAAAGTAACCCCTGGCTTTATGTGTTGAATTTTCCTAATATATTTTGCTCTCTGTAAGTGATTTCTATTCCAGAGTACAGCATTTCTTCCTAGATAGAGAAAAAATATAAAAGGAAAACTATGGTAATTCTTTGACTATTGCTATATTTAGCTCTTTTAAAGAAGCTTTCAAACTTTAAAGGTTATCAGGCTTAACTCCTAAAGATAGAATTGAATCCAATGTGTGAGATTCAGTTTCTCTATTTTCCCCACCCCTCAGACACATACAAAGTGAATATAAGTTCTTAGAGGACAGTGATCAGGTTTTCTTTTTTCATCCTTCTCCTCGTGTTCTCCATGAGGGGATATACAATGTTGATTGTTTAGTTCAATGTTGATTCTGATGTGCGGATGTGGCAAGATTATGACCAAAGAAATGTAAAGAGAAATCTGTTTCCGCCTGCTATTACATGATGACCTTTCAAAGCCATTCTGCATACACACAGTTTGCTTGGTCATTCGACACATATTCACTGAATACTTACAATGTATCAGGCACTGTGTGCCAGAATTACAGCATCGAGAAGACAGGCATTTCACTAAATTTACAGTAGGGAAAGACAATTTAAGAAGTATCCAATGTTTATGGTTCTTTTTTCCTTCACTGGAAAGCATTGCCATTAGACCCTCAGTAACTACTTTGTGCAAAGAGTCATGGCAGTGACTATTCAATCACCATCTGAGGGAAATGACTTAATGAAAACTTGTGACAATTACTAAGGAAATAGACCATGAGAACGGATTATTCTGATGAACAACTGTAATTTTTTTTTCATCTGTGTGACATAAAACATGTATGTAGGGCATATAGGGTAACGCTAAGCCTGCTCTGTGACAACTTGTATGTAGGTTGTAGCTTTTCTTAGAGGGAATTGGAGGTGTGTCAGGATGCCTTTCTGAGCTCTGTCCTAGCTCCAACCTGGAGCCATGGCCCAGGCTCTGAGTGGCATCAGCGCCATGTTCTTCAGAAGCGAGCACGTGGAGAACTCTAGTGAACTCCTGTGCGACTTTCAGCAAGTGTTGGGAAGTCTCCATGGCTCCATTTCTTCTCTTGAAAAATGGAGATACTGCCAACCTGAAGAGGTTTTTGTTGGGCTGCATGAGTTAAAGACTTGGGAAAGGCCTCGTGCGGTGGCAGTTGATAAGGCCGTGAAAGGCGCCCAGTCCCTACTTTGGTAAAGCTGGGGGGGTTTTCTAGGCCATGGTGATTTTCCACCCTGCTTTTTAATACTTAGTCATCCCACTGACATTCGGTGAACACTCACTATGTATCGGGCATTGCTTTCAGAGTTTTATGTGTGTGACTTTTTTAATCTTCAGGAACCGTGTGAGGTAGCTACTTTACTGTCCTTTGACAGACGAAAAGCCCACCTGCAAGTGAGTTAGGCCACAGAGCCCAAATGTGAACTCACGTAGTGTGCCCCTGGAGCGAATTCTTAACCTTACTTCTAGTTAGTGAAGTGACTCTCTCCACAGTAGGCTTGAAAAAAACCCAGAAAATACTAGATAATGAGGGACAATCTCTGCATACTAAAAAGATAAGCTCATTTCAGCTTTTCCCATATACTTTAAAAAGTTTTGAAATGATCACTTGTTATCTTAGATTTGTAAGTTGTTTCTTTCAAATTTTGATTTATTAATTCTGATCTACAAAGTAAGATTCTAATGATTTCCAAGCTAATCTGTTCTCTGAAGCTAAGAAGTCTCTCTCATTTGTTGTTTCCCCTGTTCTATTATGCTTTTGTATGGAGACCCTGAAATTGGATGTATTTATTGTGTAGATCACAAAGGATACATAGGGCAAATAAAACAGACTTAAAGAGAGGATTAACCAGTCAAGAGCTGTACATAGTAATCCAGATCTTCAAGAATAGGCATCATGGTCTTTATGATTGATTTATGATAAAACCTTCCCTCTTCAATTCATACCAAGCTAAACTAATGGCTTTTCTTAGAAGTCTTGGAATATTTTTCTTCCCTTCCAAAAGTTGGGATATTTTCCTGAGGTTTATTGACATCAGCTTACACCTGTGTCATTGTACTCTGAGAACGTTCTGTGATGATGTGAACAAAGGACATGTATTTTGGTTTTGATAATAATTTCCTTGTTGAATTTTTTTCCGAATCAAGACTGTATTTAATAATGGGTACTTGCTTTGTGGATAGTTTAGATGAGAGGTTCTGAGATTTGTAGCTCATTCTAGGGGTGTGAAGGACAGACCTGCAGCCCTCCACCCCTGTCACGTTTCATTCACTTTTTGGTTCAGTGGATTGATTTCCTTCTTGGATATGCAGTGAATGTCAGGGAGAAAGAAAGATATGATGGCAAGATCAGTGACTCTGCTTTCTCTTCAGAAAGACAGCGATCCCAGTTCTTATTACCTTTTTATTATTTTTCCAGTAATAATTGGTAGTCATAGTAGTACTAATAAAAATAACTACAGGATGTTGATAATGTCCTGTGCGCCACCTGAATTCATGTAATCATTGTAGATACCCAAGAAGTAGGAGGTATTATCAACATTTGATAGGTAAAGAAATTGAGGTGAAATGTGTCAGCGAAATCTCCAGCTGATGGTTAATAAGCGACCCAGCTAAGGTTTGAACCCATGAGTGTCGCTTTCCCATCTCATAGTGCCAGCCTCACTACTATCTCTCTATTTAAAAGCTTGTTCTTCAGTCACCTTCAAGTAAGATAATGTCTTTTTTAAGGGCATTTTCTTTATTTTCAAAGGACACATGTCGCATGTATGTATGCTGAAGCAGAGTTAGAGAACTGTCTCCGAATCTCAGCGTGGAGGAAGTAACTGTGTGGTTTCCTTCTTTCTGCCCATGGTAAATCCTTCTTCCTTCCCCTGGCCTGGATGTGCGTCGGTTCATTCCATGGGCCCTGCTCCTCTGACTTGAGTGAGCATCAGTGACAGAACTTTCTCTGGTGTTCCTAGGTACCGGCACAGAACGATGAAACGTATTGACTTTATGTATCTGCCCCCAAACATTTTCTCTTCTTGTTCCTTCTGTTTCCTTTCCGAGATGTCTTACGAAAGAACAGTGGAGGTGCCGGCTGGACGGACTCAAGTTTGTGGCAGCCCCGAACGCCATGGCAGTCCCTCTTGCCCTGAGTGAGGAGCTCATTGTCCTCAGAGACATTATGTTCAGGCCTTAACTATGAACTTTCAGTCAAGATGCTGGACTTGCCAGTTAGTTACACAGAAACTATTCTGTCCGGGCTGGAATGTGGCCGTTTAAACAGGGGGACTTTGATCCCCAAGATAAAGTGGGGACACACACTAGGGCACTGTGACCATCTAACCACAGTCTGACTTCATGGAGCTTTTTTCTCCGTTTAATCTTAGTGTAGACCTGCGCCCAGTGCGTGGTGGGATGACATAAAGAAATGAGCATTTTTTGTTAGAAAATCTTTAAGAAGAGCCAACGTGGCTTGTTCTCCAAGACCCCCTAGTTAAGAATTACAGTGATGTTTAGTTATGTCAGTTAAGTTTCGTTCAGAATGTGTACTAAACTCTAATCTCTGGATTTGATATTTATGTGGTGGTTTATTTAATCTTTTAACCATGTCAGAATTGATTGTCTTAGCCAGCTCTAGGATGGTGGTTACAATAGTAACACCTCGTATTTATTAAGCAATTTATTAAGCAAAAATTACTGTATGCCAGGCCGTGCAGTAAGGGTCTCGTACAGCACGTGACGTTTAATCCACACAAGTACTGTCATTATCATTGTCGTCTTTTCGGAAGTCAAAATATTCAGGCAGAGAGAGATTCATCTGTGTCCTAGGTTTACACAGCAGGGGGTGAGAGCAGGAACGGGGGATTGAACCTGAGTCTTCAGGTTCTGGAACCCTACACAAGGACCTCGTCTGGCTGCCCAGCTCATCAATCCCGTGGCTTTGGGCAAGGCAGCCCACCTTCAGGAACCTGTGTCCTGCCTCCTGGTCTCCTACAAGAGCAAATACCCTTGCCTACTTGATCAGATTATCAAGAAGACCAAGTAAGAAGAAACACATGAGCAAAAGTATGCACACTTTTAAGAAATATGCAAATAAATGAGATGATTTTAATGGCATTAACACATTCTAAAGATCATGTTTCTGTGAATAATCTCGTAGGAAACCACATCACTCAGAGGTTAGACCTCTGCAAAGTGGGCCACCACGTCTAGGATAAAATGGTTGTAATTGTCACATTTGTATTGTTGATGGTACAAATAAATTTGTACTTTAGAGAAAAGTCGTTGAACACAACACTGTATTTTATTCCAGACTAGCATGCTTAAATAATATTTATTGAATATTTTTTTAAAATATTTTATTTATTTGATAGAGAGAAACACAGCCAGAGAGGGAACACAAGCAGGGGGAGTGAGAGAGGGAGAAGCAGGCTTCCCGCTGAGCAGGGAGCCCGATGTGGGGCTTGATCCCTGGTCTCTGGGATCATAACCTGAGCCGAAGGGAGTCGCTTAACCAACTGAGCCACCCAGGTGCCCCAATATTTATTGAATATTGATTGACCTCTTGATGCCAGTTTGGTGGGGAAGGAGATGACTGACCATTGTAATAAGAAAAGGAATGGGTATAATCTGTCTGCAGCCAGTAAAATGAGGTAAATAGTTGGATAATTATTGCAGAAATGTTTTTAGTGTAAGGAGATGGTTTAAGCATTTAAGAATTAACCTAAAGCCAATGTGTACAGTAGCAGAATTTCAGTACTGAAACCAATCTCCTCAATTATTCTTTTCTCCTGAGTAGATACAGCTGCAAAATAGAATATTTTTAGAATGAACACTTACTACAAAGTGTTTCTTCTACAATTTACACTTGGCTTTTTAAAATATAATAAGATTTTTTTTAAAGTGCGGCTATCTGACCCATACGGTATGTGTTTTGTATCACTTTGAGTATTTATGAGTATGCCCCTGGTAGTTTTTAGTTTTACTGAATTCACTTCCCTAAAAAGACAGGTGTGGAATGTTTGCATGCATGCACGTCGATCTGACCGTGTGAAACGCAGCTTAGGGATTACAGCAGTTTAGTCAAGGTCATAAGTGACCTGATGTGCCCTTGAGCACGCTGTTTATAATTGCTGTGGTTAGTTTTCCTTCTCACTGTTTTTACCTATAATGTCAAAACACAATTATATGGAGTTGGTATGTTCACTAATAGCAGTTTATCTCTGCATGGTTTATAGACAGAGTCAAAAGCCAACAACTATAATTACATCCATGTTTCTAACTTAGCAGCGAGCTAGACAAGTGTGGTTGAAGTATGCCGTGGGTAGAGTGCAGCCAGTAGGAATTATAGGGTAAAGTCATTGCTTTGCATTCTTTTGGTTTTACAATAATTGTTACTTTAATTTTGTTTTCTGGATTTTACCACTGTCTGTTGTGTTTATATGACCACATAAAGAGTGGTTGAGTTACGTGTCTCTCCACTCTATTTTTCTTCTGCCTGCCTCCCTCTATAAATGTACTGCTTCTCCTTTCACTTTTCTTTGACTCAGCAGACAGTACATTACAGTTAATAGTTTTCTGAAGCGGCCTGATATTCATGCTCTATGGAACCCATAAGACTTCTACTATTTGCATTATATGTTTAATTGGATAATTATGGGAACCATGTTGAACTGTTAACAACTGTCAAGCCTTTGATTAATCTTTTGAATGTTCATTGGCATGGTTCAAGTTAGCAACTGCGGCACAGACTTTTTGTTGTTATTGTTGTTGTTTTGTTTTTGTTGCAGTCCTTGTGATTCTTTGAGAGGGTGCAAATGATTTCTCTAGAAAAATATACGTAATCTCTCATTTGGGTTCGGCTTACATATTGTGGCAAAGAAAAGCTGTGCATTTTGTGGATCCCTGTCATTTGCTCTGCATAGGAAATAATGCAGTTGAATCAATCTCCAGAAAAATAAGAAAACCTTCTTATATTTTGAATGATCTCAGTGATATACAATAGAAAAGAGAATCTTTGCTTTTGAAATCGTATCGATTTGAACCCCTTGTTTGGAAGAGGTAATGGAAAGAGAACTGCCAGCCACATGAGGAGTGTTTGGGATTGGACCGTGGAGCCAGGACCGAGTTACACGGACCACTCTTCTTTGACCAGTGTATGTTCAGTTCCTATGGGTCTTAGAAGACGTGAAATGAACATCAGGAATAGGAGAGCAGACAGTTCTATTCAAGCATAAATCACTCTCAGGCACCCTTAAGATTTCTTGTCTCTTGCTTTAAGTGCATGTCAGCATGCTTATGGGGCAATAGTATACTTGCTTTCCCTTTACTAATTGGTTTGTATTTTTGATATTTGACCAGAAAATTTCAATTTTGGGTTTTTGTATGGTTGTATTTTGGTATTGGATGGAGACAACAGGTCAGGTGTATAGTGGAAAAGTTAGAATGAATAAATAATTCTTCCATATGAATCTTAAAGAGTTTACATTGTGATAAAGATGGGGACTCTGTACTATATTTGAGTGATCTTTTAGTTTTCCTTGTATATGTTGCAACTCAATTTTATGAAAATGTTTACTGAGAAATAACAGATTTCTTTCCAGGTCGTGGATTTCAGAGTATACCTTTGATCGTACTATATTTTTGAGACCCAGTCTTTTGAAGATTTTGTTTATTTATTTGAGAGAGAGAGATCAAAAGAAAGAGGAGGGGGAGGAACAGAGGGAGAGGGAGAGAGAGAATCCCAAGCAGGCTCCTAAGCCCAGTGCAGAGCCTAAAGCAAGGTTCGATCTCAGGACCTTGAGATCGTGACCCGAGCCAAAACCGAGAGTCTAATACTCAACCTATGCAGCCACCCAGCAGGCGCCCCTGAGATCCGGGTTTTTAAAGTTAGGGTAGGTCTGACTGAGGAGGCAATATCTGAGAAGACTTGAGGGAGGCGGGTGAATACCGGCAGCCTGTTAGACACGTGTGTGTGTGTGCATGCATGTGCCTGTAGATACATGTTGAGCTATTCGTTCCATCAGCCCTGTGAGGCAAGGCCCCTTATTACCGCCTTTTTACATGTGGGGAAACTGAGGGACAGAAAGGTTAAATAACCCGCCCAAGGTCACATAACTATAAATGATGGAATCAGGATTCGGACATAGGCAGTGCTGTTGAACTATTATTTCAGGTCAGCTCTTAAATGGGCTTAGCGAAGCTAATCCAGGATAGGAATGAACTCTTGAGCAGACTTTGTACTCACCCTAGGTATGTAGGACTCAGATTAATTTCTCTTCCTGGGAAATAAAATATTGGACTCTACCTGTGATTTCCAAAGTGTTTTGTTTTGAAGTACCATCTTAGATCAAGTGAATGGGGTTGGAATGGGCACTTCAGCTAACCAGCAAAGCAATCCCGCTACTTATGTTGCAAGTGTATTTTGGTGCTTTAGTCAAATGCACAAAAGACATGGGAGAGGAAGGCTTGTTTCAGATGAGGAATATGTAAAAGGAATCTGACCACCATTCTGACCTCTTGAGTTTGCATTATTTTTATAAGACCATTGTTTACGGTTGGGGGGAGTTTTATGGTAATTGTACTTTCCATTGAGGTTCAAGATGGCTCTTCAGCCAGCTCATAATAGGATAATGGAGTGAAGAGGAAGAGGATGGAAGGAGAGTGTAGAAGGAGCAAACTCACACCGCAGTACACGTTGTAGCCCATAAATATTCATCTGAGAAAATTTCTTAGGTGCATTGAGTCGTAGATGAGCAACTTATGTTAAACTGCATTTATATTTTGTTCAACAAAGTAAGTTATTTCAGTCTGTGCTGCTTCAAAAACTTCTGTTTCCTTGAAGTGTCCTTGAAGCCCCTGGACCTGCCTTCTCTATGGAGACAGTCTGATCACTGTTAGCCTTAACTTCCCCTCATTTGGGTTTTCAGTAAGCTCCCCATCTTAGCAGTTGAGTCTTAGGGAAAATGGTTGTGTGAAAAGTAATGGGGAAGGTGTATAACTTTGTGAATGTATTTATTAACACTGAAAATAGGATTCATTGTTTTCGGGCATGACACACTCTTTTCTTCATGGTGAGCAGGAGACATGATATTTTTCTATCCTAGGAGAAGGGCCATGATGGAAAGCCCTGGCTTCGACTTTTCGTTCGTTATCCGCGTCACTGAGACTTAAAGCTTCAGTTTCACCCTCTGTAAAATGGTGCTAATATTAGCACTTACTCTAGAGGATTAATTTTGACAGTGTGTGTGGAAGAGCCTTGTTAACTGCAAGCTCACACTGTCTCTCTTTACACACACATACACACACATATGTATGTATGTGCGAATATATAGAAATCTTTATAATTATTTTTCTCTATCCTCATCACTCAAATGGAAAATTCCCGAGAACATGAAATCTGACTTAACTCCTTGCTTAATACGTAGTAGTGATGATATTTTTGTATTGAACTTACTTTGGATTTTTAGCATATCTTAGAGGTTTTAATAGAACTCTCCTAAAGTTAATTAATATATTATGTATATGTATATGTATATGTATATGTATATGTATATGTATATGTATATGTTTTTTTTTCCCCTCAGTGTGCTTATAGTTTTAAACAGACCAGACTTTCACTGCGGCAAGATGCAAGGACTGATGACACGGTTTGCCTCTTGCCCTTAACTAGAAATAGTTTCTCTTAGTCCTCGTTTTTTACTTTCTTTAGAGAAAGTCATCACTTACGAATCATGCTGGGGTTAAAGGTCGAAATTCCGTACTACGCAGTCCAGACGTGACACTTTGCTGCCAGGAGGGTCCTGCCTCGGTTGTTAGACCACCTTTGTTTTTCTTGTTTTGCTCATGGTCTAGGTTGTGCTTAATTGAAGCTCCCGTGTTTTCTTTCCTTGGCCACTGAGACGACCAGAGGGCATGCATCGGTCGTATGTTGATTTCCACATACGTTTCAGACCATTGGGCTGTCCAGTTTCAGAGGTCCAAAATAAGACTTCGATCGGACATATGTATCTTGTTAGCAATGTTATGACAAATAGCAGCAGCTGTATAAACGAGTCTTTCTGTAGTCTCACACAGGGGACTCCATTAACAATGGACCACTCTGTGAGCATTTAATCCTTTTTACCTCTTGGTTCCTGCGAACTTTTCTACTGGACATCAGGATTATTCTGACTCGCAAACAGAAGAAAATGTCAAAGACTACCAGTCAGCTGAACTGCCCTTGGTGCTCTCTAAAGTGAGCGGGAGGAAGGCTGGCGATGATCAGGATTACTTTACTGGTCCTAATTAGAAAGATCAACAGGTCATCAGGATGGCTGTGACACAGTTTGGGATTAACTTGGCTTTGGAATTGTTTCTGAATTTAGCACCAGGGTTCACGGTCTTGGAAAGCCGACCTCTGACGTTTGGAGTGCCTCTGGTATGAAGCAGGGCGGTGAGGACATAGCTTCTCCCCGAAACAGTCACAAGGGACAGACTCATCTTTGTGAGCACTTCGTCATGTACAAGTGTACTTCTGGGTCTGATAGTTTCAAGACATGAGGAACACAGAACTCTCGAGTGAACTTTTACCTCTTTAGGTAATTTTTATCTTTATTTTCTCGTCAGAAAAAAAAGAGGGCACACTGGATGTTCAAGTACAACGGGGAACTAGGAAAAAGCTGAGTTATAGCCTTAGAATAACAATGAACAAAAGTTCAGGTTCCAGTTTAAATATACTTGACATTTGAACCCCTCGTTTGAAGCCCTTGCTTTAGGTCTATCTTCAGAGGACATCTGAAATTCCTTTGGCTTCCAATCGATGGCAAGTGAACAAGAATGGATGACAAAGGGATATAAAGATAGAGCTCAAACAAGTTGTTGTTAATTCTTTCTTTCACCTAAGAGGACTAATGAAAAGCTTAAATTACTAAATTCAGACTAGACCATTGTCGCTACTTGCCAAATAGTACGGGCTTGTGCATCTGTCTAATCCATATTTGAAAGCCACAAACAGAAGCACATAATTTGGCAAAACACCAGAAACATGCCTCGGCACACTTCTGGAGATTCTTCCAAATGACTTATTGATTCAAAAATTTGTGTGTGTGTGTGTGTGTGTGTGTGTGTGTGTGTGTGCGCGCGCGTGCGTGCGCGCATTCAGATCGCCTGGAGACACTTGAAATAAATTCTGCCGCAAACCATATGTATTATAGTTGCTTTGAGGGGAGATTGGTTTTAGGACTTTCTTTTAAGATTCTGAATTGTAGAAAACAAAAAAATAAAGCTGTTTATTGGGCGTTACTTTTTCTTTTCTTCTTTTTTTTTTTCTTTAAAGATTTTATTTATTTATTTGACAGAGAGAAACACAGCTAGAGGGGGAACACAAGGACAGGGAGTGAGAGAGGGAGAAGCAGGCTTCCCACCCAGCAGGGAGCCTGATGCGGGGCTGGATCCCGGGACTCTGGGACCATGACCTGAGCCGAATGCAGATGCTTAACAACTGAGCCACCCAGGCGCCCCTCTTTTATTTTCAAGTACAGACTTGTTACATAAAAATCCTCCTCCAAATACGACATATTTTTACAATAGTCTTCACTTTGGAAAGTTAAAGCATCCTGTTTGTTTTCTAAATGTGTTTTGAGGTTTTGATTTTCTTCTAACTGGTAGGTCACAAAGAGTAACTCATTACAAGAAAAAATTCTTCATAGCACCAGGAAGAAATTTCCCAAGTCGACAAATTCTTCTTTTCTAAGATTTTTACGAAAGTATTTTTCCTTTGCCAGGTTTCTGCTTGGGATAGAAAAAAATGCACTTAAAAAAAGCATATAATTTTAATTCAATCCAGGATATGTGGAGATATTTAGAAGGTAACTACATGAGGTCATATTAACAAGACCGAAGTGGAGGACAGAGGTGTGGTCTCTGTTCCCTGCACGAGTATAGTTTTTAAAAGTCAGGTGGTTTTACAAAGTGTAGTATTTTGTTTAAACGTTCCATCTTCCTTTACAAGATGTTGCTGTTGTTGCTAATATAAAGATGAGGAAATCAGAGCTCAAAGAATTTAAATAAGCTGCTCAAGGTCATACAGCTAGGAAGTGGCAAAGGCAGGATTCATCTAAAGGCTATCTGACTCCGGAGACACCGCCCTGGACACCGTACCTTCCAGCTTTCTCTGAAGGAGGTGAATATCACAGATCTGGTTGTTCCTCCCCCCGCCATCCCTTGAATGGCAAGCCATACTGCTCTGAAGATAATTGTATGTAGGTCATGTTAATGTATTTCCTTATTAAGGGTTTTTTTAAAAGGGGTTTAAATTATACTTCATATTTGTAAATTTCTTAGCACTTTTGTCTTTTGTTTATAGTATCTTCGTATGTACCCTGTTTGAGTGAGGTATTATTGTTCCCATTTTACAGCTCAGAACCATTAAGTAATTCACCCAGTGGCAGGGATGGGGGGCGTTTAAGTGTAGGATTCTTCCCCAACTGTTTTTACCATTTCGTTTCAAATGCTTCAGATCTAAGGAAAAAATCAATGCTTGTCTTCCTCCTCATGCTTAAAAATTGAATATGAGGAAACCGAGAACTTTCTGACTTAATTAAAAAAAAAAAAAGAAAGGACCCATAGTATATAAGCATGTGTATCTTTTGAGCATCTTCTCACATTACAGGTGCAAATTGATAATTGGTTGAACTGTTGTATACATGTTTTTGAGAGATGCTTCATTTTTGGTTATGAGTCCGAAGTTCTTTTCTTTCCTTCTTTCTAGTTTCAAGGAAGTTTGCGGTGTACTAATGGGGATTTCAACATCAGCATTTTATTCTTTAGGCATAATAGGATTACATAGATTAAGATTACCGAATTCACATAAATGTAAAAGACCAAAAAGGAAGGGGTGGGGAAAAGATGGAAAGAAGGAGTTTGTTCTTGCTGCTTTTCTTATTTCTTTTTTTTATTATTTGGAAGAGAGAGAGAGAATGAGAGAGAGAGAGAGAGAGAGAGAGAGAGAGAGCGCATGAGAGGGGAGAAGTCAGAGGGAGAAGCAGACTTCCTGCCGAACAGGGAGCCTGAAGTGGGATTCGATCCCAGGACTCCAGGATCATGACCTGACGAAGGTAGTTGCTTAACCAACTGAGCCACCCAGGCACCCCATGCTTTGTCTATTTGTAGTGCTATTTGAAAACCATTTTGCATCAGGCCCTTGGTAGGCAATGTAGGATAGTATCCCACTTGAACCCCTTCTGGTAGATTCGCACAACGAAGAAATTAAGATGCTTAAGGACTTACGATGCTAAGGACTTAAGTCCCAGGTGTGTTACGGGGTTTCCACTTGTACATCCTTGCGTTATTCTTCAAGGTGTCGATGCTGGTGAATGGAGTGACTCAGGAGGTAGTCATGAGAGTCTCCCTGGCCTGGCTCCCTATACACTTTTCCTCACTGTTTACTCCAACTGCACTAATATCCCTCTATTAACTCTCTTACTCTGACTTTGAGATTGACAATTGCCGAAACCTCAAACCATTATGAATTTAAGTGTGTTCGGTGATTAGAGCAGGTAAAAATGTTGGCTGGTGAAGAAGTTGACGTGAGATAACCAGAAAAGTAAGAACTCTGGATTACTCATCTAAATATGTGACTCAGATGAAGAGTCTGGCCCAGTCCGTGTAGAATTGCCATCAGGAGGACCCACAGCAAGGTCTGCCTTGCAGACTGAGGTCCGTTGGGTGGATGGAGGCGTGGACAAATTAGGAACTTCTTGTGATGGTCCGTCCTCTGGGTTTATCATAGATTTTTATCAGATTAGTTGTCTGCAGCAGTTTTTTTCTTTTTTTTTCAAGATTTTATTTATTTATTTGACAGTGAAACACTGGTAGAGAGGGGACACAAGCAGGGAGAGTGGGAGAGGGAGAAGCAGGATTCCCACCCAGCAGGGAGCCCGGTGTGGGGCTCCATCAGATCTCCGGGACTCCAGGATCATGACCTGAGCAGAAGGCAGGCACTTAAGGACTGAGTCACCCAGGCGCCCCAGTGGTCTGCAACAGTTAATATGACTTTCTCGTGGACTAAATCTACTTAAAAGGAAACATCCCCTATCTTTTGCCTAAATAATGTTTCTGAAAGTTAATTGCCTTGATACAGTTGATTTGACTTTCTCAAGAAATCAGTTATTTTAGTTAAAAAGCAAAGATAACTGCACCACCTCTTGCCTGGCACTTAGTGTTTCCAAAAGATTCCAATCCTTGAACATGCTGTCAGAGCGAAGGAGGCCCCATTTTTTTTTTTTTTTTAAAGATAATGCTCTGTCTTTCTTTGGTGAGTTTTAGCCCATGTAGACTTAATTCTTGGGCCTCATATTGAATACTCGTTCTGGGGAAATGTGATCCCAGGAATGCTGGTGATTTGCTGTTTCAAACGGGTGCTGTGCTTTAGGTTTCTGTTCAAATCTAAGATTTCAGAAGAGTCAGTAACTGCAAATAATCTAAAAGGGGAAGAGCAAAGAATGCTTCTAACTTCCCTTTGAAATGAATAGCTCCGCCAGAGAAGCAGCTATTAGAAAAACAAAAACGACAAGAAAAGCTGCTCAGCTCAGCACATGGAGGTAAATTTACTGACATCAGACTGAAAAATGAGGGCTGGGCTTTTGAAAAGGCATCCCTTCTGACTAGAGGAAAGCTTGTGATTTTGGCATGGCTGTAGTCCTCCTAAGCCCCTGAGAAATTCTGAAAAACATTACAGAAGACTGTCCTTAATATTAATGGATGTCTTCCTGTGTGTGTGTGTGTGTGTGTGTGTGTGTGTGTGTGAAGGGAAGAAGACCTCCAGAGAGAGAAGGGGGAGACAATGAGAGAGAAGAGATCACTTAGGTTGAAGAACTACCAGTGAAAATGTCAAATTGTCTAATTTCTGGGCCCTACTTTGCATCTGTTGCTTTCTGCTCTCCAGTGTCCGTGAGGATGAGATTTAGAGGCACACTAGCCATGAGGCACTTCAAATTAGCCTTGCAATATCGCAGCCCTCTTCACCAACTCTTCCTAAAATACTTTGTAGATAGCGTGGTTCACTGATAGGACCTCAGATTGTGGCCTTATCTGTTATATGACATCAGAGGTGAAAAAAAAAAGACTGTTTCCCTGGGGCTAATTGTGGAGCGTGCTACATTAGCTTGTATATAGTGAACAGTTTCAGGGGCACCAAAAGCAGGCAGCTCTGCCTCTTGGGAGGGGGCTTTTCCTTTGCATCTCAGCTCCAGGAAACGTGAACATTTGTGTTTTCAAGACCACATACCATTGGGAAGGAAGTAGGGGTGGAGATTCGTGCTGAGATTAAGTGGAAATGAGAGTCTCTGTGCTGTGTATGATCTGGGGACTGCTGGATTTTATGTAGCTCTTTCTGGCATGCTTCTAGAACTTTCAGTCAGGCCGACAAGAATACTGATACTGGCTAAAGATATTTTTCACAGAATAATGTATTGAGTCTTCAGGCTTGGACAGACGGACTTTTCTGTACAGCATGTCTGACTAGTGCGGCTGTAGCTCGTGTGTGTGTGTGTGTGTGTGTGTGTGTGTGTGTGTGTGTGTGTACACACAGAAATTTGCTGCTGGACTGTCCACGGTAGTACTTTGGGATACATAACTGTTACCTATCACAGTAAAGGAATTTAATAATTACGGGAACCAGTTGTTAAACAACAACTCGGAAGTTATTTTCAGAAAGGGAGGCCTTCCGTGCTCAGAGCCAGGTCCGTCGCTGCACCGCGGGTGCCGGTCCGTTCACCTTAAAAGACTCGAGGCCTGCTCCCGTTTCGCCTGCAGAGAGTCACGCAGATCCTAAACAGAGAGCCCGAGTTTCTTCTCAGGACCGACGAGGTGGAAAAAACAAAAAAAACCCAGAGAATTCACCCATTTAGAGAGAGTGCCTTGATTTGCTGTGGAGTTGAAAACTGGGAAGGTGTTTTCCCAGACGCACGAAGCCCTGTAGCATTGTTGGCTGGTTAATGAGTGATCTCCCTGGTCTGCTCAGGCCCTGTCTGTTCTCTTGACTCAGGACGGACGCTCTCAATAGAATCTTAATTCATTTTTGGTCTAGGTTGGCTGAATCCTCTGACCTGGCACAGCCTAGTGTCAGGATGGCCATGCTCATGTCTGCTCTGGATTTATATCTTAAGTTGAGGTTCTGTAACACATTGACATAAATCAACTCAGCACTGGCCTCTAAAACGAAGTTCTACTGAGAGAAAAAGTAATTGAATTGCTTCCGAGAGTTGCTTTCATTTTATAGGAAGGATTTATCAATATAACATGTCTGGTGTTAAAATCAACTCTTCTGTGGGTTTTGCTTCTGAAAACAGAATAGAAAAAATTTTACTTCCAAGAACTGGTTGTAGCTGTTACTACAATGGGAGGACTTCTGGAGGTAGGATGTAAAACATCATAGGCTGATGTCATTTAGTAAATAGTAGTGTGCTTTAAAAGAAGGATTCGTGTTTTCTCATTGGGAGCACAAGGGCTCTAAAAGAATAAAAAAGTCTCTTTGTAATAAAGGCAGTGCCGAAGTGTGAAGAGACAGTTGGAGGGGGTCATTATTTTTGGAGTGTTTTTAAAATAGTAGTGATTGGTTGTGATTCATGCAAATAATCTTTTCGGAGATTCATTTCTCTGATAATCACAGCAGAGAAAAATGTCATGGCTATGTTGGATGGGTCATCGTTTATTAATTCATGTGCTGTTTTTTTTTTTTAACTTACTTTAAAATTTACCTGTACTTCTAAAGCACAAAAATTAGGGATAAGCTACTGTAAAATATGTGTTATAGTTGCAAATGCCAGAAACAGATGGGAAAAATAAGAGCCTGGTTGCCATTTTAAGTTTCTTGAAAATATATAAGGAACACTTGCTACTTTCAATACCGTGAAATATTAGCAAAACAGTATTGACTATGAGATATCATATTAAATGTCTGACTTTTAAATGTAATAGTTCTTAGGGCTCCTGAACAGAATTTGCCTTATAATCTTGGAAGTTTTAAATGCAAAATAAGTTCGTGACAAGGTTTTATTTTCACTTTTATTTATTTATTTATTTATTTTGTCCCTGGACTGTTCCTGGCATGGCTAAAATAGCCTTCTGTATGTCGGGGAGAAAATCCTCCATCCTGACTCCTTGTGAGTATATTTAAGATGGGCCAAATGACATGGGGTCGCCTTCATTATAGACAGCATATCTTCCTCTGCAGGACGGCATTGCATGGCATTTTGTTCTGTTTAAAGAAATTGTTATTGACTCCTTAAGTGTTCTCGGTGAAGTTCCATATTCCCCGACTTGATCTCATTTTGCTCCACTTAGCGATAGTGTGGCTGGCCAACCGCTCATCCTTCTTCGTCAGTTCACTTGGAAAGTTAGGGTCCGTGTTTCCAATCTCTGAAAGGTGGAAGCATGCGTTTTGTCCAGCTGAGTCTCTTGGTCTGATTTTTTTTTCCCCTGGTCCTAATACATGTTTATTTCTACATGTGACAAATCTGCAGTGGTGTTTTCTTTCGGAGTTATAATGACTCAGATGTCATAATTAATTTGATGAGCAGGTGGGGGTTATTAGCCTTGTGCTTCACTTGCTAATAGCCGCACAGTTTTTCTAAAGTACTCTTTCAACTAAGGAGGCATTTCTTCACATAGAATAAACAGTACAGCACAAAAGCCTCAGTTAGATAACTATCCGTGGGCTTGAAAAGCTGCCAAGCAGATGTTGTTATTGGAGCTGGCCCAGGCGAGATTGGGCAAGGCAGATGCTCATGGGGAGGGGAGGGGGGAGGAGAAGGGGGAGGAGATGTAAGAGAGCAGAGGTTGTGGGGAGAGGGGGAGGTTCTGCAGGACTCTGATGCTCTCTTTGCAGGGGCTGGGCTGCATTTTATTGCGGTGGGAGTTGTCTTCTCAGGAGCCACCTCCTTGGTCCAGGCAGGCCACCGGCTGGTCCCTTGAAATGTACATAGATGAGGATGGGGTGGGGGGGTGGAGGGGACCCTCTCTAAATATCCACATGGGAATGAATCTGAGTGTTCATCCAGCAGCCTGAGACTTCTGGTTTGCATTAGGGCGGCTGTGTGCAATTTTTGAAGGGCCTACGGAGACTCTGCTTCATACCTACCCACATATGTAATGGACATGACGGCCCTGACATTTACCAGAACTCATAGGTTCTGCTTTATTGCTATGAATTAGGTTGTGCAAATTTAAAACAAAATGCTGTTTTGTTTCCTGTCACCTCACTATATGATTTTTTTTCTTTCTGAGCATTTCCCACTCTTTATCAAAATGTTGCAAAGTAACGGCACACTTTGAAAAATTAAAGTCAATCTTGGAACATGTCAGATTTGTATGAGGTAAACATGTGGAGGATTTAATTTAAACTGATCTTGTTTCTGTCCTCTGCCTTTTTTTTTTTTTTTTTTTTTTTTTTTTTTTTTTTTTTTTTTTTTTTTGGTGATCTAAGGCTTTTTAAAACTCATCTCTCACTCCCATTCACTAGATTAAATTCTGTAATCTCATTTTTTCTTTGAGCTGATCTCAAGCCAATGGTCTGGGGATTTTATAGCCAAGGGATAATTTTTGATAATGGGCTATTAAAACACTTGCAGCTCCTATCCTGTCTTTCAAATTAGTGTGTGCACAGATTGTCTTTCTGGGGAAAAAGTCTTTCCCTTGGCAATAAGCAACTGATTATGGGCCACAAGCAGCATAAAAGCTTCCTGTAATGCTTATACGAAAAACGTAGGTAAATAATAAATGATAAATAACAATGGGAACTAACCGTACAGTGGGAACAGCAAGTCTGCCCAGGATTTTTGTTTCAATCCTTTGGAGTAAAAGTCTTGTTTTCCCTGATTCAGACAGATTTAGTGTGTTCTGACAACAGGGTCATCTAACAGTTTCCTTAACGATAGTAGTGCGGTGGCTTGAGACAGCTGTGGGAGGTCACGTAACTTTCATTGTTGTTTATAGTGTAGCTTATTAATAGGTTAAAATGAATAACTCGCGGGACAGAGGTCAGGTAGCACCTGTGTAAATAACGAATTTGCCCTTTCCAAATATGTAATGCAAAATTAACATACATCGTTTGCTGCTTTGTTTTTTTAATTCAGTTCGACTTCCTTTCTTCAATTTTGAGGCATGGTAGAAATTAGGAGTTTGGAGAAGGCACACACATTTGTTTCCTAATATTCTGTTCTCGTGTGACTGAGGCTTTGGTAGCATAATGAAAGCCAGTATCCTCTGACTGAAGGAGATGTCTGATTTTATGTCTGTATTGTTTTTCACAAGAAAGAATTTTGGACATACAAGCATATGTAACATGAGGTAACATAAAGCCGCCGACTGTGAATCCGATGTTACGTGAATTGTGCCGGGCATTGGCACGAGTGCTTTTCTTCTTCATGTGTAAAATGAGGTTTCAGACGTATCCTATGTGTGAAATGCGTTGCCGCCACATTGGCAGATGGGAAGAACACATATGTCTCAATACCATTCTCCTAGCCTGTATGCTTTATTGCTCAATAGCTTGACAGATACATATGGACGAATTCATTCATTGCTGTCTCTGCTGATTGGTAGTGCTTTTGGAAATGATGTTGTAATTTGGCAAACTGAATCGTGGTGGGGGGCGCGGTATGGAAAGTAATGAAGAAACGGCACCGTTAGAGTCCTGAACCCAATACTTAGAGTTATGAGACTTCTTCAAATATAAGGTTTTCGGTGTTCCGCAACGTTAAAGAAGTGAAAAAGCCCTAGTGTCACATTTCTTTTTTTTTTTTTTTAAAGATTTTATTTATTTGACAGAGAGAAACACAGCTAGAGAGGGAACACAAGGACAGGGAGTGAGAGAGGGAGAAGCAGGCTTCCCTCTCAGCAGGGAGCCTGATGTGGGTCTCCCAGGACCCTGGGATCATGACCCGAGCTGAAGGCAGATGCTTAACGACTGAACCTCCCAGGCGCCCTCACTAGTGTCACATTTGATGCAGAATTTGAAAATGCTATGTTTTTATCAGCAAAGGCAGATGAAAAAGCCCCTGAATCATTTTAAATGTGCACAGAAAAACACATGGTGTTATAGGTGATATCAAGTTAAAAAAACTAAGAGGTCAGTGTATGGATACAGTCTATAAAACTGCCTTTAATATAGTAGAGCACCTCATAACATGAGTCTTTGTTAGGAAGAAATGAGCATGTGTATGTTGGAACTTAAATAATTTGCCCACAACAGGAGAATGCATGCAACGATTACAATTACAACACTGCTAGCTGGTGAAATAGGCACTAACACAACCTCTAGTTTGGTAAATGGTTGTGTTGTATCTGGGTTTCCAACTGGATGAAACTGAAGTGCAGAGCAACCAACATCAATGCCTCTGTAGTTCTTCACATTATGCAGGTGTTTAATTCAATGAACATTTGTTTAGTGCCTACTATATGCCTTGCTGTGTGCTAAAGGTCGGGGAAATACAAAGATCAATAATGCCAGTGATCCCTCATCTCAAGTTTATGATCGAATCTAGCAATGGAACCAGAAAGCTAACCAACGATATCGTTTCAAACAGACGGTAGATGATGCCATACAGACAGCTAAAAAGTACCACTGGTGTCCACAAGAGGGGATTCCGTAATTCACAGGAAGTCAGTGAAGGCTCTGTGACTCAAGAAAAGTGCTTGAGAAAGGCGTATAGTTTCCTGAGACAGGAATGTGAGAAATGGGGGTTTTTCTGGGAGCCGGGAAGAGTGTAAGAAATGGTGTTATTGGGAATGGGTAGGGTGAGTGGGCAGTTGAGCTTCATGAACAATCTGGGAGCGGGGGAGGAGGGAGAGTTGTAAGGGAGTAGGCTGAGCTGTTAGGGTGGCTGAGGGCTTCTGCTGCCATGATGAAGGGCTTCCCGTGGGGACCTCCTCACGTGTTTGAGCAGTTATAATCAGATTGTCTTTTAGAAGACAACACCGACAGCAAAATGGAAGATGGATTTGAGAGGGGAGAAAATGGAGTCACGGGAGGAAGGCCTTTTAAGCCAAGATTTTACATTTTCATGTAAAATATTATCTTTGTCTTCTCCACACATATGGGATACAGCATAAAAGATTTAGAGCAAAAACCATGGATGACATGCCTGTTCATTTCAATGAGTAAAAAAAGTTTTTATTGACTACCTGCTACATGCCAGTGACATTTCTAAGGGCTGTGGATACAGTAGTCAACAAGACAGACATAAACTCTGCCCTCAGGGAGCATACCTTCTCTTGGAGGAGAATGATCGCTCAAGCCCAAAGTAATAAGTAAGTGACTTAGATTGGGGTGCCTGCTAGGAGGAAGCAAATAAAATGCTATGATACAAGTGTGTAGGTTAAATTGGAGGTTGGGTATGGGGTCGTTGTTAGTTAAGGTTCTCTGGGAAAGCCTTTCTGTTAGAATTAAATATGAAAACAATGGGTAGCCTAATATCGTGGTATTTTTGCTACTAATTTGTGACCTCATTTATGAATATGGCCTTGGTTAAATGTCCCTTCAAAGCATTTGGACTTAGAGAGATAACCTCAGGAACAGGTTAGCCATTCAGGTTGATCAGAAAGCTAACTGTAAGAGGTAAGCCACTGTATTTCGGTATAGATCATTTACATAATCCTGATTTAATCTTAGGTAACTTCACTGTAAATGAAATATATAAGAAACATTTCATATGTAAAATATCCATATATGGAAAACCTTTGCTCATTTTACAGAGAGGTTGCTTTTTCCTGTGATGTTCTTCAGTGTCTCTTGTTCTACTCCCAGTAATCTCTTTTTCTGAGAAATTCCTTCCAAGAGCAGATTTGTTGGCACACATCCTTTTATCCTATGATGAGAATTGTGCAACCAATCTACTTTCCTCCCTTTCCTGGTGTGCCAGGAAGCTCAAAGCTCAAAATGCGTGTTCATTTAAAAAAAAAATTAATTAATTTGACAGAGAGGAACACAGCTAGGAAGGGAACACAAGCACAGGGAGTGAGAGAGGGAGAAGCAGGCTTCCCGCTGGGCAGGACGCCCAATACAGGGCTCGATTCTAGGACTCCGGGATCATGACCCGAGCTAAAGGCAGATGTTTAATGACTAAACCACGCAGGTGCCCCCAAATGTGTGTTCATTTGTCTGTTTTTCTCCATTTGGATTCCAGGATAATATCTTCTACTTTGTGTCTGCCTCTGTCACTTGGATTTTGTGTTTTCATCAGTGGATTATTGCAGCTTTCAATTAATTTAGTGTCAAGTCCTTACTTGTAATAAGAAAATTTTAAAAAAATCAGTCGTTAAATTTGATGCTTAGGATCCAGCTGAGAACAGGAACAATGGAAATAGACAGATTCTGGAAGTACTGAAGAAAGAGATCTTGAGGGTTGGATGGACATGAAGGGTGGGGAGAGGATAGAGGTTTGCTCTGAATCCTGCGGCAATAAAGAAAAAGAACAGATCTGAAGCAGGATAAAGACTTGGAATTTAGATAAGCTGTTGGTCCCATGTCCTGCCAAACGAACACAAGAGGAAGGTTATGATTGGGACTACAAATGTGAGCGTAATTGAGGACTTGGAAATCAGGGGAAGGATGGTTTCTGGAGAGCTGTTACACATGATACTTGAGGGATGTTTACAGTGAGTGACTAGGGAAGAGGAACCCACACTCTCCAGCCTGGGACCTTTGTACTCTGTCATCCAACCAGGACCCCGTCTTCCATCTTTCAGTTGACTAGTGTTGATTCTTCCTTCTGGGCCCTTCTGAGACACTTTCTGTTGCAGTAGGTTGGTTCTCCCCATGCTTCTCTGAGATGGTTGCTTCTCCTAGTTGCTCTCATGGCACCTTGTGTTATTCCTATCATAGTATTTCCACGTATTGGGATGCTTGTCTGGGTCTCCATCTCCACACTCCATTGCCGACTCATTGACCCATGCTTCTCTAGCATGCTGCTCCCCTCTGGCAGTGAGCTGCTCAGTGTGCATGTGCTCAGTGAGTAAGTAAACTAGAAGGAGTCATCCTGAAAGTAAGAGGGATGCTGTCTCAGACATGTTAAGGAGAAAGCAGATGAGTGTCTACAGAGAGGGACACAGAGTCAACTCAGTGCTGTCCATGACCAGCATCTGGTCTTAGTCTGCCCGGGCTGCCCTAACCAAACACCCGCGCGGCTTAAAGGACATCAATTTGTTTCTCACAGTTCTGGAGGCTGAGAGACCCACCATCAAGTTATCGGCCAGGAGGTTCCTTTCTGAGGCCTCTTCTTTTGGCTTAGACAGGCTGCCTTCTCAAGGTGCCCTCACTGTGGCAGAGAGAGCAAACCAGATGGAGTGCTCCTTCTTTCCTTAGAAGCACACTAATCCCGTCAGATCAGGGCTCCATCCGTACCACCTCATTTAATCCTATTTACCATCCTAGAGACCCTGTGTTCAAACAGGATCACATTGCAAGTTGGGGCTTCAATATATGAATTCTGGTATGTGTTGGGGGGAGGTTCCCAAACATTAAGTCTGTAACATCTTTCTAGTAGCTGGATCCTATTTATGATTTGTAGACAGATAGATATAGAGGTCATAGATATTCCTAGTTGCAAGTTTGGTATATAATATCCGATCCACACAATGGGAAGCCTCAACCTTTGCTCTGGATCCTGATCCAAAAGACGTTGCTGGGATGCAGAGATACGTGGCCAAGAACCAGTGCCTGCTGATCTGGTGATTTCTTAGGATTGATCTCACAGAGCTGCTCCTGTTGTCCACTAAATCTGCCTTCTTACTCACATAACACAATTGATAATGACTGGATGTGCTTAGGCTCAGCTTGAAAAGGAATTTCATGAGGGGAAGGGTGTCAGGCAGAGGAATGCATTAGGGAGGGAATTTATGGAACCTGACTTCTTTTAAAATTAGATTAGATGGTTATCTGCCTAGGCTGCTAGAGGTGTGGCTTTGCCTTAGGTGAAGGGATAGCCCAGATCTCCTTTCAAGTTTCTTCTTGGCCCCAACATTCTCTGACTGGAATTTTCAAATTTATATTTTCAGAGTTGTTTGAAAGTCTTCTCTTCCCTATCTCCTACCAATACAGTCTGTTGGAACTAAAACAGATCCAGGGAAGAGTGTGTGTGTAATGTTGTAGAAGACGATGTAGCACAGCAGAGCCTTTGGATAATGAACGAAAATGTTTGTCTAATTATCTACTGGATAATCCTCAGATACGTAAGGAACCATCACTGATTGTTTTCACTTTCCCGAAGAAACTGTCCTAAGATGTCACAAGTGCATAGATAGTAGGGGTTACTTTGCTATCTCTATTTTGATAATATTATTTAAACCTCTTTCAGTCACTTTCTTTATTTTTTGGGCATACACTTGCAAAAAATGTAAATAAAAAAAAAAAAAGGCCTACGTGTAACAACTGCTCCCGGGATGGAGGAGCGCTTGTTGATGCGTGGGCAGGAGAGGCAGGGGTGCGGGATGGGTTGCCTCGCCCGGCAGCAGAGAGGGAGGAAAAAAGCATTTGACTTTTTAAAATATAACGTATATCCCATATTAGTGGGGATATCTACTTGTTTCTCTCTCTCTCTCTCTCTTTTTTTTTTGGTTGGTTTTAAGTGGGTGCTTCTATTTTTCTCTAATGTTCTTTGGGAGAATTTGTTCCTGTAGGCCGGAAGTTGGGGCTAGAGGCAAGGCCTTTGGAGTTTGTCTCTTTTCTTCCTCTCTACATTAACATAAATCAAAACAAAACTCCAATCCCTTTATTATATTTGACAGGAGTGGCTTATTGTTCTACCCTATGTCAGCAAAATCACTCCTTCTCACTTAAACGAAGAGGTTTTTTTTTGGATTGGCTTTTAACCCCCACATGTTTTGGGGAGCAGAGACATAACAAAGGAGCGATAATAGTTTTGGGAGGTGGGGGGATGAGTGACTACCAATCCCTGAGCATAAACCCTGGTATTTGGGTTCATAGATCATACCTTCCCCTGACACCCCCTTTTAAAAACTGAACAGGCTACTTGATATGACTGGGATCCCCTTTCCTTCTTGCTGTTCCTAAGCTCTTCAGTCATGTACATGATAGTGTAGGTCCGTAATTGTTCTTTTTTTTTTTTTTTAAAGATTTTATTTGTTTGAGAGAGAGACCACAAGTAGGCAGAGAGGCAGACAGAGAGAGGAAGGAGGAAGCAGGCTCCCTGCTGAGCAGAGAGCCCAACGTGGGCCTCGATCCCAGGACCCTGAGATCATGAGCTGAGCCGAAGGCAGAGGCTTTAACCCACTGAGCCACCAGGCGCCCCATAATTGTTCTTCATAATGAATACATAACACAAATTCTCTGGGTGATTCGAGCTGTGACTATGAGAAATCTCGATAGTGAATCTGAGTGTGGTCACTTAGATCCCCTTTGTAGTCACCAGTGTTGAATTTCACATGTATTAGGGGTTGAACTAGGCCATTAGGGAGGCTGTGCCCTTTTTCCCCCATTGTTTTGGGATGAGTTTATGTTTTCATATCTTAAACCCAGTCTTTCTTGCATAGACAAATACAAGATACAAGAAAATGACTGAAAAATAAGGGTACATGCTTTTTCTCAGAGCAATGAAGGAAAATGCAGAAAGTGGGAATTCCGGAAGAGGTTTTCTTCACAGGAAGGATCGATGGCAACTATTTCTTCTTGAACATCTCTGAGTTTGCAGCTTTTGTGAAACCAAACTCCATCATGCCATTTAAGATGCCGTTGGAACGTGTACCTTTGAATAATGCATTAAAGAAAAAAAAAACACCTTGTTTTAACGGTAGTTTCTTTAGAGGCTGTACAAATAACAAAATCATGTTATAGGTTAAAACAAAAAGCCGCAACAACCCTTCCTTTTGGGGGAAGCGGGCCAGATGTTTAAACAATATTGCGGGCTCTTGTGCACGCCACGGGACTCGGAGACCTTGGGAAAGAAATCATGTCTGCACCCCTGGTGTGTCACAGCTTTAGACCCCTGACCTAGAAACCGTTTAAACAGATGTGTAGTTCAACGGATTTATGTCGACATGGAATCTTCTTTTTTTTCCCTTTGCAAATGGCTGCCTCTAAAATTGGAACTTTTTCTGGAAGAATCAACTATCTCTCACAACTTTCTCGTTTCGTGTAGCAACCCTTCTGGTGCCACAGGAACCGAACAAAGAAACGAACAGCTGCCTCATCAGCCACTCCTGTTGCTGGGGAGGACCCCCCCCTCGCCTCCCCCCTCTCCCCTCCCCCCCACCTCCCCCTTCCCCTCCGCCTCCCCAGCCCCAGGCCTGTGCGCGGTGAGTGCAGACTTCCAACAGTTAAGTGTTTACTCGCCTCAGGAAACCCCCAGAGATTATGAACCAGCATCAGTTGTGGCTTCCCCTTCCTTTGTCATCTCCAGCCTGCACATCACATTCTGTTCCTTCTCCCAGAAGGGAGCCTTCCTCAACTTTGGTCCCCGCATGCAGGGTTCACGCTGTGGCTTGGGTCAGTCATTGACGAAGGCTTGCATCATAGTCGCCTTTATGAGAGTGTTTATTTCATATCTGAAATGTTTTCATGTGCATTCGCTCTGCTTTGACTTGCAGGAGGAGAAAGAAAGTAGTTTTACTGGAGGCGAAACAGCCACCTGTGAAAACTAATTGCGTAGGTAGAGTTTTGATGGTATCTCTGGGAGGGGATCCAGCAGGAAGAAAGTGAATGTTCTAAACCTACAAGGAAATCACCTGGGTGCCAAGCTGACCCTCTTCATCAAAGCCAGGATTGAAATATCCCTTCAGATCTGGGGCCCGTGTTTAGGAGGCCCGGGGTGGAGAAGGCAGCCAGAGGGAGGGGCCCAGTGAAAGAAGGTGTAGTGGGTCTGTGTGAATGGTGTAGGAGCGTGAAAAGTGACAAACGTGATAAACTCAACCGAACCTCCTCATTAAAGGCTGACATGTGATGGGAATGGTCTATAGTTATTTTCAAACAAGTTTGGGATGTGGCTGTTCTCGAGTTCCTTTTTCCTCCCCGTCATCAAGTTTTCTTTTTCAGTCTTAAATTCTGTGGTCTTGACCTTTTTTTTTTTTCCCCTTTCCTTGATCCTACCAGTCGAGAATGCCCGAGTGTTCCTTTCCAGTAAAAGGTCAAGATATTCTGTAACAGAGAGACAGGAATCAATGAGGCAAGCCACCTTTTGTCACCGTCTGTATAGCTCCCAGAACTGGTTGTCCACAATTCAGAAAAAGCAGGTCTGCTGGGCCTCCCACTAGTACTTATGTTGCCTCTGTCCGAACCTCACGCGGGAGACAGATCTGTGAGTGGTCTTCCAGATGGCAGGATCTCATCTATCCTGCATAACTCTACATTTTGCCGGTCACTCCCGGTAGAAATCAGTTGTAGTCTTGGTACTAGATGGGCCTGACTCACACACCTACACGCTGCCTTAGTTGCATGGCCAGAAAGGTTTATTTAGCAGCATGTGTCTGCATGCAAGCGACTTTTCTTATTGGCTGGCTTCCATGGCTGTCTTCAGACTCTGGAGAGGAGGGGAAAGTTCCTAGTACTTGAAGCACCATGAGATTTTAGGGAGGTTTGAGGAAAAGTTAGATGATCCTTCCTGGAGCCCAGTAAAAATAAATCTTTAGAAACTGACAAAGGGGTTTTATAAAAGCTCTATAAACAAAAGAGCAGGAATTAAAAGGATGCTTACATGATTTTAAATGGAAGACTCTGGACACATTCTCCCCCCCCCCCCAAGAAAGAGAGCACAAGTGGGGAGGGTCAGAGGGAGAGGGAGAGAGAGAATCCCAAGCAGACTCCCCAGTGAGCACAGAGCCCAACACGGGACTTGATCTCACGACCCTAAGATCGTGGCCTGGGCCAAAACCAAGAGTCAGACCCCCTGAGCCAGCCAGGCACACCTGGACACACTTCCTAATGTCCAGGGTAGTCTGAGGCCAATGCTCAGATGGTCCTGTGATGCATCATCATACAGTGCTGAACGGCCCCAGGGCGCTGAGAACTAGGAGGCCAGAGGGTTCTCTTGGAGGTCCCATTGCCTTAAGTCAGCTATATCCCAGTCTCTGAAGTCCATGGGTCCTCACTTATCTCAGTTGCTTTGGCTCCTCCCTGCCTGTTCTCTTCACTGCAGTGTGTCACAGGTTTTCTCAGGATTCAAGAGCTCTACACCTGTCGTTGAGGGCACTCCCTCCAGAGCTCCCCACCTTAAACTGCCATCAGAGACTGTTCTAAGGAAGCTAATCTCAAACCAGTGTGAATCTATCTGGGTTCTATACTGGAGGCCGCCTTCCCACATTCAACCTTAGTTAACTAAAGTGTCTGCTTTTCATCAATACCATTCAGAAAGAAGACCTTTCCAACAGCAGTATGTCACAGTGTTCCTGGGCCCTTCTTTCCAGAGCCTAAGCCAATGGATCCCTGTTTGTGTGAGAGACTTCTCATCCGTTGTACAGAAGATAGGATGTTGCTCAAGTGGCACCCATAGCCACTTCCTGTGTATTTCCAAGATGCGTAGGCCCTTAGGCCATTTTGATCATATATATATATATATATATATATATATATATATATATATACATATCCCCTTGACATGTATGAGAGATCTATTCAGGGATGATCATGAGTTTCTAAACTTACAGGTAGCCCTTTGGAAAATAACTTCCTCTCCACATATCTGTATGTGAGCAAGAACCACCATGTACATGGACCACTTAACGCTCTCTTTGCTTCTGTCACCAGTATAAGCAACTGGCTTTTTTTCCAGTGACCTTTTCCTTTTTTAAAGAAAAGAAACAATGTTATCACTTTATAAATTTTGAAACAATGAATAAAGCGAGAACAGCAAATTCACTCCGAGATTCAGTTGTTGACCAGATGGCTGGATTTATGAAATGCAAAAGTGTCTCTGTCTAGCTTTGCATTCCTGTGACTCGGATTTGTTTTCAGCAAAACTACCAGTCTGATTAGAGAACTATCGCTCCTCCTTGACAGAACATTATTACTATTTCGTGGACCCTAGAACGTGGCTTAGGGCAATGCCGCTGTTCCATATGAGCCCAAATGAAGGCAGATCCGCAGAGGAGGATGCAGTGGGAAAAGCAGTTCACGACTCTGTGTTAGTCCTGGGGTTTACCTCTGTTATTGTTATAACATTTCTACTTGACCTGCTTTAAAATGGAATGGTATCCATGCTCTCCTGACTTATGAGACCGTGGTGTAAACTTTTTAAAAAAGTATCCTGGAAATGATGATGCGATAGAAAAGATAAAAAGTATCTGGCGGCCTTCTTTCTCCAAGTCATTTCCTAGTTCATCCTGAACGTTCAGTAAAATCTCATACGGAATGGTTTCCATCATAAGGTATCCAGGGGCAAGGAAAACATATATTGCTGGGTGACATCAGCAGAAAGAAAATTCACAGGACATATGGCAGTGAGACCCCATTGGTCTTCTTCCTCCAAGAAGTACGGGCGAGTTTTATGTCGCCTTCGTGTCCCGGGGCAGAAGCGAGACCTGGCCCAAAGAGCAGAACTGGAAAGGGGGCCCAGGACCACGTGCCCCAGATGTGTAGAAATGTTCTTAGATGCATAGACAACATCGTGTTCTCACCTGCCAGCAAAACTCTTTGACTGGAAGGGCTGAATTACTCAGCATAATCCTGAATGCATTGTTGCCTTACTAATAAGCATCTAAGGTTAAACAGCCTGTTGGCTAACTTGCATGTTGGAATCAATTGCCCTGCTAGATCAGAGCATTTATAAAAGTAGTAGATCTGAATGGAAGTTCTCAGTAATGATAAGCAGTACCTTTGCTTCCATTGAATTTATATTTTAAACTGAGTCATTAAAGAGGTTCTTTTATAGCTTACTACATCCATGAAAGAATACACAAGATGCTTGACAATAACAATGAGCCACCTGCACTAAAAACATAAATGCGGGGAAGAAAGCCCATGCTGTTCAGACAGTTTAATAAACTGCATTATTAACAAAACCTATTATATATTATAAACAAAACCTCATCATGAGAGATACTGATAAAATGTTCTTAAGAAAAAAAAAAAAGGCCAAGCTTGTCCCTTTTAAAAATCTTATCTTTCTCTAGCACTGCAACAAGTAATTCTGCCTCCATCTATTAATAAATCCAAAGACAAAGACGCCATAGGAAGTGTACTTGTAGACCTCATCTCTGGAGTTGGCTCTTTGTTGCTCAAAGGTTTTGGAAGCTTTATTCGTTCATCCGGCATCAGACAAGGAGCGGGGAGGCTGACTGAGTGGTGTGGGAATTCACGGTCCCATATCCAGCGCATTCGAGAGCCACCTCTCCCCCCCACCCCCCCCCCCTTTCAGAGGAGCACAGTAGCTGGAAAGAGGCACAGCAGGCCCCCAGGGATCCCCACTTTCTGGGTCTGTATTCAGTTACGTATACGTAACGCCTTGTTTGACAGTCACCTCAGTTTCCTCCTCGTTTCAGGGCTGAGGAATCAGAGGTTAAGGGCTCAAGTGACCTGCCCAAGGCCAGACAACTCCTAGGTGTTCAAGTCAAGTTTAGAATCAGGCCTGTCGGGCTTTGGGGCCCTGAGTGCTCAACCATGGGGCACTAGGGCCTCATCTTTAGAAATGTCTGAGTCCCTGTCACCAGCTAGGTCCTTCCTCCAGGTGCTCCTGCTGCGAGACCCCAGAGGGACAGCTTGACTTGCAGCTCTGCTGGGTTCTGAGGGGAGAACTGGGGTAGTGACAAAGTCAGGTCCAACCAAGAGGCCTGGGGGCTTGGTCCTTGGTGCTGTGTGGGGGTCAGGAAGCCAGGAACCTGGCCATGCTGAGCTCTCTGGTCAGCTTTTATTGTGGGCCTCTGGTGCAGGGCTGGAGCGAACCACCCCCCACTCAGGTCCCTCTCCCCCTTCTCAGCCAATTAGTTTTGTCAATTTGGGTCCAAGTTCACGAGCTCATGGTGATTAAGTAACCACGATTCTCATGGTTTTGCCACTGGCTGCCAAACACGCGAGGGTTTCTAAAATATTTTAATGGTATGAATATTCTCTTTCTTTTTTGCAAGTTAGAGGACTGGAGGCGGGAACAGGAATACTTTATTTCACGGCTCTTCCTTTCTCTTTCTCTGCCTCTTTCTATGAGTTGTTCCTAATTTTTTTTCTATTTCATTCTTTTTATATCAGTCTTGTGGACTAGGTGGAAGAATTTCTCTTTTGAAAGGAGGGGAACTTGTTCAGTTAAAATTTTTAGGGATGTGAATTTATTTCTAAAATGCAGAATGGCTGTATAGTTAATAAATTTTTTTCTTGGCCTTGGAAATTTTTCCCTCTGTAACAGCATTTGGATTTGAGATGAAAAATGAAAGCTGAGTAGTTAAGGCAAAAAAAAAAATCAGTAAGACTTTTATTACGTTTAATTTAACCTCTCGAGTTCGATAGATACTTTTGTTGGTTTGAGGTCTCTGGAAAAGTAGGTCAAGATGAATGTTTTCGGTAAAAGAGAAGCTGCATAGAGCATTTCGTTTTATCCGCACGACAGCCATACGGTGGCAGGCATGGTTATTGGCCTCATTTTCCATCCGAGGGCAAAGTGAAGGGACTTTCCAACATTACACAGCCAGGTGGTGGTGGGTTGAGATGAGGTGCTTTAATTCCAGAATCTGAGCTTCTTCACTCCTTCTATATGAGCATAACAGGGGGAGAGGGGATTAAAATGCCCCTGGAATTTGGATCTAACTTGAATAGGATACAGTTGAATGAGAAGTTTTGGAAAGGCATTCAGACCATCCCTTGTTTATTTCCCATATATGACGTCCTTATTGTCCATTAAATATGTGACAAGACACACTGAGACTCGTCAGTGAGCTGTGTTGTTTAAAGGTAACTTTTAATGACCTTGTGAAACTTCTCCACACTCCAATTGTTTCATCAATAAAAATGAATCAAAATTTTTTATCTTTCTAAAGGATGTTAGGAGGGTTAATCTGCTACTACCTGTAAAATACCTTAGGTTGAAGTGTGTGTCCACATTAGTTATGTTAGATCTGATTCTTAGCACACGTAACACAGCATCAGCCACATGCTTGGTGACTTGAAAGGTTCTCGTCCCCTCCGAGTCATTGTATACCCATTTATTTGTGAACAATAAGGCAAAGTCCGTTGTTCAAAGTCACTGATAAGTTTACAGTTGAGATTTAGCCCCCAGGTGGTTTTATACTAAAGATAGGCCACTGAAGTATTACAGGGAGAATGTTCAACAAATTCAGCAAGATTCTCTCCCTGTTGCAGAAGAAAATGTACCCAAGAGTTGACTCCTGATGGTTCAGCCAAGTTCATTTCATTTTGGAATTTGGAAGCCGGGTTGGTACTTTCATATTCCAATATGTCAAAACTTGTAGCTTAAATGCTTTTGTCTGAAGCTCAGGAGGGGCAAGAGATCATTGTAATCACTCAGCCCCCAGCCCCTGACTATTAACACACACACACGAACATGTGCACACCCTTGTATACTGTTCCTCGACCCCCAAAGTCCCAACCACGCAGCGTAAAGCAAGACAAACCTTGCTACAGTGAAGAGGTAAATGGTTCTATTCTTGGTGAGATTGATAAACATATGATAATCCAATTATTTATCTCTGATACCTGTGTGTTATTATAAATAACACTGACATTACCATAGATGAGCTTTTGGATCAGTGGAAGGCCTTTGAGCAGCTATTAGAGAACCAATGCACTTGAGTACTGTAAAATCAATTAGCCTCATCAGTTCACTTCAAATCAGCAAACAATATTGGGTGCAAGTCCCTGGACGCACGTCTCCATGCTCATAGGCTTGTGTCCGGTGGAGGAGATAAGATCAGTAAGAAATGCGAGGCCAAGTCAGGTCGGTCTCTAAGACAAGTATAAATGGGCGGCTATTGAAATGCAGTGGGCTGGTTCACATCTGGTTGTGGGGGAGGAAGGAGCAACTTTGGAGAAGTGGTGTTTTTGATCGACCTCAAGTGATGGGTTTTGAGAAGTGTGTGGGAAACATCTCGACCAGGGGAACAACATGGCCAAAAGTGAAAGGCAGGAGAATGCGTGAGAAGTTATACGGTGTGGCTGGAATGCTCAGCTCAGGGGTGGGAGGTGGGCACCGGGCAGCAGCGGGGTGAACAGGGAAAACAGACTGAGGCTATCTCATGGAGAGCCTTGAACGTTGGATTGAGAGATTTGTACTTATTGGACTAATTCCTAGAAGATACTTAGAGACAGCTCCCAGAATATTACTAATTCTCCGAAGAGTTTCAGACAACTTGAATTAACATATTTTATTTGTATAGTATTTATTCATGGTCCAAAGGATCTAAACCTCCCTGACTATTTTATTTCTAGGATTTTTGGATGGTAAATTGTGTACATCAGAGAAAAGCACGCACCCACAGGCCTTACTTTCTGTACATTCGCAGCCTTCCCAGAAAGAGTGGGCTTGCAAACTGTCAAATTATCTAGCTATAATCTAATTGATGGCGACTGCCGAGTCCCTTAGCACCAAAGAACTTGTATCCAGCAAGCTTCTTTCTTTCAGACATTTGTTAGTTCATTAAAGATGTTATGTTAGAGGTAAGGTATGATGATGCATCTGAGAAGGGACTAAAAGACCAGGACAAAAGAGAAGTTGAATAGTCAAAGATGAGCAGTAAGCATCAGGGAAAGCTAACTATAGCACCTGATTTTGATTGAATAACTGGTGATAGCATTGGCTTTGAAGTTGTTGCCAATCTGCCTAAACTTTCTTCATGGATGGAATGAATGAAAATTATGAAGCATTGATGTAAAAATAATTTTTTTGTCTGCTTTCTTTCTGTCTTAAGAACCTTCCTCCTCCCTCCCTCCCTCCCTCCCTCCCTTCCTCCCTTTCTCCCTCCATCCCTTCCTCCCTCTTCCCATGTCCCTTCTGTCCATCTGTCCATCCCTCCCTCCCTTCTATTCTCCCTCCCTCCTTCTCCAGTCTTTTCTTATTGCACGATTTCCTGGATTGATTGACTTCTGCTTGCCAAAGTTGATCTGAATTTAATACAGATGATAGTCACAGGTACAAACTTTTGCTGCAAGAAGATGGAAAGCCCATTCTCCACTTCAACAAAGCTGTGACAGAAAGGGACATGGAAAGCTACTTCTGTTAACCTTAAGACACCTCATTTTCCAACTGAGCCACCCAGGCGTCCTGGGCAAGACACCTCATTTTCATAATCTTGCTTTACTTAGAGGTTTCCTCAAGGTTCTATGCAGTAAGCCTGTATCTAGACTTACTGGTGAATAGTAAGAGAATATCTTGTGAATAACAGAGAATTCATTTGCTCCTTCATTCATCGAGTATGTAATGTCTCATGCTAATAGTGCAGCTAATGGAATTATTAATTTCCTTTATGTTTCTTTTGCATATTATTACTGAGGCACTTTGTGTTTTCTTTTAAAACATGTGAATGCTTAAAAGTCCTGATAATTCTTTTATTATTGCATGTTCTGTCTCGGCAGTTCAAACCTCACTATTTTATTTACTGACAGAATAGGGAAAAGATAAAAAAAAAACTATAAAATCATGATATAACATAACATCTGTGTATAATGCTTTTAAATCTAAAAATATTGTCAAGGCTTAATCTCTTTAAATTTTTCAATGATGTTTTCATGAATTATAATGGGTGAATTATGAAATGGATTTATTCTAAGTAGACTTCATAATGTCCAAAGAAAGTAAAAATAGAGAGGAAAATTAGAAATATTTCCAGGTACTTAGAACATTGGGAAATACGTTACAGACTTTGAATATGGAGTCCGCGGGCCACCCCAACCCATTTTGCTGCTTCTGACACTTATGGTTCCTCCTCAAGGATGAAGGTTAAAAAGTGGACCTTACTTTTTAATTCTGTTTTGTGTTTTGGGGAGCAAAATGGTTTCCCCCACCGAGAGATTAGGGTAAGCACAGTGATTAAAAACTGGCTGCCTTTGAATGTGTGCATGTATCCTTGTAAACCTTGTAGAAATGGAAAAACCTCCAGATAGATGTAGAGATTAATTTAATGTCTTGCTACCGTGCGACGAATGTGGGCACAAGTGGATAAAGGTGGCCAGATCCTACAGAATTGGTTCAACTTGCCTATTAACCTTCAAATACGTGGAAGCTAAGGCCCATTTGCCACTGTTTGCCCACCCGGTGGGCTATTTATGAAAGTTGGGCCTGTTTGTTATGTGCTCTCCGGGCATCCCATCCACGAGCTGGAGGAGGCTCCGGGGGCCCCTGGGTCCGGGGGAGAAGAGCCGCACCTCAGCTGTGCATGTGACCCCCACCGGCAAAGTGGCGGCAGCTCACTGATACCATTCGCAGTAACCTGAATGACTGGTTATTCTGGTCAGGAGAAAATAGCACTGACATCATGTGATTCTGGCAAAGCGAACCACATTGGAACTTGGCCTTTGAATACCCAAGGGGCTGGCAGCAGTCTCAGGGGTTGGCTGGGAGCCCCATTGAGTTCACTAGTAATCAGTTGACTGCTGAGCTGGACAAGCTGCCCTAGTTTTCCTGACAAGCTCTGTCTAAAAGAATGATGGGCAGTCTGCCATTAGGATTTTTTAGCAGAATCGCTAAAGATTAACTCTTCAGCTCTTATACGTATTATTGTGTCCTTCGTTAGGTGTTAGTATGCAATTAGACGAAACTTTGGAGGGAAGGGTCTGACTCCTCGTTCGGTGATGGCACGCAGAATTCCTCTTTGGCACAACAGGCACCCATAAGCAAAGAGAAACACTGTAAAGCCCTTTATATGTAGGTTTCAAAGGAATGCCAGTGGGGGAGTTTTTCTTGAAATTTCTATTCTTTCAAACCAAATGCTATAATTTTTCAGTAGATAAAATATCTGCTGTTGCATTCCAACCTTCTCTTAGGAAAAGGTACCACCTTAGGGGAACCTTTGAAAACGAGCATTTAAGACATTTCTTATGATAGATATATCCATGCATATTCCTTCTTATAAAACTTGATAATTCAGAGTATTCTACAAGAACGGATGTATTTGCAGTGAGTGTGTCATAATCCAGAGAAACCAAATCTTTTGAATAAAACGGACTCCTCAGTATACTTATCTGCCTATCTTGTACTAGAAAAGGCGCTGTCTTGGTCACTTTTGTTCCTCCTCTTACATGGTTAGAATAAAATACAATCGATATTTTGTATCAGGTTGATCAAAAACACATTGATCCAAAAAATCTATACGCTGCCCTCCCAGTAATGAATTTGTCAAGCTTAGTCTTGCTTTATACTGGAATTCTTCTTTTTTTAAAAAAAAATTTATTTCTTTGACAGAGAGAAACACAGCTAGAGAGGGAACACAAGCAAGGGGAGCGAGAGAGGGAGAAGCAGGCCTCCCGCATGCAGGGCTCGATCCTGAGTCTCCGGGATCATGGCCTGAGCCGAAGGCAGTTGCCCAGCCAACTGAGCCACCCAAGCGCCCCAATATACTGGGATTCTTCTTAAGGCATGTTGCCTTTTCTCTTGGTAGCCATGGCCATCTCCACTGGGTGCCGAAGCGCTGTGGCAGGGTTTCCGTTCTCCTGCACATGGCCAGGCCGAGGCAGCGAGAGTGCCACCGCCACGCAGACCCAATGATGTCTTGTAAACCTTCGTCCACATTTGGGAGTTTGAATGGCAAAAACCAAAGTTCTGGACTTCTTTCTGTCTACTGAGTGGCGGCTTGAAGTCTGACTCGTCTTTGCTTTTTTCTTCCAAGAAAAAAAAAAAGCCATATTTGAGGGATGGTACAGTTTCTCATGTTTGAGTGGTTGTGACATTAGCCACCTGGGGACATGATTGTCCCTCAGAGAATTTACATAAAGGGAACAGAAAGACAACACGAGCACCAAAAATTGTTACCACTCTTCCAGTTCCACACACCTCTTGTCTCCCGTCCCTCAGGGGAGCCCTCGTCAGTGGCGGAGCGGGGTGTCCAGAGTGACAGTCTTTTTTTTTTTTTTTTTTTTTTTTAAGATTTTTTATTTATTTATTTGACAGAGAGAAACACAGCCAAAGAGGGAACACAAGCAGGGGAAGTGAGAGAGGGAGAAGCATGCCTCCTGCTGAGCAGGGAGCCTGATGTGGGACTCGATCCCGGGTCTCCAGGATCATGACCTGAGCCGAAGGCAGTCGCTCAACCAACTGAGCCACCCAGGCGCCCCAGAGTGACAGTCTTGCAGGAGCATCGTTAAATTTTAACGGCTTTTCATTTGGCTTGCCACCTGTAAGACTTATCAGCAGAAGATGAAAGTGACTCCAGGGGTTTGAATAAGGCTTTATAAGTAGGTGGAACTTTCTAGCATGTTTATTCCTACTGGGTGTGGTTTGGGGGAGGAGCCAGGGCAAACCTCCCAAGACTTTGGCCTTCCTGGTGACATTCCTGCTTGATTCAGGTATTGTCTCTCTGTCCCCTTTGTGGGAGGACATTGTCACCCTTGTCACCAGGCCCCCATTTATCGTAAGTAAGGGCTTGGGGTGGTGAAAAAGCAGAGAGGGCTTTGGGGAGCCACTTTCCTCCTTCTTCTTATCTATCCTTTCCTGGGTATCTCCAACCTCCTCCCTTTTCCTGGCTCCCTTCACTCTCTTCCCTCCTCTCCTCTTTTTTCCTTCTTCTTGTTTTTCCTTATTTATTTATTTATTTAGAGAGAGAAAGAGTGGGGGGAGGGGGCAGAAGAAGAGGGAGAAGTAAGTTCCTCTCTGAGCAAGGAGCCTGATGCGGGACTCAATCCCAGGACTGTGAGATCATGACCTGAGCTGAAGGCAGATGCTTCACCAACTGAGCCACCCAGTTGCCTCTGCCCTTTTTATTTTTTAAAAACCACTTACTTAGTTGATGCGCCTGCCTTTGGCTCAAGTCATCATCCCAGAGGCCCGGGATCAAGCCCCCCATCGGGATCCCTGCTCTGTGGAAAGCTTGCTCTCCCTCTCTCACTCCCCCTGATTGTGTTCCGTCTCTAGCTGTGTTTCTTTTGGTCAAATACAATAAAATCAGGAAGGAAGAAAGGAAGGAAGGAAGGAAGGAAGGAGGGAGGGAGGGAGAGAGGGAGGAAGGAAGAAAGAGAAAGAAAAAGAAAGAAAGAAAGAAAGAAGAAAGGAAAGAAAGAAAGAAAGAAAGAAAGAAAGAAAGAAAGAAAGAAAGAAAAGAAAAGGAAATTAGACCTGAGGTTGATTCTCAGCTCCGCAACTTAGAATTTAAACCTGAGGGATGGACTTAGGCTCTTTGAGCCTTAATTTCCTTATCCGTTAAATGAGGGTAATAATAGCTACTCTCCAGGGTTTACATGTGATTGGAAATACTAAATTTGAAACATTTAGTCGACACAGTAAGAATTTAACAAAGTTCTCTCTTACTATTATTAATGCTATAATTCAGTGAGCTAAGTTAGAGATATCCTATTGGTCTTTTTTTTTTTTTTTTTTCCTGTTGTATTAAAATGTCACTGACAACCTAGTTTCATGCATAGCGGTCATTTCCATGACCAATCAACTAAAATGTCATAAGTGATACAATGTCTCAAGCGTGGACACTCAGTAGTGTTTAATCCACTAATTCAACTCACATTTTTGAGGTGTGTAATAACCCATTGACATTTCCTGAAAAATGCTGCCTAGAGCTTTGTCTGTGTCTCCTAACTTTTCTTTCTGTTTGCTTTCAGGGGTCCTTTTGGTCACTGAAAGGTGTCCAACTCTTGCTGGTGCTCGGGTTGTATATTAATTGCAGGTGTCAGACAGTGAAGTCATGCAGAAGGCAGCGAGAGGGGGACGTTATTGGCTGATGTAATTGAAAGTCCAGTTGATCCTCGGGCATAGCTTGAGTCAAGAGCTCTGATGATGGGCTTAGGAATGGCTCTCTGACTCCCCGCCGTGCCCTCTTGCCTTTGTTCCTCACCCTGAGGTGAGCTCCAGGCTACAAAAATTCCAAAATGGGCTGTCACTCGGGTTGGTCCCCGAACTGGTGCAGGCTTCCTGGCAACAGGGCCCAAGTCACCTGCCCGCTCCTGGAGCAAGGGGAGGAGGGCAAGACGCCCAAACTACATGATTCCAGAAAGTGGGGATGAGTGGGTTGCCAGGAAACAAAAAATGACCGTGTTACTACTTGAAGGAAGTAACATATGTGATTCAGACAGCAGCATTCCCGTCACACACGCATATAGGCAGAGATCCACGACAGGTAAGACATTCATACTCCTGTCCCTGCTTTTAGCTCAGGCAGGAGTGAGATCCTTGAGGTGACACGGAGGCCTGGGACCCGTTCCCTGGGGAGTCTTGACTGCGTGACAGACAGTGGCCTGGGTGCTTTGACTTGTCATGTCTGATATACACGATAGCCCTAGAAGGTAAGTGCTCAAAAATTCTCCTGTAGCAGAAGAGCAGAGTGACGTGTAGGGAAATGCTGTGACTTGTGTGGAGCGCCCCACCTAGTCAGTGGCAGAGGCGGCCTTTCACCTGCAGGGTCCCTCCCCTGAAGCCCACGTTTGGGAGGCTTTAGCTCCCGGATCATCGTGTCACCGTGCAGGGGTGCCTGAATGCTGTTAGATAGGTCTCCGAGCCTGCGGCAGTGCAGACGTGGGCATCCGGCTGGGCGCCTGGTGCATTTGCCTGCAGGGAGCAGAGGAGGCTTCTTTTCCACGACTGGGTTTGGGGACCCCAAGACTTTGGAGTCCTGCTCCAGGTATATAGTCACACTGACTCTCCCTGGGTGATTGGGTGACTCCTGGAATGCCCCATCCCTTCACTTTATCTGTCTGTGAACTGGTGATGATGCTCTTCTATGTGGGGACATTCGTGGGTCTCTTTGAGAAGGTGGATGCCCTGAGCATCACACCAGAGGTGTAAAAACTGAAGGCTGACTTCCCTGCGGACCACCCAGGCTCCCCGGCCCAGGAGATGGGTCCGAGCTCCTGCCTGCCGCCAGAATACCAGAGACCTAAGAGCCTTAAAGGACAAACGCCGATTTTCTCCCAGTTGTGGAGGCTCGCTGCCAGAGATCAGGCTCTGGGTGTGACTGCGTCTGCTCCCTGCAGACAGCTGCCTTCTTGTGGGTTCTCCCACGTCAGAGAAGAGTGAGAGCTGGCCCTGCAGGGCCTCTCCTTACAAGAACACTAGTCCTGTCAAATCATGGCCCCACTCTGATCTTGTTTAAGCTCCCATACCTCCCTTAAGGCCCAGGCTCCAAATACAGCCATGCCGTGGGGGTCGGGTTCTAACACGATCGGGTGGGGGCCACAGTTCAGTCCCCAGCAGTGGGCTCTCGGTGGTTTTTTGTGGGAACTAAACATCTCCATAGCCCTATGGGTCTCGCAACGGCACCAAATAAGGGGGCTCGGGGGAGGGTATGTTCTTAAAAACTTAACTTCTCTCTTTTGGGGAAAGTGCATTTTAATCACTCACTGAAGTTCCCAATTAGAGTAACACGTTTCGGAAGATGATATGACAAGCACATGGGCATCCGCTCGACAAATCCAGATGTGGGATGTGTGGAAATAGAGGCTTGATCAGAGCAGCTGGGAGCTCCGAGGAAGAACTAAGCAAGAGTGGTGGCGGGGGACTTCAGAAAAGTGAAAGTAGATGCTGGGATTTCACAGGGAGCGGGGCAGAGAGGTATTCTGGTGGTGGGGACGCAGCCCTATATGGAGGTGTACCTGAGGCACAGGGGCTATGGGGAGCCAAGGGAAGCTGCCTCCCAGCTAATTATGTCAGAATTTGGAGTCCCTCGAGTCCCTGGCTCATCCAAGGCATTTGGATTTTATTTGAAAGGCCGTGGAAAGCCCTTGAATGTCTTTTAGAAAGGAGGAACTGTTGTCATTAGGCCTAGATTTTGGACGGGCAAATTTTTTTTTCTTAAAGATTTTTATTTATTTGGCAGAGAGAAACACAGCCAGAGAGGGAACACAAGCAGGGGGAGTGAGAGAGGGAGAAGCAGGCCTCCTGCCGAGCAGGGAGCCCAATGTGGGACTTGATCCCGGGTCTCCCGGATCATGACCTGAGCCGAAGGCAGTCACTTAACCAACTGAGCCACCCAGGCGCCCCGTTGGACGGGCAAATTTTAAAAATATATAGGTTGATTTGGGGCTAGAGAGCCTGGAGTTGGAGGCCTAGCACATGCTGGTCCTGCTACCTAGAATGTCTTTCCTTCTCTTTGTGCTCCTCCCAAACTGCGTTCATCCTCGAAGCGCTGTTCCAAAACAGTGTCAACAGCCCAGGGATTCCTGGCCTGTCCACAAGGACCCATGACTCTCTCCTCCATCCTATTCCCACAGTTTACGTGTGCCTGTTAGAGCTTGATTAACATGTCAGTGTAATTGTGTTCATGTTTCTCTCCCAGTACTTGACATGAAAGATTGAGAGAAGGGAGTTGTATGCTTTTTGTCTGGTTTGTTTCGTTCTGTCCTGTTCAGCATTCACAGTCTACAATGGTTGGTGCATTGTAAGCGCTCTGTTGTTTATTAAATATATTTATATATATATATATATATTTAAGATTTTATTTATTTATTGACAGAAAGAAACACAGCTAGAGAGGGAACACAAGCAGGGGGAGTGAGAGAGGGAGAAGCAGGCCTCCTGCTGAGCAGGGAGCCCTATGTGCAGCTCGATCCTGGGACGCCTGGATCATGACCTGAGCTTAACGCAAACGCTTAAGGACTGAGTGAGCTAGCCAGGCGCCCTGCAGGTGCTCTTTTCTTACTTGTTGAACACAACAACCAAGCTGAACTCAGCACATTGTGAAAGTCAGGGGAGAAGCAAGAAGGAAGAAGTAAGAATAGAAAGTGGAGGGCATGTTATAAATGCAGAGAGAAGGAGTTGGGGATGACTGTGAGGTTTCTAACTCAGTCATCTGTATAGAGGTTAATTAAGAGAGACAAGGAACACGAAAGAACTACTGCATTTGGAAAAGAGAGAATTCGTTTAGACTTTCCTTTTGGTTGCTTAGGGACATCCCAAGGGGTGGCGTCTAGGAAGCCAGTGACAATACAGGTCTGAATTTAGCTTTGCGGTTACCCCAGACCTTTGAAGCCCAAAGGTGTGATTGCTATTACTGAAAGAGAAAGAGGGCCAGGCGTGTATCTTTGGGAATACTGACTTTTAAGGTAGAAGGAACTGGAATTCATAAAAGAGAAGAAAATTGTGAGAAATCAGAGAAGTAGGAAGAGAATCAGAAGAGCTCAATGTCATAGATTCAAAGAGATGAGAAATGAGGCCCAGGCTAGGCCAGACTCCGGCCAGAGTTTTATCATCAAAGGACTTTAATAACAACAACAATGGCAGCAAGAATAAACATAATAGTATTTACTGAGTTCTCAGTACTTGCTGCATTCCAGGCACTTTGCTAATGCTTTTCCTAAATATCTCATTTAATTTAAACATGAAGACTGTTCTCCTCGAATATCCAGATTCAGACTCTAAGAGGTCAAGTCATTGTTCAAGGCCAAGCAGCTAATAAGCGTTCAAACTGGCCACGGGGTGTGAACTTTCAGATGCTGCAAAGAGCACTAAGCAATTACTTTATTTTGTTTTTTAGTGTGGGGGGAAGCCTCCAGATATTATGGGGATTCAGGTTAATGATAAAATTTGCTAGAGCCATCCCTGTGAACTCAGACGAAATATAATTCTTTCTCCCCTATGTGGATGAGAGAATATGGGGATGTGTTAGATTCCTTTCCAACTTCTCCCATTTTAATCAGCTAATTCAAAATATATTAGTGGCTGCAAGAAATCTGACTTCTCTACTATGTGGTGTATATTTTAACCTTATTTTCTATTGTAAGGTCATTTAAAAACCATTCTTTTCTACCATTTCCTCTACATCCCGACTTTTTATATATTCAAGGGAATTATTTAAGTTGGAAAGAGAAACCTGAATATTCTTTGCAATTATTTTGTCCAGTGCTTTCCACATTGAGTTGCAAGCTGAAGAGATACACACTATAGCGATTCCTGAAAATATTCGCTCATGATCACTGCACTCTTACGGATGTGATTTCATATATAATTCAGGAAAGAAAAATTATTGCATATGATAGATGAGTATTACCACATAAAGTACTGATTTGTGCGTCCTATTTTAATGTTTTGCTAATTCTCAAGAGATAACTGTACAGTCATTTCTAAGAAACCAGACAGTTTAATTCTGTGGCGAGTGTCATTTTAAAACATTGGTGTATGTTTGCAGCCCTGGCTGGGGCTTCGGCTTGAAGTGGGTGACTGTCTCCACCTTTTTGGCCATCCGAGATGGAGGTTGAGGTTTCTCAGAAAGAACTCTTGCAGAGAAAACACTAAGGGTAATAGAAGACAATGAGATGCCTTATAAAGAAATAGGGGACACCGGTCGAGTCTGCTCCACACCCTCGTTAGGTGTATTGAACCACGGATTAATTATCTGGCTAGCCTCGAAGACTCATTTCCCTCCAGTTTATCTTCCCTCAAAAACACAAACACAAACACGAAAACCTGCCCCCGTTTCATTCCAGAAAGGCTTTGGGATTGGGGAAGAGGAGGGCAGGCCAGCTACAGTTGCTCCTTTCTTCCCACCTGGTGGTCTCTCTTCCTGACTGACATTTGCTTGGGAATCAAATGCCGGATTCTTTGCTTTCAAAAACGTGACAGTGTGGAATATGGTCTTTTCAGAAAGCCTAATAGAGATTTTCATTGTTCCTGCCTCGATGAAGAGGGAAAGAATGAGATTTAAGTTTTTGATTCCTTAATCATTTATTTATTTTCTTTGCGATGGAAGTCTTTAAACTGTAGCTTTCCTGACTATAAATTATTCCCAGACTTGGTTAAGCCAGCGATCTCTTTACATAATTCCTGGATTTCTTTCAAGGTGCTGTCTCTTTACCGACGTATCGTGCTAATAAGAGCAGTTTAATATAGATCTATCTCGAGGTGGTTAGATTTGGTAGACCCTCCTATCTCTCAAACACGCATCATTTATTTAAAATGCATAGGCATATGTTCAGAACAAAGTTATTTTCAGTGCATATATATTCATTAGCCTGTGTGTGAAAGTACATTTCAAATAATAACCGTTGCCGTGTTTGTTCTTTCAAAACTTTCTTCTCTCTCCCTCGTGGTTTAATTGAACTCCAGGCCCTCACTGTTTAAGGCATTCCCACGGAGTCAGGGTACATTTGAACATTTTTGACTGATATGAAATTGCTTTGTTGATCATATACCCATGCATGATAAGATATGCATAAGAAGAAATCTGGTACAGAAGTATAAATAATACTTATCTTTAAGCCAGCATCTGTCATCTGCTTTAGCAGACATTGCTTGCTTTCTTCCTAGCACAGAAAGGGCTGAAAGATTAATGGAACAGCTTCATTTGTGCTTCGTGATGCTTTATCAATTTTTATTAAATTCTAAATTAAAACTTGGCTTTCTCTACAGTGACATCTCTGATGTATAGAACAAAGGGAGAGATCATGATACCCTGAAAATTTTGAGCATCGCCTTGCTGATCTTGAGTCCCTAGTCTATTTCTTCCTCTAGGACTTCTAACGATTGTTGTGGTCGGACCAAACCCTGTAGGCTTGCGTAAGAAAAGATAAACCACCCCAAACGTCAGGTGCTTGATACTTCTGGAGTGGGTATTTGTAGTTTGATTTTCATATTCTCAGGCATGTTCCCCTTTCTGAGGAGAGAACACCTAAGCTGTTTCAGGATGCAGGTGATGGGCTCATTCTGCATCCAGAGTGATCTGATGAATGAGGACTCATTAGTCATGATCGAGACCTGGACTTTTTCCCATGAGTGTACCTTATAAGTTCTGTCCTCGGAAATTTATGGTAATTTTTTTTTTTGATGGACTACCAGCCACTCAGAGAAGCTGGTCTATAAATGACCATCTTACTACCTTTGTAACCCTCTGTGTATAAGGAACCCAGATTCAGAAGGCAGATGGAAACCTTTCTTTTCAGGTAAAACGTTTTAAAATGCTACCCATGATTGGTTTTCTTGGATTCTGTGTCTATAAGGAAAGAAAGAATGCGATTTAATTTAGAATATATTTCTCTGTTGAATACTGGTATTTCTGTTTTTGAGTTCGCTTTTTCTTACATCTGGTACACACCAGACTAACCTGTACATATTGTTCCTTTGGAAACATATGTCTGTGGGCCCTGATCCAAAAGTAGCTTATGTATCTACATTTCAAACTATCAGGTTTCTTGAAGGGAGGGCAACTATGAGATTTGTTGTTAATTATTGTTTATTTTCTAGGAAATATGGCAGGCTGTAAACTTAAGATCAGAATATCTGTGCTTTTGAATTAGGTTCTATGCTACTTAGAAGAAAAGGAAATTCAGGAAAAATTTGGAAGCCAATTCTCATGTGTCCAAAGAAAAGTAGTAAGTCTTACAGCTGGCTCTCTCTCATCACTCATCTTTTTATTGCCCTGTGTAAACTTTCACCTTACACATTGTCATTTCTTAGTTACAAATGCCAAGTGTATAGATTGCCCTGTTGACATATTCTGTTTACCTGCTATTACCTGAGTCTTGACGTTTCCCGTTTTGGTAGTGCCTGCCCCACTGTATATGTGTAGCTAGGGCAGGAGTCTTTTATGATCTGCAATGATTCAAGAGCCCAGCCCAGAATGGTCACGTGGCAGGCTGGTGCCACATGCATGTGCCCCTCGTTTGCCTAAGATGTATCTAGGAGTGCCTGAGTGTTTTCTTACCATGTACCTTCTTTCTCAGCTGCTACTGCCTCAGAGAAAAACTTTGGAAATTCTCTGAGCATGGAGAACCCTTGCATTGCGGAAATGAAGACAGGTCTGCTCACCTCGATACACAGATTGACCTTGAACACACAGTGTAGCGGGCCCCGGTTTTCTAACCTCGCAGCAACGTGGTTCACTGTCATCTGTTGGGGCCTCTTCATGGTGCTCTAGCCCATCAGCTAGAGAGTTTGTCTGCTTTCTGTGTTTCTGTGGAGTAATTTTGAGTAGATGAACTGAGGCGTGGGAGGGATTGCCAAATGAGGTGGTGATGATGACTAAGGAGACTTGGACTTAGGGAGTGCTTTCTGGCAGAAGTACAGCTCACACAGTATCGTGTTTTTGACCATGGTACTTTAGACACTCTGCCAAGTGTTTGTAATGAGATAGGGCTGTTACTATACTTTGCTTTTAACTTTACTTTTGCATACAGTACGTCGTCCTTGTTTTATAAACTGTGTCGCATACTTTTTGTACCTCTATAAACAAGTGAAGCTGTTGAGTTTTTGGATAAAGTTTGAAGCAGTCTTGTGTTGCTTCCTCTTTGCTTTATGCTCCAAGTTGAGAGCTGAATAGCGAGATCTTTTTTCACACCATTTATAATGCGATGCACATTTTGAAGGCAATTTAAATTCTTTTGGCTCCCCAGCCATATGCTTCAAAATGGAAGCATTATGCATGTATGGATGGGGGAATAGGTAGGAAATTGGAGAATAAAGATATATGACTGGGTATATAGTGGGGCACTATTATTCTTTTTGAGGGAGGGAGAGAGGAAGGAGAGGAGGGGGAGCATTTTGCTCTCTAGGAATTTTTCCAAACTTTAGGCCCAATTTTGCTGAAGAAAATAATATTGCAGAAGTTTAAAATGTTTCTACGGGCTATACAGGAACCTTTAGATATGCAATTCAGATCTCTAATGAGATTTTGGAACTTTACCAGTGTATTATTTGAGAAATTGGCAATATAGTCAGGAGGAATGAACTTTAAGGTATACTTTTTAATGGAAGAACAAAAAGTAATATAAGTTAAAATTGTGTTCCTATTTTATTATTACATTTTTACTCATTCTTTTTTTATGATTTCATTCCTCTCCAATCTTGCCTTTGCGTTTCAATTTTTCTGTTTCTTTCTACATTGGAAAAGTGAAGTGTAATATTCTTCTTAACACATAACTCTTTCACTCTGTCTCTTTGGAGGATATTTTTTACTGTTTTCATAATCCATTCTGCCTGAGTAGAAAACACCAGATTTCTCCAATATTCTGAAAGTAATTTATACTTTGCTTTGATGGAAATACCCTGTTTCTGAACTTTTCTCATTATAATCATGTAGACTTCTTGTAGTTAGGCCGCATTGATCCCATGGATATCATTATACATTAATTTGGCTGATGTTTGGGTTGATATGTTTATATATATGTAAGTTACAACGGGGCCCCATTCTCACTCTCCTTTAAAGCTCACTTCCTTATTTTTCCTTCCTTCCTTTTTCCACCGTAGATAATAAATGACTTCTGCTGTTAGGTCGGATACAGTAGGTAGTTTATTCTCTAACTTTCCTCAGAATTGGAAGTGCGGGGTCAAGCCAGGTCTTGCCGTACTTTTTCCTGAAGGACATAGTAGGTTTACGTATGCACTCAGATGCATTTACACTGAGAGTGATATTCCTTGGATACACACACACGTGCCCTTTCCTTCTTTGGCTGGCTGAACACCGTGTATGCAGAAATGGTGGGAGCTTCTCACAAAAAGACAATCAAATGTATTTACTGCTTTCTTTGTGACCATTATGTGAAAAACAGCTTTCAAAGTTAACTTGCTATTCTAACATTTTGAAAATAAAATGCTACGATCTTTTTGCTTCAAGCGTGGGGAATCCTTTTGTTCTTTACACTAAATTTCTTCATTTGAGCTTCTCCAATCCCTATACAATGGGATATATTGTAGCTGCTATTGTAGAATACAGATTTCTTACTATAAACTACATTGTGTAACATCATAGCTTTTGAATGATTATCATATGCTGTGTTTTCACCATTAATTGACTTTATGTTGTTTAGGAGACACAAGGGAAAGCTGGGAATTAAGAAACAAAGAGTGAAGGAAAGAAAAAAACAAGCAGGCACTGAATTTCATTCATTCATTCATTTATTGTTGAGAAGGGTGGAAAAGCCCACAGATCTGTATCTCAGTCGGGTGCAACTGTGTTACTGTTTATCTGTACCTTTTTCCCCCTGTGGCAAGAGACGTGAAGAATAGACACTCACTCCCAAAGATACCAAGTTCCAAAGCACTGACTCATGAGTCCACAATGAAATACTAGGATGCAGCCATTTCCTACCTTTGTTTAGCAGTGAACTGATTGGACCAGGCGGATGTAAGCCCTAAGCTGCCGGGCTTTACAGAAGGAAGTGCTTTTTAGTCTCTCTTAGGTACTGGGTGCCGTTTAGCAACCTCTTTGGATTTGACTGATACCAACCACTGTGAAATTGTTTCTTAGAGTATATAAACGACAGCCAATGGGCCGTTCCGTCTGGTTGTGTCCCTAGAGCCCTTACCTGACGACGGAGGGAAGCATGCAGCACATTTGAAACGTGAGCTGATGGACTGAAGTCGTCACACCCCTCCACTTCCTCTCCATTAGGTTCATTTCTCTTTGCAGCCTCCGCCTCTAAGGGTAGCCTCCAGGCGCTGTCAGATGTGACCTCAGCCTCTCTTCTCACCTGGGTCACATTCTACCTGCTGCCTCGGGACCAAGCCTTACTCTTCTCGCCCTCCCGCCAGCCCTGCCAGGTTCCGGCACTTGGCTCTACCTGTTCTTGCTACTGGGACTCCTTCACCCCTAGGTTGTCACAGGCTTGTGCCCTCAATTCAGACAGAGGTCTGCTCAGAGGATATGCGCTCATGGGATCTACTACTACACGGCCTGACTCCCCCCACCCCCAACTCTCTTTCTCATTTACCCTGTCGCTACCTGACTCCGGGCATATTTCATATTCACTTGTTTCTTGCTTTACTGTTTCTCACCTCCACCGACTGTAAGCCTCAGGTGGGTTGGGATTTTGGTCATCTTGCACTCTTCCACCTGGGCTTAGAACATAGAAGAATCAATCAATCTATCTATCAATCATCATTATCATCTATCTGTCTACCACAAAGCAAAACATGTTAAATGGACAAAAAAAAGGTCTGTTAAATAAGCAATGTAGATCTCCCAGAGATGGGGCTACCCTTTTCCATTGGACCATCTGCTATTACTTAATTTCCAGATGCTTTGCCTTTGCCATTTGGTGAGTGGTGACCAACTTTTGCATACCTCATGGATATCATGGCAGGTCCAGTAATGGGAAGCGAACTTTAATCATGAGGAGTAAAGCATCAAACACTAGTTTCCTTTTATGAAAAGGAGCTCAGAAATAATGAAAAGAGTATGCGCCCAATGGACAGTAGTATTTTCTAGCTGTTCGGGGTTTTTCGTGTGGGTGTGTTGCCCTTCAGAACTTTTTCAGCAATGATGCTTGTGATGAGCTGAAGATAGGTGAATGGAGCGCCAAGTCTGGCTAATGCTTGAGGGATAACTTGGGGATTATAATAAAGCAAGAGAATGCGATAAATGAAAGAAACTGCGCTCTAAAGAGAGTACTTGAAATTCTAGGTCATTGTCCTCTTACCTCTGCCCATTCTTGGTTGGACATGTTACTTTTTCAGTCAAGTAGCCTTTCTAAGATTTTCAGAAGTGTGATTTTACCTTGATGTATCAGGGCTGAAAACAATTGTTTATGTTTATGTAGTTCATAATTTTGCAGTTTAGTTTGTGTGGGTTAGTGGCCCTACTGTTCAACGGGATGGCAAATCTGTGCTAGGAGGATACCATATGCACAAGTATTTTCTTAAATAATGTTGGCGTTTGCCACTGGTGTTAGGGGAAGAAGGAAAAAAAAAAAGAGAATAATTCTGGAAGCCCTCCAGTAAGGGGTTAGGAAAGAACTTAGGGACAAATGCTCCTACTTGGAACACAACACCAAATAGTGTTTTTTTGTGTGTGTTTTTTTTTTTTTTTAAAGAGAAGCCAAAATTAAACACAGTAGAGTTTACTGTTTGCTAATCAGCATGTGTTTACTTTCTCTTCCAAAACTGAAGTTGCCAACCAATACATATCCTACCCAGTGCTATGAATCTGTCCAAATAAACATGGGAAGTAGGAAAACAATGACACCACATGAAAAATATATCCTCATTCATTAAATAGAATCCAAAAAATTCTGTGGAATTTAATTCTAGCAATGAAGTGGGGACTGTTTGGTCAACTAACAGAGGATGATGACTTGCTCCCTCAGTTGGTCTAAGGACGAACCCGTTTTTAAGTGGCCACACGACCCTTTGTGCATTGGCTGAAACCAAGAGAGATGAAAATGGATTATTTCCTCTCAGCCCCTCACCCACATTCCCAGTGGACTAGATCGTTTTGGGTCTAACATAGTTTTATGATAATTACAAACATAAGCAGCTTGTAGAATTCAAAGAATCAATTTTAATTTCTGTCTCAGTCACTAAAGATTGCTGACAAGGAAGTTCTCAAGATGAAATTAGGGAGTAGTTCCTCTGTAGGTTGCGAACAAGGGCAAAGAGAAGTTGTAATTTAGAAAATAAATCCCAAAGCAGTAGGTATGATGAGCATTATGGAGAGCCTTAAATTTGTAAGGGTGCCACTATTCGTCAACTAGTGAGTGTTTTCACATAAAATTGGGATTTAGTGTGTATATGCATGTATGTGTTAGGAAGCTTTGTGGTAAGACTAGGTGCAGTGATTATTGGGTTATTATTATTGTCCTGGTTTCGATCGCCTTTAAGAAACATCCAGCGTCCCCTCTAGACTGGAACCGACTAGCTCAGCGCCAACTCTTACCTTCTATCGAAACCTGCTTTGGGGAACTAATGTAATATTCTTCTTTTGCTGTTTAATGTGAGTTTGAATAAACGCATTGAGTTTTCCAGGGTAATTACACTGAAACCCTATGAGTATTGTGGAGTTAAGTGGTTAAAGTTCAAGCCTTAGGGAAAAATGGTATAGTCTAAAAGAAACAGTAAGACTTCTGGCAGAAGTCTTACTGCTGAGCTGACGACTTCCTTCTTCCTGTGCAATGAAAACTGGCCCCTTGACCTTTCCTATCAGGCAGATCTCAGGGATGCTTCTGGGTGAGCAGCAAAACAAGAGGTAGTTGGTTCTTTGAAGGGGATTTTAGTTCCTAATTGTAATTGGGCATTAACGTTAAGATTAGAGTCATTCTATCTCCAGTAGTAAAAAAGTATGCTTTTTTTTTTTTAAATAAGAAATTAATTATCTGAACAAATTTACTCGTTGGATTTAGTTAGGTAAGTGGCATATAACCAAATAATGGTTCTCAATTAAACCAATATCACAGCCCATGAAAACCCAAAGGGATTATTTTTTTTGGATGAGATACCATATGTCAGAGTTGTCAACCAAAAGCTGTATAAACATGGGCTGTTGGCCTGGTTATCTAATCTCATCACTGACAGATAAGGAACCTGAGGTCTTCCGCAGGGAAGGTCTGCTGTAGCCTCCCAGAGCTGGTGAGGAGCAGCGTTGAGGTTTAGAAGCATTGACTTCCTGAATACAGAACACTAGCAGCCGACACTCTCCGGCTGCCTTCCAGATTGTAAATGGTGTTCCTTGAACACCAGATTTTTTTTTTTTTAAGTTTTCCAAGTCTCAACATAAAGGAATAAAATGTAGATGATGAGTGATAATTTTCTGAAAAATTAGTGTCAGCAGCTGCTTTCACCATTCAGTTCATACCTTCGTACAGTAGTCAAGCTGTAGGTCTAAGAAAATCATTTGTTCTGTGTCATGTGTGCATCTGACAGCCACATATATGGATACACATGTATATTTACACACCTACGCACTTCCTGATGTTGGAGGGGGATGGCGGGAGTGTTCTGTATCCTTTAAATTGAGAGAGAAAGTAGAGAGAACTTAAGAGTCATGGAGTTCATTTAGCCAGCCCCTCAAGGGATGTATGAATAGTGGGAATACAAAATGAAAAAGACTGCCACAGTCCTTGGCTTTATGGAAATTGATATTCCTCAAGTAGTTGTAGGGGATGGATAGGGAGACAATCAACCAGGGTTGATGAAAGTATGGGAAAGTTACTATGTTGATACTCACACTCTGTGGGGACAAACAGAAGAGAGAGCCACACACCAGATCAGTGAAGGCTTGCACAGTGAAAGTTAAACAGGAGAAAGAATGAAAATTAATGTGGGATAGGGAAACAAAATGTCTGAAAGCTCAGAGAGAGCCCAGGAATGGAGACAAGGTCAGTAAAGGGGAAATTTAAATATGCAAATTTGCACACGAGTTGTTTCAGGAATTCCTCAATATAGTCGGTCTGACACTCTTTTTTCTGAGTTCCCATTGGAAACCTGTCAACCGTATGTGAAGTTTTTGTGTTTTTCTTTTCTGACTGTAGTTTTTGTTCTTTATGTTGTTTTTTTAATCATACAACATTCTCTGTAATATCTTATTTGAGTACAGTTGTCAAGCACAATTATCATTACCATCAACAGACATTACCTTTTTTAAGTAACTACCTGTTGAGAAGCACTGCTAATACCACATCCGAACCACGATCGTAGTAGAAGATTAGGTTATTCTAGGTCTGTTCTGTGTGACTAAGTGTGCATCCTTGAGTCTCTCTTTTATTTTCTCTCTCTCTTTGAATCTCTCTCTCTCTTTTTTGATTCCTTATGGTTGTTTGATCTGATGATATCACCTCATTATTTTTATTCTAATCTCCTTGATCAGTTTTTTAAGAAGGTATTTTGAAACATTTAAGGCATGAAAAATATAAATATCTTTAACAGATGCCTGCATCACCCAATTTAGGAAATAATCTTTTGTTTACATCTATTTGAATGAAATTAAAAATAAGTAAAAATTCAAAAGAATGAATGCATGACATTACTAAAAAGATGAAGAAAGTACCTGAATGCCTCCTTTTCTCAGCCTCATTCCCTTTCATCCTACTATGCCAAGCAGTAGCTTCTCCCTTAAATTTTGAGGTTATTGTTCTCAGGAACTGTATGGTATGTACTTTCTTTGCATATATATATATATATATATTAAGATTTTATTTATTTATTTGACAGAGAGACACAGCTAGAGAGGGAACACAAGCAGAGGGACTGAGAGAGGGAGAAGCAGGTTTCAGGAAGCCCGATGTGGGGCTCGATCCCGGGTCTCCAGGATCATGACCTGAGCTAAAAGCAGTCGCTTAACCAACTGAGCCACCCAGGCGCCCCTGCATATATTTTTTATAAGGTTTTTGCTGCTAAGAACCCTCATCCCTCTGCCATCCCATCTGAGTGATCCTCCGATATTTTACTGAAGGATAATTTCTCTTGGGTTTGGCAGTTCAAGGAGTCAGTAGACCCCAGGCTCCAGTTCTGGGTTTTCCAAGAGTCATGGAAGTTCTCCGGGAATCTTTCTCTTGTGTGTAATAAAGCATTGCCCATCGTTATAATCGGTACATGTTTTACATATGTGATACATAATGATACATAAATTACAGAGTTTTCTTTTTGAGTATTGGATTTGGTGCTAATGATGGTAAAAATGCCCAGTGGGTCGTTATTTCAGATCAAAATTGATATACTGGAGTTCAGATGAAATGTTTCAGCTCACAGTCCTGGTTAACTTATTCCGACCTGTACATGTATTCACTTTGTATTATCTGCAGTTTGCTAACAGATAATATTATTTTTTTTAAAGAATTTATTTATTTGAGATAGAGTGGAAGAGAGAGCACCAGCACAAGCAGGGAAGGGGCCAGAGGGAGAGGGAGAAGCAGACTCCCCGCTGAGCAGAGAGCCTGATGCGGGACTTGATCCTAGGATTCTGGGATCATGACCTGAGCCAAAGGCAGATGCTTAATCGACTGAGCCACCCAGGTGCCCTGTGAACAGATACTAAAGAGTACTGACCAAACAGTCAAATGCCGAATCTCAAACTTTACCAAACTTCCTTATGATAGAGTCATAAATGTTTTCTATGAAAAATTTTGGGAACATTTTCTGAGAAATTCCTTCACATCTGGAAATTTCACCTTCCAGTAGCCCATGAAGGAATGTAAATCGTTTAATTATTCTTTGCATTGGGAAAGCGAATGTTTCAGGCTATCTTTGTGTGGATTTCATGTTTTCAACAGGATTCACTATCTCTAGGGCTAACCCCACGGCTATAAAGGATCTTTAAGAGCAGTCGTATTACAGTTAGTTTAGGAAATGCCACAACTTAAGCTTCCTGCCCTTTGCCTTAATTTTCTTAAAAAGGGAAGACGTTCTACTCTGTCCTGTCAACAAGGGTCAGTAGAAGGAGGCAAGCCTGCTCTCTTGACCTGACCTGCTGTGTGTCTCCATCTGCGAGAGGAGAACGGACAGCTTTGGGCTTGGCTTTGGGGAATCCTGCAAGGAGGTAGGGGGGCATTCCTGATTCCACTTGAGTTGCACAGAGGAAAAAAAATGAAAGATACAAATATTTAAATAAAATAAGATGAACAATTCAACTCATAATGGGAGCTCGTCAAATTTAGGATTCTATGAGTCACTGAAGAGACATAGAAGAATCTCAGGATTGAACTCCTTACATTTATAATTTCAGATTTTCTGAGCTAATGTCCACCATAGAAAGTTCAACACAGAGCCAACTTGACCATTGGCCCTGTAAGAGTTTAAATGGACCTCCCGCTTAATTCTTCACGCCTTCCACCTGTCTCCAGTCCTCCTTTCCTTCCTTCCTTTTTTTTTTTTTTAAGATTTTATTTATTTATTTGACAGATAAAAACATAGTCAGAGAAGGAACACAAGCAGGGGGAGTGAGAGAGGGAGAAGCAGGCTTCCCGCTGATCAGGGAGCCCGATGTAGGACTCGATCCCCAGTCTCCGGGATCATGACCTGAGCCGAAGGCAGTCGCTTAAGGACTGAGCCACCCAGGCGCCCCTTTTCCTTCTCTTTTTTAACTGAGGTAAGTTGGCATGCAACGTTAGCTCAGTTTCAGGTTGACCACATCGTGACTTGACATCTCTGGGTGTGTCGCGGTGCTGGCCGCGATCAGGGTAGTTACTATTTCCGGCTATTTACCAAAAGAAAATGAGAATACTTGTTCAAAAAGAGATCTGCACCCCCTGCTAATCGTGGCCTTATTTACGACTTGGAGTTACGGAAGCAGTCTTCCTTTTCTTAATGATTTCCAGGATCTGGAGTCAATCCAGTGGCTTTATCTCCTCACTTCTCTCCCTGAGCGAGTAAGTGGTGTCCCTGGCGGCAAGTGACACAGCGAAGACGCAGGACCAGGGCGCGTGGGCGGGGGCGGGGGTGGGGGCAGACCAGGAGACCAGGAGACCAGGCTTGCAGAATTGAGCCCTGGCTGCCCCATGGTAAGCCAACATCCCCAGTGTGGCAGGTTGGTGATCTCCCAAGCAGAGGCCGTTCGGGGCCTTGTTAGGGTCCAGAGACAGTTCTCCTAAGAGAAAACACAGCCCTGCAGAAATGCCACAGACACCATTCACTCGCCCACCATGGCTTCTGGTTTTTTGTTTCTCAACACCCACGAGCCCGCTGCATCTTCACGTCGCCAGACACTGTCGCCCTTTCCGTCCCTCCGCCTTGACCTCCTTAAAAATACAAAAATAAAACAACAGCCACCAACGACCCTCCGATGGTCATGCGCCTTACTGATAAGAGGGTCTGATTTAAAATCTTTCAAGTTTGTTGTTGTTGGCAAAGACCTCGTTCCTTTCTCAAGTCTCTCGGCCGCATCGTGGCCTTTTAAAACCTTTAAGTCCTGTAATACTATATTTTGTGAAGAAGGGGGAAAAATGCGATTTTTTTTCCTCCTTGCTTTTGTTAACCCATTCTTGTTTTAGACTCCAACAAAAAGGGTTTTTGTTAACTGGAGCTTAAAATCGGCCAGCTTGCAAAGTATTCTCCCTTTTTATGCAAGGCGGATTAGCTTGGCATGTTATGCAGTTCTCTTGTGTGAGCCATTCACGTGTCCTGTCATAAGGTGTATAATTACTGCACTTCACCATCAGCAATCATTCTTAAGTTAAAACCTGTTTTAAACCTCTCATTAATATAAATCATACCAGGAAGGCAGAAAATACACCTTCGAAAAGAACGAAGTGTTAGGGAGTTAATCTGTTCTTTTCATAATAGACCCAGAGTAAATAATTTTTCCTTAGCGCTTTTCTCTCTATGCAATCAAAATAGTTTGTGATAAAAGATCTGGTCCCAGGGATTGCATAAATGTGCCTTGTTTTATTCACACAGGCTTGGGCTTCCTGCTTGGTGCCAGCCCTGTTTTCTCTCTGTCTCCCTTGAACAGTGAAGTGTGTAATCCTCCATTCTTTTAAAGTCAGCCCCCCGACGAAATTCCCTCTGTCTTCCTCTCTCTGCCTCTCTCTCTGCACCCCCTCCCTCGCACGCACGCGTGCACATTTGCACATACACTCATACACGCATATTCAAAAACAAATTGTTTTCATTTTTAAGCCTTTCTTTCAGTGAATTATCTCAACACGCCTAGCTAGTTAGCTAGCAATCTGAATTTAGAAACAGTGTCTCCAAGAATGGGTTTTCTTTCATGGAAGACCAATATGCAAAGGACTCAAATATCCGTGGTACATTTATTCACTAGCGGTCTGTTCTAGGCTAGGACAGCAACTCTAAAGGCATAGCCCCATTTACTCATCTTTCTAACATACAAAGGTCACTTCTACTCTCCCTCTTTGCCTCCTACCCCCAGAATCCTCCTGTCCCTGCCTCACAGCTGTTGCAGTGCATGGTTGTGGGAAGTTCAACCCAAGTTGGGACTTCTAGGTGCAGCATTGGGTGGTGTCAGAAAAACGGCTCAAATCCTTACACACATCCGGAAAGACCCAGATTGATAGGCCTCTGACCACCTCTCCACACTCATGTCTCTCTTCTCTCCCTGGAACTTCTGGCTTATCATCTTTATAATCTCTTTTCTCTTCTTTGTATTTGCCGAAGAGCACTACTTTTTTCTACCAAAGGGCCTTTACTTGCACTGATTCTGTTTTAGCCAGCAAAACTTTCCTCATCATTTAGGTCTGAGCTTAAGCCAGTCTTCCTTCTTTCTTCCACATGTTTTTAAATCCATAGGTACAGTGTGCCAGAAATCATTCTAGGTCCTTGAGATTCTGGGTTGATTTACACAGATGACATCCCTACTTTCATGGGACTTCTATTCTAGGAGAGTATATTTTATTCTAGGAGACCACAAAAAAGTCTGTCTTGGGGCGCCTGGGTGGCTCAGTTGGTTAAGCGGCTGCCTTCGGTTCAGGTCATGATCCCGGAGACCCAGGTTCGAGTCCCACATTGGGCTCCCTGCTCGGCAGGAAGCCTGCTTCTCCCTCTCTCACTCCCCCTGCTTGTGTTCCCTCTCTGGCTGTGTTTCTCTCTGTCAAATAAATAAAATCTTAAAAAAAAAAAAAGTCTGTCTTGACATTCCATTTCATGTTGGCTCCCTTTATCTTGCATTTCCATAGGACTCTATGATTCTTCCTAACGGCTCTTCATCCTATTCAGCCAAGTATTTTTTTAATGCTTATTAGAAAATATGAATCAAATTGGACATGTTCTGTCTTCCATGATGAAGTCTCAGCTCTGTGAGACATGATCAGACTTCATCTCTCTGTCATATGTCCATCCAGAGGCCCTCAGTAGATGCTGAATGAATAAGGCGACGGCTTTCATCTTGTCCCCAGACATCTTCCACTTGTTGTCTGCCTGCATTCTTTTATGTCACTCTGTTAAACCTCTTAAATATTACCCTAATTAGAAATTGATTGGGATCGATAGGTTTTCTCTTTAAAAATAAAAAATCAGTTACTGAAAGTGATTATTTTAAATTCGTATCCTCCGCTTTTCTTTTGGCACCTGGCAATTAGGAGTGACTGCAGGAAGGGGGATGAGCTTGGGCTAGGAGGTGGTGTTTTTAGGGTCCATTAACAGTGGGAAGCCTGAGGTGTGTGGCCCAGGGAGAGTCTTATAGGGTGCTAGAGATGGGAAGATGGGCCCTAAAGAGATGGGAGAGGAATGGCACCAGGAAGAGAAGAGGTTTTGAGGTTAAACCTGGCTAACATCAGGAATTTATAGAGGGAATGCCCGGGTGGCTCAGATAAACGCCTACCTTGGACTCAGGTCATGATCCCATGGTCCTGGGATCGAGCCCTCCATTGGGCTCCCTGCTCAGTGAGAAGCTTACTTCTCCTCCTCCCCCTGCTTGTGTTCCCTCTCTCGCTATGTCTCTCTGTCAAATAAATAAATACAATTTTTTAAAAAAGGAATTTATAGAGAGAAAGCTAAGAACCCCTTTTGTTTTTTGTCTTTTGGGAACAAAGGAAGGGGACTAAAATCAGTTAGGAATCTTGTATGTGCCAGGGACTTTACATGTATTTTTTTTTCAGACCTTGTTTTATCTCCAGTTTATATATAAGAATTAGGTCTCTTTACTTCCAGGATTAGAGCATATGAAGCTGACACTCTGTAGCCTCTTGGTGCTCAATTGATGTTGTTGAATGAATGAATTTACTGTACAAATGCTTGATCTCCGTTTTGGCTTAATTTGTTAACCGAGTTTCCCCAGACTCAGGATTATATTGGTACTGCTGCTGGATAGTCATGTTGCATTCAGAGCTGAATTGTACTTTGTGATGGGTATGAAAAGCTAATCATCTTGTATGATGTTGTTTCAATAGGAGGATTCAGTGGGAGTTCCAGACCGTTGACTTACCTATGATCAGCAGAGCTCTGTTCCCTAGCGAATTGGGATGACCTGTATGTGAATGCAGAACTTTTTTTTTTTTTTTTTAAGATTTTATTTATTTATTTGACTGAGAGAAACACAGCTAAAGAGAGAACACCAGCAGGGGGATTGAGAGAGGGAGAAACAGGCTTTCCGCCGAGCAGGGAGCCTGATGCTCTATCCCAGGACTCCAGGATCATGACCTGAGCTGAAGGCAGATGCCTTATGACTGAGCCACCCAGGCACCCCCAAGACCCTTTCTTATGTAATGGTAAAGCCTGGCCAGAAAAGAAGTTTTTCTACCGGAATATTTGGCAGAACTAAGTATGCAATTTATATGTAATTAATGAATTTATATGTGATTAATATATCTCAAAGATAGTAAATAAACAATGAAATGTTTACTATTTTGACTCCTGAGATTGGGTGGGCAGTGACAGTCAGAGGGTTTTTTGTATGTGGGTTCAAGCGGAACATTGGTTAAGATGGGAATTACTATTAAGAAACACAAGGTTCATTCAAGAATCTAATGTCTTTGATGAGTGTGCCTCTTTTCCTGTATAATTATTTTTTTAAATTTTTATTTATTTATTTATTTAACACACAGAGAGATCACAAGTAACAGAGGGGCAGGCAGAGAGAGAGGAGGAAGCAGGCTCCCTGCTGAGCAGAGAGCCCGATGCGGGCCTCGATCCCAGGACCTTGAGATCATGACCTGAGCTGAAGGCAGAGGCTTTAACCCACTGAGCCACCCAGGCACCCTGTATAATTATTTTTAAAGTCAACTTTAACACAGGATCTTTGGAGTTACTTCTATGGTTGCTACACATATTCAATAAGATATATACAAAATACAACATTGGATGAGAAGTCTGATTAAGGGAAGAGTAAAGGCCTTATTTAAAGGGGTTAAAAATGAAAATTTAAACTTTTCAAAAGTATTGCAGTATAAAGTGTATTTGTTGAAAGAAATTAAAATTAAATCAGTGGACACAGATTACTTGAAGAGACTCAGAGACACTACAGTTCATGGTTGGAGCATGTGCTATGGAGACTGAAGAGTCTCCTCTCTGTAGCTCGACAATAAGTCCTTCAACCTCCTGAGGCCTCTCCTTTCTCACCTGTAAGATGGGCTGATAATAATAGTACTCTCCTTTGATAGGTTATATTGGGAATTAAAGCCAACTTTTGGGAAGCTTCTTATAAAATGCTTGCTTATCCTTGACATCTACAAATAGTAGTTATTACCAACAATTATTTAGCATTGGAGAAAATAAATACTTTTTAAAATGATGACAAGTGGCGGCGCCTGGGTGGCTCAGTTGGTTGAGCGACTGCCTTCGGCTCAGGTCATGATCCCGGAGACCCGGGATCGAGTCCCACATTGGGCTCCCTGCTCGGCGGGAAGCCTGCTTCTCCCTCTCTCACTCCCCCTGCTTGTGTTCCCTCTCTCGCTGTGTTTCTCGGTGTCAAATAAATAAAATCTTCAAAAAAAATTTTTTTTAAATGATGACAAGTAAGTCAGAATGTACTGTTATTAGTTTTCATGATAGTATTCTTATTGCTCAGGTCCAGGGAAAATATCCAATTTGTAAAAATCCAAAGCAGCCCTGCTTTTATTTTTCTTAATTGTGTTATAAATACACTTCAAGTCTGAAGAGAGATGTTAGGGAACGATGTTTTCTCATTCTTCACTGAGTTTAAAAAATTTTCTCAATTACTTGTTCATTCAACAAACAATTCCCAAGCACCTACTACTATTTCATGCCATGTACTAACCTCTAGGAATAAAAAAACACAGACACTGTCAGTAAGCATATCCCAGTCTAAAAATAAAGTGTCACTAGTGAGGTGATCCATTTAGACAATGGTAAGTGGCAGAAACCTTTGACCTGATAACTAAGCTTTTAAAACTCTGGTAGTTTTCTGAGCACATTTAAGAAGGATTTCTCATACAGACACACACACACACACACACACACACACACACACACACACACATACAAATACATGTATCTTGAATTTATGATAAACTAGGAGACCACTTGATATCTGAACAAAAAAAGTCATTTTTAGTTTATGGCAAAGACAGAATTATTTGAATGACTCAGTTGTTCATTTCTAAGGTTCCTTTAGCAGTATTAATCGAGGGTTTATTCTAAAGTGCCACTAGCAGTTATCTGGAATAATTTTTAAAATATGCTTATATTAATGAAAGTCATGTAAGATTTTTTTTGAAGAATCATAGGCTTCTGTATTGATTGTTTGATGCTGGTTTTACTGAATAGATTTTGACCAAAAATGTTCTTCAAATGTTGCTTATTAGCTTCTTAAAAGGCAGATGATTCATTTTCGATGGATTAATACTTTTGGCTTTTGTTACAAAGCCAAACTGTCATCATTAAATGATTTTAGAAAAAAGTAATGAGCTCTTTAGAGTGGATGGTACATACTTCCTCAATTAATTATCTAGTTAATGCTATATTGAACAATGAGGGGCAATACAAGATTATAATAATTCCGTCTTCTGAACTCATGTTCAAAAATTTACCTGATCAGTATTTTAAGTCATATTTTAATCAATTTTATTGAACTCAGACTCATTCAAAATGAAATGACACATTTTATTACAGTGACTAAATATTATGTATAATGAGCATAAAAGAAAAAATTCACTAGAAACAAATATATTGACTTGGACCTTTAAATATTTTGTTCTGTCTTTCTGAATACATTTTGGTTCTGTTTTCATGGAGAATCCCATAAATTAGAGGGTAAATCTTGATACTTTGGTAAAGTTAGCTCTACTTCAAAGCACAGGCAGGAGAATTTATTATTTTTATATCACTCCTTTTTTTTTTTTTAAAGATTTTATTTATTTATTTGACAGAGAGAAACACAGCCAGAGAGGGAACACAAGCAGGGGGAGTGAGAGAGGGGAAAGTGGGCTTCCCGCCTAGCAGGGAGCCTGATGTGGGGCTCGAACCCAGGACTCCGGGATCATGACCTGAGCCGAAGGCAATGACTTAACCAACTGAGCCACCCAGGCGCCCCTATATCACTCTTTAATATCCTAAGAGCGATGGTCTTTTTATGTTGTTTTTTTATAAGATACATTTTTAAAATATACTTAAAGCCATTAAATCACAGAAACCCCAGACACAATCTAACACTTTGTTCCATCTCAAGTTCAATCACTGCTTTCAAATGCATCATATAAAATGAACTGTTCTTGAGGAAGAATATGGTGTAAAGATGAACCCAGTGCCAAATAATCATTCGTGTCCTAAGAACAATATTTTTGCTTATTTAATTTTTCATAGTGTTTCTTAGGATTTGGATCCCTGAATATCTAAATCAAATGTATTCCAAAAAACCTACAATCCATGCTTTAAAAAAATGCTTTCAAAGGGGGTACCTGGGTGTCTCAGTTGTTTAAACATCCAACTCCTGATCTCAGGGTCATGAGACCTGCATCAGGCTGTGCACTGGGTGTGAAGCCTGCTTAAGACTCCCTCTCTTCCTCTCCCTGTGCCCCTCCCCTCACGCTGCCTTCAGTCTCACTCATCCTCTCTCCAACAACAAAAAAAATTGCTTTCAAAGGAAAATTTATGAAAAAAAGGGAAAAAAAGACTACATGCCTACATTAGAAGTAAAGAAATATAATAAAGAAAATATAATAAAATATAATATAACATTATATTATAACTATCAACGTAAAGGCAAAGCATAATTCTAGAAGAGAACAAGACAGATCATTAAACTGGGAACATATATATCTTGATTTTTGTTCAGGAGACTTATTAATTTTAATTATTCTCTTTGGTTCTCAGCTGTTTATTTTTAGTGGTTAGATCACAGCTTTCCTTCATTAGGGAAGGTGGGTCTCCCCACAGAGCGATGATGTGGGAACTAGAACATAGCTGGTATTTGGTTGTGAGATCCGTGAACTGAGGTCTCCACAAATGCTGGTGTAGGATTTTTGCCACATAGGACGTGTTTTCCACTTTATGCTGGTTTGAATGTGGCTCTCTGGGTAGGCCAGAAATAGCTTAAAAGCTGTTAGTTGTTCTGGGAAACACAATAAGGAGTGAGAAGGGAAGGAGCAATTTGAGGAGGGATTTTTTTCTTTTGTTTTATTTTATTATGAATGTATTTCTTTGAATATTGTTTTAGATTGTTTATAGGGGCAGGCAGAAGCTTGCTTATTCGAGGGACAAAAATCCTAGAACACACATACACAGAATACCTGTTGTGGGTCTTTGGCCAACTGGAGTGTAGTGGAGGTGCTGATAGGATGCTGGGTGGCTGGGAAGGAAGCCAAAACCAGAGCCTGTGAGCCCAGGTCTGGTCCTCATATTCACCTCTCTATCAGTCATGGGCACTTGCATTTCCTTAGTAGACCTGTAGAAGAATTAAACTAGAGCTCATAGGAGGTTGCATTTCTAGTTTGCATTTCTCTGCACCTAGATTGGCCTCTAACTCTTTTTGCTAACACATCTTTCCCTTTTTCTTCCTGTTTTTAAAACATGGGTGAAAAACTTGATTTTTCAAAAATTTCCCCTTGGATTTCTCTCCTGTTGAATTGTGTGACGGGGAAAGCAATGAAAGTATGAAAGAAGCCAGTGTCATTATTAAATAATTAATGGCTATCACATTTTCTTTGATACATGGCCTTAAAGAGAAAATTCTGGGGATGCCTGGGTGGCTTAGTTGTTAAGCGTCTGCCTTTGGCTCAGGTCATGATCCCAGGGTCCAGGGATCAAGCCCCACATCAGTCTCCCTGCTCGGCAGGAAGCCCGCTTCTCCCTCTCTCACTCTCCCTGTTTGTGTTCCCTCTCTGGATGTGTTTCTCTCTGCCAAATAAATAAATAAAATCTTAAAAGAAATAAAAGAGAAAATCCTGGGATGCAGATATTAGCAGTGTTCCTATTGAACTGTGTTTCAGATGAGAAACGTGGGTGGGCATTGGACATCCTAAAATTGTTGCAGACAGGTTGCAATTCAGAAAAGCAATGCATGTCGACCTTAGTTCTTATCACAAATTGGAACTAGAATTTTATATGGTCACTTATCAGTAAGCGGGGAACATGATCAGACCAGTCCAGCTCCTTAATGTGCCCTGCTGCTCGCTGTGCCCGAGTGCAGCCTGGCTTCTGTCATGATAAGATTTTTGTCATCAAGTTCTTGCTGTATGATCTGGTCAAAGAACCTCACCTCTTGATACTCCGATTAGGCTGTGTAACTTACTAGAATGAGGGGCAAGGAACATTCTGAGTGAGCAGCAGAAAGGCAGAGATATTAATGTGGAGTCCGAGGATTGGGAAAGTTTCTAAGAAATGGCATTTAGTCTGGTGTGCATGGGGTGACGGTGTCTAGACTCAGTGGATAAAGAGGACAGATTTGGCTGGAGGAGTAGCACTGTGAAGGCACAGCGGTCTAGCTCCCAGCGGGGTAGGGGGATGCACATGAATTAATGTCAGGGAAGCTGAGCCTGGAATTTGGGAAATGACCCTTGAGGACTCTGCATGCCATGTGGAGTGACTGTATTCAATAGGTGTGGATATGTTTCTTACGTTTATAACAGATTACCACCAATTCAATGATTTAAAGTAATACCCGAGTATTAGCACACAGCTCTGTTGGCCAGAAATCCAGCACATTCTCTGGCTACACTCTCCAGGCAATATATTATAAGACTGAAGTCAAGGTGTCCCCTGGGGTGAGTTCTCATTTGGAGGCTCTGGGGGGAAAATCTCTTTTCAAGCTCATTCTTCGTGTTGGCAGAAGTTAGCTCCTGATGGGTGTAGGACTGAGGTCTCCATTCCTTCACTGGCTCTCAGGGAGCTATCCCTATTCCTTTCCATGTAGCCTCTTCTGTCTTTAAGGCAGTAATGGTGCATGAGTTCCTTCTTGTGCTTTAAACCTTTCTGACCTATCCTCTGAAACTAGGCAGAGAAAATTCTCTGCTCTTAAAGAGCTCATGTGACTAGATAGGACTTACCTGGATTACTTCCTAACTTAAGATCAAATTGGCCATCTAATCTAATCATGGGGTTAAAATCCATCATATTCACTGTCCTGGGGACTCTACACAGTAGGTAATGGGGAGCTACCGCATGTGTCTGGGTGAGAGAGTTCCATGTTCCAAGTGTTTAGAAAGTTAACATTAGTGGAATACAGGAAGTGTTTTGGGAAAATGAGAGTGTGGAAGCAGTTGATTAGGAAAAAAATCTGTACAACATCAGAAGGGCTTTAGTACTGAATACATACTGCTTAGTATTGACTTAGTACAGTTTAATTTACGAAGGGCTTCGGGACTTTGGAAATAGAGGTCTAAGGATCAAAAGGAGGACTTGACAACTTGCCACCTCCTAATCTCAGCCATGATTTTATCAGTGTGTGTTTTATAGAGGGAAGGGTAATGGGTAGGGCCACGTAATCTCCTAGGGTAGGGCATGAGGGTAGTTTTGCTCTGTTTCAGGTACTGGCATTTCATTTTTAAATTAAATTTATTACTTCACTTTTATTATTTAATCTAAAAGTAGGTTTGAAGATTGCTGGACCTTTCTAACACCTTTGCTCTCTAGATGAGAAGATGGTGGCCCAGAGAGGGGAAATGACATATCTGTGAGTTTCTTAGTTTTGCAAAGTATGCAGTGTAGTTGAGAACAAGCAACTTGCTGCTAAAGAATGAGCAAACAGCACCAAGGGCATAAGAAAAGGCAGCTCCCACAACCATATCATGGATTCAGAGGCTGGGATTAGCTTAGATTGGGATCTGTCAGGAAAACTGATTCCTAGTGATCAGAAAGTGATTCCTAGTCTGGTTGCTAAAGGAGATAATGGAGAGAAAGTGAGAACTGCCTGGGCGAAGGTGCAGGCAGGGCAGGCTCTGTGCAGAGTTGGGGTAAGAGAAGCGCAAGAGGCAGTGTGGTATAATGATTCTGAACTTTGGAATCTTATATATTTGAGCAGTGTGGCACAGGAGAAGGTATTCTGTCTCACTGAGCCTTGGTTTGTTCAGCTACAAAATAGGGCTAATAATTATGCTTATATAAACACTTAACAGTTTTATGGGTCAAAAGTTATTGAATATCTGAAATCTCATGTTTCAGCTGGATCTGTTCATACCTCATAGGGTTGTTTGTTATGAGGCCCTGGTGAGATAAAGCACGTTTAGCACAGTTCCTAGCACATGCTCAGTACTGAGTGTATAATAACTATTTGTACTGTTATTCAATATGGAGTATGAGTCATCTCTTTAAGTTAAGAGGAGTCTTTTGCTTTGAGATATAGGACAGAAGAAGGCTTTATGGGGGAGAAGGTTCTGGATTTCATGTGAAATGTGAGAATATCTACTGGAAGCTAAGGTCAAGAGGGCAGAAAGACTCCTGATGTGTCAACATTTGGCTTGTCCTGTGGGCACCAAGTTTAATAACTGGCTGTTGACTGTGGTTGCAGAGGAGCTCAGAGACTTGGGTGGGGGTAGAGGGGCTGGTAGACAGGATAAAACCCAATTTCGAGCAGAAAACTCTTCCTGGGAGGAGACAGAGGGAAAGGAAGGAGACCGGGATGGGATATGTGTTGTGGGTGGGGAGGAGGAGGAAGCTAGATCTCACTGGATGAAGAGCAGAAGCTCGGGGTTGTGGAAACTCATTGGGATGGGACTGGTAGTTCATGATGAAAGGGGCAAGTAGTGAGGAAGTTACACTTTGATGAAGATTTTCCTTCTGGAAGGTTCCTTAGGGAAGATTAGAGAGCTGGGAGAGGAGCAGGAGGAAGGGGGAGGAAATGTGGAGAAGGGTTGTTCGTTAGTGTTGAGGACATGGGGGTGATGGGTACACAGAGATGGGCGAGCGCTTGGCCAACAGCCATAGGCAAGGACACTGCTTCAGGGAGGACACCGGTACTCCAGGCCAGGGGTCCTGATTTCCCCACAACTCCAGGTCAGATGTAAAGGAGGGTCTCTTGTGCAGAGAAGTCCCACCTTTTAATGCTTGTGTTGAGATACTTGGCGAATGCCACGCATTGCCCTAATGCGGTACACGGAAACAGAATGAAAGCATCTCCGCCTGAACCTGTGCACCACAACAAGCACTTTAAGACAGCTTCAGGGAGGTGTATTTACCTTGTTTATGATGCATGTACTAATTAGAAAGAGCCGTGTTCTCTTTGTGGTGTAAGACTTTGCGATAGATCTGCATTGTCATTAATATCAATAATAATTAATGAGATGAAAATTTCGAGCAGGTGTCTGATAATCCTTAGTGGAGAGAATTTAGGGGATCTTGTTCCCCAACTTTGCCTCCTTTCCACCTGGAAAGGAAGCAAATGAGCCCATCAGACCACAGTCTGTGGAGAGGAAATTCCTTGGCTCCAAGAGATGAAGGCATGGTTTGCTGAGATTACTGTTTACCAGAGACAGAGGCTGGCCGCTTTGATGCTCTCCCAAGGCTAGAGATGGAGAAGAGGCTTTGGTGCACATCCGTCCAATCAGACGGGAGTTATTCCAGTTCCCAGGCGTGGAACCTTTTCCTTTGGAGTCAGGGTAGATTTTCATGTAATGAATCAAGACATCAGCTTTCAGGAGAATGCTTGATATATTGTTCTATTTACCATGGCTTTAATTCCACTATATAAACAAGAATATGCCATTTTTCTCATCATCTGAAGAACTCTGAGTCTCTTAAATCTCATCAAGTGTAGTGTTATTTACTCAAGCTTTTATCTGAATTCTGCCCTAGAGTGCTTATAGGCAGTTACATTTATCTCTGTAACATTACTCACCGTTTAGCAAAAGAAACAAAACAAAAACAAACTCCAGCAAAAATACCTCCTCCATAAAACACATATAAAACAGGAATAACATGTGAATGAACAAAATCCTGGCTTGAATCAGTTCTCTTGCAACAATTGCAGAGTTGTTTGTAATTTTGAGTAAATGAGTCTGCAAACCAAAATAGTTAGTAGGTTTAATTTTAGGTTTATGGTTTTGACATTGTAACCCTAAATTACATCTTACTTGGAAAAAATCTCTTCAACGCGGACTTTTTTTTTTTTTTTAACCTAGCACCACAAGATGACTCCATAGTAAAATTTTTCTGAAGAAAATAGAGCTCTCTCTGTCCATCTGTCTATCCACTCACCTAAATTAATATGTAGATAATAAATGGTAGTATTTATCAACATAATAAATAATATGGGCACCTGGGTGGTTCAGTTGTTAAGTGTCTGCCTTCAGCTCAGGTCATGATCCTGGAATCTGAGGGTCGAGCCCCCGTGTCTGGCTCCCTGCGTCTCCCTCTCTCCCTCCCCCTGCTTGTGTTCCCTCTCTATCTGTGTTTCTCTCTGTCAAATAAATAAATACAATCTTAAAAAAAAGATAATAAATAATATCATTTCTTGGATCTTAGATTTGCTCTTCTTTTTGGAGATCTTGGCAGTCCTAAATACACCACGTTTTAAAAAAGGAACAACAACAAAAATTTAAATATGGCAAAGAGGGGAATAGTGGGAAAATGTACCAAACTCCATAGGACACAACATTTTAGGGGAGAAAAAGGGCTAAAGCAATGAAAATTTCTACCAGATTGGGTTATCTTTGTGAGTTTCATCGGCCGCATTTTAATGAAGAACTAGGCTGTCAGAAATGTCCTTGCAGTTGGAGAATTAGGAGGTTATTTTGTGGTGTCGGGCTAAAGCCAGCAGGACGCTAAGGGAGGAATGATTTCAGGTTCTGTAGAAGGCAAGAGGTGTTTCTTCAAAAATCCCTCTATATGGTGACTCCAAGAGCAACATAAACAAACGGGTACTTAATAAACGTCTTTTGATGATGGCTATGGTCAGATGGATTACCTGGATTTACGAGACTGAAGACTAACAGAAGCCTAAGCATCAGCTATGCTCAAGGCCAGTGCCCTTAATAAATGCGTTTCCATACTGAGCTCATGCGCAGAAAGGGACAGTGCATTTCAGATGCCAGGCCCCTGAGCAAATCTGGGCAGTTATAATAGCCTCTTTAGGCCTTTGGTAAAATCCCCAATAAACTAAGTACCGAAATCAAATGTAAAGAAATGAAGGGAACTCTGGGCACTGGCTGAGCGACATGGTAGTCAGTGGTCTTTCAGGAGGCCGAGCTCGGAGTTCTGTAACAGCCCACTCCTGCTTGCCCAGAACCTGCAAAATCTCCCATGAGCCTAGGAAAAGTCTTTTTCAAACTCATTAAAGCTACATCGGCTTGGATGGAATGCCGGTGGGTAAAATCCGAGTTTTATCGGGTGCCACTGGAGGGGAAACACTTTAGGGATGTTCAAGAAAGCACTGGAGACAGAAACCGGGCTTTGGGATGGTGGTTGGCAGTCAGACCTAAAGGATCGTGGAAACAAAACCATTTTCAGCTTTTTCAAAAGATTATCATTTGATTCGATGTTTGCCTTCAGTACTGTCATGGTAATAGTGTTTGTTCCTATTTCCTGGACAACTGGCCCTCTCCTTCGATATTTTTCCTTTGAGAAAATAGAAGCCTTTCAGATGCTGCCTTGTAGCTCACGCCTCATTATTCTTATTCCCCCGTTAGACTCACTAGCCCTCGCCTTCTCCTTGAAGGTGCCCTTAGCTCCGCAGAGTAATTCCAGGACTCCCAGTAAACCCAGAAGATGGAGAAAGCACACCCTGCTGGCAAACTCTCAGACCCAAAGGATTACGTCTTTGAGCCCTGTGGCTCCCTATATTTATTGTCTTTTCTCACCTTAACTTGCGCTTCGCTCAGATGGACCCTCCCATCTGTTTTGTCTAGTGGTCTGTGTAGTTTGGAAAGTTCTTTCAAATGTTTGGGGGAACAGAGGAGGGCGTGAGCAAACAGATAAATACCACATATTGGTATGGCGAGCTCCTGTCTTAGATGAGATAATGAGCGATACCACCGTTCAGAGCAGGATTTGATGAGCTTTCCACGATAATGTAGAGTTTGCTTAGTTCGTATCTTTTTTCTATCTCTTAGCACTATTAAATAATTAAACAATTTGTGTCTTATCTTTTGGTTGCTCATGCCGACTCCAGAAATAATTTGTAAGACAATCTAATTTAGATTCTATCTGCTTTACATAGGAATTAGTGTGGGTTGAATATAATCTACGTGAAAGATGGAACCTGGGAAAAAGTTATTGCCCCGAAGGTTTGGAAATTAATACTATTCTTCCTTTGAGCATCATAAGGCAATTGATCAAAATGGTCAACTTAATACAAAGAATATGACTTTTGGGCATAACATGCTTATGAATTTGAATATTAAATCATAGCTTCCACTTTATTAAGTTCTGCCCAATAGCACTTTCCAAACATTATTCATAATTTACTTCTGCTGTTACGACAATATTTCAGAAGATGGATGGGGATAGCGGTTTTCAGTTTTCAGTGTAAAGCACCATGTCGGATAGATCATCCCGGGTATTCCTCCTGAAACAAATGAGTTTCAGTTGTTGGTCTGTTTGATATAGATTTTACTGGAAGAGCATGCTTATTTTCCTTTCTTGAGCATGATTCTGAAAGCAGTTTTGGCAAATACAATATAGTCCTTTGTATCAGATGAGAATGATGGAAGTAAAGTGACTCTCAAGTAGTCCCTGACCCGGGCATTGAGATCAGGGTGACGGGAGCCCTTTTGAAAATATAGCATCTTTGGGACGCCTGGGTGGTTCAGTTGGTTAAGCGTCTACTTTTAGCTCAGGTCATGATCTCCGGGTCCTGGGATTGAGTCCCACATTGGGCTCCCTACTCAGCAGGGAGCCTGCTTCTCCCTCTGCTTGGCCCTCCCCCTCCTTGTGTCCTTTCTCTCTCTCTCTGACAAATAAATAAATACAATCTTAAAAAAAGAGAGAAAATATAGCATTCTTTTTTTCTATGGCTCACCTTTGCGTATGGGGGCTCGCCTCCTTCTCAGCTTTCTACACACACACGCACACACACACACCCACGACACACCCCTTCATTCTTACCCATGGGTCCGGATGAACCATGGAAGGACCTGCTTGAACCCTGCTTCTGGCCTTTCTCCTACTTGAACTTCCTTAATTTTTGCCGCCTCCTCACGGGGGGCTTTTGGGGTCATCAGAGAGACTCGATAAACCATTAAGGGCCACCATGTTAAATGCAGACTTGCCCTGTGGGGTAAGCCCAGCTCGCTTGTCCATTTTTATTTTTTGTCAGTAATTCTTACTTTAAAATGATTTGAGATATTCTGTTTTTCAGTTAAATCTATTTTAGAAAAATTAAAAAAAATTTTTTTTGACCAGGGACAATTTGCTTCTCAGCTAGCTGTTGCTGTCCTATCTTTCGTAAGTAAGACGAAGTCTATGCTATTTCTTAATGTTAAACATTATTTTTGATCACATTTAACTTCTACTTTATCCAGTAGAATCAAAATGTTACCAGTTTTATTGTAATTACTAAGAGTGATGACAATACCTACTATATATTGCACTGTCACTATGAACAAGGCACCGTGCTGGCAATTTACATAAAGTCTCTCAATCAATTGTCACTATAGTCCTGCTTCAAGAGATTACTATTTGCTTTTTATAAGATGATAAGAGGAACTCTGAGATGATGGGCCTTTTATCTAAGTTACAGCAAATGAGTGGACAAGTAGGTTGAGAATTCTTTATTAAATTCTGCTTTGAGAAGAGTAATATTTGCTTTTTATAATAACTACTGGAGTACTGCAGAAATACTAAGATAACAAATTAGACTCTTCTCAATACAGCATTCAGAGAAAAACGCTGTTAAGAATGGTGCATCTTTATCTGACTTCTTGAGAATAATCCTTGTAGTTTATCTGATGATTTTTAGAGTAATAGTTTCTAATACTTTTTCTTAGGACTTTTTGTGGATGTACTTTTTACTTTCTTTACAATTGAATCCGAAGACATTTTAGATTCAGAATAAGAGAGAAGTCTCAGGGCAGTGTAGTTTTATAGTTTGCTTTTTGACTTTTTTTTTTTTTACTTTCAAATACTCAAATCCCTTCTTATTTATTAACTTTTATTAGTCATTTATTCTTTAAATAGACTTCAGATAGTATGTGCAGGTGTTTAAAGTTGTCACTTGTATTATTCGTTTAATACTATTAAATGTATAACCAGAGATTATATTTTCAAACTGCTCATTTTAACTATGTGTGTTCTTTTTTCCCTATCATACATGTACTAGAAAAGTCTGAGAAATCCATGTGAAAATTGGTGTCTTTGGAGATTAAGTAAAAACTGCTTTAGCCATTATTTTTCTATTTCTTGCTCTACTAAGCACCCAAATAATGAGGTTGACATAAGTTATTTTTTACACAGCTATGTACTTGGAAAAATTAAAAGTGATACATTTATAGAAAGTATAGAATACTACTACATACAGGTAAAAAATGGGAAGTGAAATGTCCTCCTTCCTCTTGTTTCTCTCTTGGCCCTGTTCCTCTCCTTCCCAATTGTAAATTTCTTCTGTCTCCAGATTTTCTTAATGGAATATGAACGTAGGTATGTATATGCCCGTATATATTCATTCTAAGTAGTGGGTGTTTTTTCCGTTTAGATTAGTTAAATTGACTCTCTTCACAGTCTCTCTGCCTGTCTCCCTCCTGTGCTCGCTGACTGGGGAGTGAGCAGTTCTCAGTAGGACATTCATATTCAGTAAAATAAGAATAGGTTTTATATGTTTTCTAAAGATTTTGCTTATTTGAGAGAAAGAGGAGGGACAATAGGGGAGAGAGAGAGCAGGACTGTAGTGAGAGAGAGAGAGAGAGAGAGAGACAGAGAGAGAAAAGCAGGCTCCCTGCTGAGCAGAGAGTCCATCACATTTCCTGATCCGAGGACCCCGAGATCATGACCTGAGCCAAAGACAGAGGCTTAACGTACTGAGTCACCCGGGCTCCCCAAGAATAAGTTTTAAATGGAAAAGAAATCAGGACCAAGGCCATAGAAGTAGAGAGTCAAAATATGGAAAAGGACACAATTTTTGGATTATAAAGTGTTGCCTGCCAGGTTAATGAGCATCATGTAAACAATTTTTTTTGTGCTTAATATGAAAAAGAAAAGAAAATCAGTCAAATATTGTTTTTTCATCTGAAAGAAGGAAGTATGACAGGTTCTTGGAGGGAAGCTCTCAGTCTGGATTGCTCAAATTTAAATGGGGGGCTGTTATTCTAGGGTGCTGCGGTGATGCTTATTGAAGTAAGGTGGTCAAGAACGGCAGGCAGTAATGCGCATCGGCCAAAGATGAGGCATAGCCACTCCCTGGTGCATCTGAGATTTAGAATTTCAGGACAGAGCATCAAATCCCGCGGCTGCACAGGTTGGTGCCTCTGAAGGAGTCCAGTGTGCCTGGGTACCCTGGAGCATGGCCGGGGCTGCGAGGATGGCAGCTGGTAGAGGGGTGGGGCGGGGGTGTGTTCAGCTGAGTGCACGTGCCCTCTCTTTGGGTCTGCCTGCTCTTTGCCCCTTCTTAAGGAATGGGCTTGGATGGTGGGCTAGGTGTAGATGACTTGGGGCAGAGGATGATAGGGAGTAATGTGGAAGGCCTGGAGGAGGGCTCTGCTAGAAACACTGAGAATGTGACTGGAGAGCTGATGCCTAGACAGAAGAGGGCATCCGGGAATTAAAGGAAAGGGTGTGAGGCGAGGGGAGCTCTCATCCCTTGGGTGCTGTAGGGTAGAAGTGGGGTGCATTTGAATCCTGTCCAGTGTGTGGAGAAGAGAGCCGGTAGGCATGTGGTCCCAGGTGGTAGGACGGTGGGGAACCGCGTGTCCTTCCCAGACTCCACAGAGGGACATGAAAGTCAGCTTGGTGTTCTGGGATGTCAAGAGAGGCTCCCTGTGCAGGGCGGCCCTGGGAGGGATCCTGACAGATGAGTCCGGGAGGAGACTCAGATGACTAGGTACTGTGAGGGAAAGCTGAAGGCTTTAGGAGGGTAACGTGGTCGGATTTACATTTTTGAAAGTGATTTCCTTGTTAGCATAAAGCAGTGGTTCTCAGAGGGCCCCGTGGGCCATGTCCACTAGATTTTATTTATTCATGAGAGACAGAGAGAGAAAGAGAGGCAGAGGCAGAGGGAGAAGAACACTCCCCACTTAGCAAGGAGCCTGATGCAGGTCTCGATCCCAGGATCCTGGGATCATGACCTGGGATGAAGGCAGATGCTTAACCCACTAAGCCACCAAGGCCCCCCATTCACTGGCTTCTTAACAATGCAGATTCATGGGCTGTATTCTGACCTATTACATTGTATCTCCAAGGGGGGGGGGCAGACACTGGGTCAGAACCAGCTCTGGGGGTAATTCTTTGGCATGTGAAAACTTGAGACCCACTGCTATTGGAGAATAGCTGATAGAGGGGACTTAGAAAGTCTATTATAAATGCCTTATTTGACTAATAATGACAAACCTGAGGGCCGGGGTGAGTAAGGAACTTATCAAAGATTAACTTTGTGGTGGGTGATAATTAAGACACAAATCCTGACTGTGCCCCGTCTTTCTGCCATGCGGACTTCCCAGGCAGCAAGGGGATTATCAGAGGATTTTTAAAAGGAAAATGCAATGATGTTATGCTACTTTTCAAAAAGAGCTCCTACAAAAGTTCAAATGGGAATAGGCAATTAATATCATGCACGGAATGACTGATATCTAATTTTTTGGTTTTATCATATTTCATACATGATGCATATTATGTTTGTGAGTCTCTGAGACTGGAATGGGGAAGAAGGAAGTGACTTATCTAAACTTAAGCTAATTATTCTCTAAGCAGTGAATATACTAGTGCTGACCTTGGGCAAACATTTCATCTCTTTGAACCTCAACTTCCTTATCTATGAAATGGGGTTAATAATACTTACCCTAACATGGTTGTTAGGATAAGGTAGTTTATGTGAAAGTGTTTTGTAAGTCCTAAAACCTTGTAAATGTGAGTGATATTATTTTTATATGATTTAAACACAAGTCCATTCATCTAGCAAACGTTCATCAAACACATAGTGTGGACACTATTGTAAGTGTAGACTCTTCAGAGATGTGTTTTTGTTCAGAAGAATCATAAAACTTTTGATATGGTTTCTGAAGTTTTTCACATTATTACTCAGAAAGAAACCCATTAAGACTTATCAGAGAAAATTTTTATTTGAACTTCCCCATCCTATAGTTTGGATTGAATCTTACCTTAGGTAGGTAGTTCCCTTCTTACATTTTTCTTAAACCTTATTTTGGTAGAGATTCTTAACCAACACAGGCGGTGCTTCTACTTCAATATTTTTAATTTTGTCCTGTAAGAGACTGTTCCATTTAAGAGTTAAATGAGTGTATAACTATTTAGATGACCTTCCAGAACAGCAACAAAAGTATAGGAGTACTTGCTAAATAAAATTTAGTCAATGAGTACTTTTTGTGACTCTTCAAACCCTAAAATGCGTTGGAATGGCTTTGCTTTCATCAGTTAAAAATAAATGTCTGGTTATTAGTATGAGTCTTTTGGTTTGCTCAGTTAAGCAGGTGAGGAAGTTTCTCACAGAGAGGAGGAGGCTGGGTTCTCTCAGGGATTTTATTAACTCGTGTTTCAGTGGTGTGAGAATGGTTCATTTTTCAGGAATGCCCACTGACCTCTGGAGGTGGCACTTACTCTTTAATAAATTAAAGTGTATCTGCAGCAATACAAAGGCAATACTCCATCTAATACCAGCTAAATTGAAGTTACCAGTAAAGCCCAGTGGTGCATTTGTTTGATGTGGAACTTCTGGTTGAGAGAAGATGATTTAAATGTTTGAATCTTCTAAATGTCACTTATTGATGCTGAAAAGCTTTCTAAAGAGTACACTTCCTTTCCTTTAAGTATAATATTATTGCCACAATGTAATAATTTTTTAATAACATGGCACCATGTGGCTCAACTCACATTTTATCGTAGGGTTCACGAGAGGGCTGACCCGAGGGTGCTTCTCAGCTGGGAAGGCATGGGAGGTGGAAAGAACATCAGGGAAACTTTGCTGGGTGGTTCAGTGTCTCTGTGATAAATAGACAAGTCCCTGGTCCTCATCCTCATTATCTACTCACTTTACCTTGCTTTGCTCCTGCCTCTGGACTCTGTCTTTCTGACTCAAATTACGGTCTGTTGGGTCATTGCCTTGAGAGTCTAGTATTATTTAGTTTTACTTCATTTTTTAAGTCTTTTTTTTTTTTTTTTTTTTAGATTTTATTTATTCATTTGACAGAGACACAGTGAGAGAAGGAACACAAGCAGAGAAAGTGAGAGAGGGAAAAGCAGGCTCCCTGCTCAGCAGGGGCTCAATCCCTGGACTGCGGGATCATGACCTGAGCCGAAGGCAGACGTTTAACGACTGAGTCACCCGGGAGCCCCTGTTGTAGTATTTTTTTAAAGGTGGAAAATAGGGTGATCAAAGCTTCTCTCTATTTGCACTACTTTTTATAGTTGTATCATTTTAAGATCACGATGACTCTTCTTTTACTTTCTTACCTAACCACTATAGACCCGATTTATATATCGCCTATATCCTCTCTGCTTCTATATATTTCCTTGCTGTTTTGTAGTACTGCTCTAGGAAATGAAATGTATTTCTTTTAAGAAATATCCCAAATCCATTTATATCTGAAGTCAGGCTGTTTTTTGAAGGCAGCTCTTGTAATTTAATGACACTTCCAGGTCAAAAAAAAGAGTACAGATTATATTGCTATTAAACACACACAATACGTGTTTTTAAATTCAGTGTCATGGGGCATCAAGCTAAGGGCAGTCTTGTTTTTAAATGAAAAAATCACAAATGAACTATTGGGACTTCATCAAGAAAAAAAGGTTCTGCACAGTGAAGGAAACAATCAACAAAACTAAAAGGAAATCTTTAGAACAGGACAAGATATTTGCAAATGACATGTCTGATAAAAAGTTAGTAGCCAAAATCTGTACAGGACTGATAGAACTCAGCACCCAAAAGACAAATAATCCAGTTAAGAAATGGGCAGAAGACATGAACAGACATTTCTCCAGAGAAGGCATACAGATGATCAGCAGACATATGAAAAGATAAATGAGACATTGCAATTTTATCCCGGTTGTGATGATATGGAATATGGCAGAAATATAAGTACATAATTAATAGTCTAAACCTCTAGAGACCAATTGTTGAGTATTTGGCTTTTGGTCTAAATAGAGACAAAACAATCACGTATACACAGATCCCTAATTTCAGTACGATTTCAACTTATGAACTGGGCTTTCTTTCAGTTTCACTTAGTGAGTTACCTAATAACTTCCCGGAAAATCCAAAATGTGTAAGAGATGCAGCTATTTTGACAAATATTAAAACTGACTCTAATAAATGAAATTTGAAATAAGAAGGGTTGCTTTTTTAGGATTCATTCAAAAACATTTACATTTGAGAGTTAAAAATATACTTTCAGTTTTTTTTCCTAGTAAAAATTGAAACAAAACAAAATTAAAATAATGAATGATGTTTTCTGCTATACTTATTGTAATTACCTCTTCTGCTTGAAATTTTATTTTTTGGCCTCATATGAAGTGACAGATCATTACAGCCAATTTGTGGTTTTAACAATCAGAAGTAACTGACTAATGATGCTATTCACATTTGGTAGGGGATTAAAGGAGAGTCATTGTGTGCGCATGTGCGTGCACACATGCGCACGTGTGTGGATATTTTACTGTATTTTCTTCATAACTGAAATGTCAAAAACAATTTGTAAAGCTACTCTGAGTGTTTGGTATTTTCAAGCCAGAGGGTTTTCATCTTATTTGAAATTCTTTTTTTCTCCCAATCTTTTAAAAAAACTCTCAATTATTTTTTGAACAAAACATAAAAACAAAACAAAACAAACAAACAAAAAACAGAAAAAAAAAACCCAAAACTAACAGCCAGCAACTTTTGTCCTTAAGGTAGAACAGACAGAAGGGTAGACATCTTCCCCATAAGAAAAGTGTTTGAAATGCCTTCTACATTCACTACTTTACTTGTACAACTTGGATGCCTCTCTATATATTTAGTTTCATTCAAGTCTTCCGTTTTTTTCATTCTGAAAAGGAAGCAAAATACTGAATCCTTTTTCCAAAGGAAAATGTTTGTAGTGTCATGAAAAACGAGAACAGATGGCCCTGCACAGTGCCGGGGAGAAGTACTACGCTCCGGCTGAAACTCTTAGACGGAGTCAGAGGCAGGCTAGGAAGCTACCAATTGTTGTGGTTATTTATATGACTTAATTCAAGTGCACAAAACTAGGAGTTACAAGGTAGGATTTTTGCCTCTTACGTTAAATAAAAGACATTGTACTAATTTACGGTCTAGACTTCCCGAAGCGCGTGCCCGAGTTGCCAGGTTTTATTAGGAAAAAGACGAATCCGAGGAAAGCTGTCTTAGTCACTTAAAATGCATTCTGTAATTTTGGGTTTCACAGTGGGCAGGTTTACCCAGATGCAGTGTGACAGCCTATTAGCAAAATAAACAGGTCTTCTGAACTTGGAGTCCTCTGCTCTTTTCCCTCCACTTTTAACTAGATTAGATTTGCAGCTCCTCGGGGTTTGGGATGCTTTGACTCTGGGTGAGCAGCAAAGCATCCATTACCAATACCATATCCAAAGTGACGTTTCCGTACCGGCTGCCTGCTGTTTCATTCATAACCACAAAACAGACTGAAATGACTTTACTTCTTTTTACAACTTGCAAAGAGTTAATGGACTGTGCTGGCCCCCTGCCAAAACCTTTAAGAAACTTTATTAATGTGTTATGAGGCTGGGACACCATAGTGTGGGATTTTATTGGTTATTCATCTTAATGAATAAAAATATGTATGCACAATTAAAGCCACGTTCTCTAGCAATTGCCTTCCAATAAATGTTGAGTCTTTGTCAGAACTCGTTATTGCATTTGCTGATCAATTTTGATCCTTTTCTTTCCAAAGCCTGAAGTTATCAGCAGAGCAATGAATGACATGCACTCTGCTTAAAGAAATACTGGCTTAGTATTTGAAATGAGTAATTATTTAATGATGAAAAGAAAATTATTCACCGAGCGGTAAGAGTGACCATGTCTTTAAGGGAAAAAAAAATCTCTGTCTGAAAAAGCATTTTCTCATTCCTTATAAAAACAACCCTGATCTATGATGTGTTAATTCTTCATAAGTCGGAGACAATATAATTTCGCTGTAGATCATGTAAGAAATTGATATTGGATAAGCATCATTAAAATCTACCCCCCATGTGCTCTCTTCTGACATGTCAGTTACCAGGATTTCGTTTTTATTTTCAGACAGTTTTACGGCCCTTTACCTCTGACTCTTTCTCTGCACCTCCTTTGGGGTGAAATGTTTCAAGGAGGCAGGGAAGAAACTATCATATTGATCCTGAATTTAAAAATAAGGTGAGGAATGGGTGGGTTTACATACATTTATGGCTCTGTTACTTGAGAGAAGATGAATATTCTCACAACTTTTGAAATATGTACTTGCTCCCCAAATATAATATTATACACCTCCAAAGGATATCAAATGGTCTTTTTCAATTTGTGAAAATAACCCCAAGTACCTAAAGATGAAGAAAACTTCCAGGGCATTTTTTTGGCAAAATGATTTTTCATACTGTGGTCATCGGAATGGGAAAATGTTATTCGGCTTTGTCAGAAGTACTTGTTAAGAGTTATTTAAACAACAACCACCACCACAACCCCGCCCCCCTGCCCCAATCTTTGGTGAGTAAAAATATCAAGAGAGGGAGTACATTATTCTCTTAAAGCACTAACTTTTTATGAATTTGAATTGGCGCATCTTAATTCATACTAATGTTCCTAAAGTCATCGGTCATAGCTTTGCCTTTAGTAGAAATGAGAATTATTCGTTTTTCTCGAATTAACAGATTTAGAAATAAGTGTAATTTCTTTCTTTCTTTGACCATTTAACCTGTTAATGAAACCAAAATCCACATAGCCAATGAATTTAACACCTAGCAGCTTATTCTGTTATCAGTGAACCAGAACTTGACTTGAGTTTAAGAAATGCCCTACCTTGAAGTCATTAAAATGAGACATGAGAATAGAATTTGGAAGATGATTCAAAGTAGACTTTGCGGGGAGGGGGCAAGGAAGCTATTTGGGGAATGGGAAATCTCTCAAATTAGATTTTGAACACTGTGGGCAGCTGGCCATTTTTGCAAGTTGAGTCATCGCGCCCAGGCACTTGGCCTTGGGAATTTGATAATTCTGTGTACTGGTTTGCGAGTAACCACCTCGCCTGAAGCAAAGGCGTATTTTGGTCTTGCACCTTCCTGTGAGTCTCCTTCAGCTGAGCAGGGGGGAGTGGTGGAAGTGGTGTTAGTGGAGCTGTCTTTCAGGGCGGATGGAAGCAGGCTCGTGTGAGCAGACATGTTGTGTCAGTAGAAAAAACCCATCAGACCCTAAACCCTCGTTAAGTACGGCTAAGACTGTAGTGACATTCATGGGAAAAAAGGGCATGTGGGAAGAAATCAGAGTGTCACTTGTGAGATGTGGCTTAGAGGGGGAATTACTTGATCCTGTGGTGAAGTCTCAGGACTTTGGTGGGAGATTAGGAGGTTTGTGGGGAGTGAAGAGGGCAGTGGCTTCGGAAAGGGCGTCTGGTATTCGCACGTTATCACGGCACCGAGCTCCTTGCACTGAGCTGGTCCTTTGCCTTTCAGCTGAGCGCCCTCACTTACTCCTTAATTTGTGGCCTGCCGTGGGCAAAAAGGCTTTTCTGGTTTCATCCTTCTCCCAGTTTGTGCACATTAGCAGACCACAACTCCAACTCACCACAAGCAGCGGCCGCCACTCCACGGAGGCTTCCGCCGGGAAAATGGGGAAGTGACATGACAAAAATTAGGAGAGTCGCCCAAAGGACCCCACGACTGTAGAGGTACAACTGGACTGTACTTCTGTTTCTAGTGGTGACACCTCTAATTTGAGAAAAGAACAAATATACATAGGACTCTGTTTGAGCTGAATTTCTCAGTGATTCAGTTATTAGCACAATAGCCTTGGGCAAGTTTTCTCCTCTGAAAATGGGGATGACAATAATATCTAACTCAGAGTGGTATTTTGAGGATGAAATCTATGTATCATGTCAAGAAGACCTTTGGACATGTAAACAAATGCCCAATGACTATCAGCCTTACTATTACTTTTATGATTCTTCCGTCCACCAGATACTTGTTGATGAAGGATAGGGCATTTTGTAAGCCCTACCCATACGTATAAAATGTACGGAGCATTCGTGCTTTATGCGACCAATCGCATTTTTTTCTCACTAGGATTTTTTCAAGTGTAGGAATCAGTTTGATAGGTTTTGCGGTGTGTTGCATACTCAGCAGGCGAATGACTTCCAGAAATTTGGATTCTAGGTAGGGATAAAGCATGTACTCCCTTTGCATATGTGTCAAAGAGGACCAACATAAGAAACAAGAAAGGAACAAAATCTGAAATGATTTTTCAGGTTTTTGTTTGTTTGTTTGTTTGGTTTTGTTTGGGGTTTTGTTTGTTTGTTTGTTTTGGTAAAGGATTGTCTGAATCCCAGAATTTTGTGTCTAATAGCACAGAGTCTCTTTGCATAGAGTAGATGATCAACCAACATTCATTGAATTCCTCTGTTTGTTGAACAGATTGCCATTTTAGAATTTGAGAACTCTCAAAGAAGAACTGATAAGTTAGCGGTATAGAATCCCACACAGTCTCCTGAAAGTAAAGAACAAATAGCTTAAGCTTTAAAAGCATTAGTGAGCTAACAGAGAACTGGGGATATTTTCTGAGCACACCGACTTTGGTTCGCTAGTCTGTGGCCAGTGGCCTGCTGTTTTACAACTGTGTGACTTTGACCCTCCTGATAACTAATTAAACAAAGGCTAAAAGTCCCTAAGTGTCTTTTCCTGCAGAATTAAAATAATGGTGAGCAATTTTTCTGCCTTTGTTCAAAAGGCCCAAGAAGTGCCCATATGTGTATACACATTGTGTGGGCATGTGATTAAAGCTAGAAAGCCTGGGCATTTCGTGAACAAGCTGTGTGAGTGCCACCGGCCTCTGTCAACTCTGTGGAATTCATTTTTCCCCCCTGCTCTCTCGGCAGACGCGATGTTGGGTTCAGTCGAAGCTTAGAATTACGGAACAGTCCTCACTGCCAATAATGATTACAGGATAGTACAGCCGGCCTCATGCGTCTCTCAACCTGAGCCTCAACTTGTGGAATACCTAAAAGAGAAGAATCCAGTGACCTCATTATGCAATACTGGCAGCTGTAGACACCGTATTTTAGCTGGAGCTTTAAAAAAGAAAAAGAAAGGGCAGAGACAGCACACGTCTTGTGAGATCTAGGGGTACTTGTGAAACATTCTACCTTGATCCTTCAAATGTTTTGTATATTCTTGCTATGAGCAAATTCATCTGTCTGTAGTTTCTCAAGCACCTCCCTATGTTGTCCTCCCTCCTTTTGCTCAGCCCCTGGAACTTGCAGAGACAGTGGATTTGGGCTCAATTTTCACAGTTAAGTCGGTTTTGTGCTATGGGTATATGCTATAATTTTTTTTTTTTTAAATATGTCATTTATGTAGGAGATGCTCAGCCTCTTAAAGAAAGAGAAGGAACTCAATTTAAATTGCTTTGTTTTCATTTTGTATACACATATGCTTTGATAAAGACTATAAATCCGTGTCAAAATTATGCCATTGCAAATGGGAAAATGTTGGCTTTGCTCGTGCTTTTTCAAAGTAGGTTTCCGTATGGTGGGGAGTTGTGTGTGTGTGTGTGTGTGTGTGTGTGTGTGTGTGTGTGTTTCTTCCACAAAATTGAGTTTTCTTTCATTAGCAGAAAGCGTTGGGGGCCCATGTGTCACTGAGGGGCTGAGGTGAGTGAAGTTTCATAAAAGAACCCCCCCCACACTTGTAGTTGTCCAAAATTGCTTTGTAGCTAGCTTTTGAAAGAGCTTCAAAAAAAAAAAAAAAGTTGTGGTACCAGCTCTTATTCATGCGGGAAGTAAGCTTCTTGGCTCCGTGTGAGCCAGGCTTGAGACCCCTCCCGGGCCGCAGGGCTGCCCTGTGCCCCGGCGAGGCGGCCGGCCGGCGACATTTCAGGAGGCCGCTTGGCAGCCATTTTAGATCCTGCCCGCGCAGAGAGCGCTCCTGGCTGCCAAAAACTGCAGGCTCCCCGTGCCAAGACACTCTTGGCAGTGGAGATAAACTTTGTAGAGATACACAGTCCAGAAATATCTTATAATTACAAAGCACAGGGGGCAGAATGTTTTTACAATACAGCTGTGCTAATGTAAACATTTAATTTGGCAGCCTTCTCCACCCACTTTTCAATTAACCGGGTTTATGCAGATACTTTAGGTCTGTAATAAACTTTATTGCTACTTCTCTTAGAGTACAGTTTATGAAACACAGATTTGAGGGGCTTTTTTGGGGGGCTTTCCACCCATTTAGGAAAGCACACTGTGTGTGTTATGTCACCATGAAGGGGAAGTGTAGCTCTCTGTCTCAGAAATGCCACAGGCCTGGCTTAACTGAAACAATCGCTTTAGGGAAGAAAGAAAACGTGGGGGCCGTCTCCTTTGGCTTCTAAAGCATGCAAGAGGATATTAATAGAAAGAGGTAAAATCACTTATATAGCTACAAAAAGACACTTGTGTTGGTGATCATTAAAAAAGATAAATGTCCTGTGCAATGCATGAGACTGTTTCAGAGATAAATTCCCGATAACAGTTCCTACAGATATAATTATAATAATTGTGTGATCGCCGTGATAATTATTCTTATAGAGCGAAAGAAATAATTTTCTATCTAAAGTAGCATTCAACTGTTCAGCTCACAAAGCTAGTCAATAGATCCTATTCAGCTAATCTAAAAAATGGTGGAGGTCATAGAGTTTTAAAGCTAAATTTGGGCTTAATTGACATTGTAAAAAGGAAAATTTTTTTCCATGAAGAATGTGACATCATATTTCATGATATCTTTTTACACGCACATTGCTTACACATTTTGTGGATAAATTAGGGATACCATATGGACGGATAGTTTGGGTTTTTGAAGAGACAGAAAAAGATTTTCAACGCCTATTTTTCCTATCTGTCCATTTAGAAATTTCGCCTTCGTTATGGTTTTTAAAAATTAACCCCTATTCCTCTTGATGGTGGATCTTTCATATTAGAAAAGCATTTTCCTATTTTCCCTGAGGGCTCCTTTCGAGTCCCTCTTTTGGTCTGGCTCCATCAGTATTCAATCTATGGGATGTGACCACAAAGTAATTTCCAATCTGAAGTTGTATTTGGCTGTTCAGTTCCCTAAGCTCGTCAATAGGTCTCTTTTAACTATCCTGAGAGATGGCAGAGGTCAGAGAATTTTAAAGTTCTAGTCTCATTATTTTATCGTCTTGTTATGTTATGCCGCAATGGCTATTTTGCCATTGTATTGCCTTTATGCATTCCCCTTATCACAGATAAACAATGCATTTGCTGTCGCTTTTATTCTCTCAGATGTTTTACTTACTGAAAACAAAAATCAAGCAAAAAACATTTGATCGTCTCACTACTAAATGTGTGTGGTGTATATGTGTATGTGTATGTGTATGTGCAACACATCAATCTTATTTTCAAAATGCAATAATTGTAGATAATGCTTATTTACAAATTTTAAGCAGAGCTCGTTTTACTTGTTAGCAAGTGCATGGAAATCAGGACAGTACAGATTAAACTGTAAGCTACATGAGGGTGGGACTAAATCATGCTTTGTTCACCATTGCAGACTTGAGTTCCAGGGATGATCTCTGAACTATTGTAGGTACTGAATCCTATTTTCTTTTTTCAGGAAGCAAACAAATCGATATAGCTCATTAAGTGCAAGCTAGAGTCAGAAAATTGAGCATTAACCTTAAACACTGGTAGCTCATTATAAAGCATTCTTTCAGATTGTTTTGTCTTTCTTTGGGAAACTAATGCCCTTTGTCTCAGTTTCTTCATGAATAGACTATCCAACATAACATCATGTCTGCAGCTTAAGTGAATTCCCTAAATTATTGAGGGTAAATTGTGATACAAGGAGGTCATGATCTCATGCGAGAAAGCAATGTATAAGCAACCAACCAGAATGCAATGTTAAAATTCTATATTGGAGGTATAATCAAGATGGTGTGGACCTGAGAGGCAGCCTCCTTGAGTGGGAGAAAGTGTGGTTCAGAGAAGATGGGTAACATTCAAGTGCCTTGAAGATGAATTAGGAGTTTGTCTAGCATCAAAGAAGGGATATTCTAAGAGTAGAAGCCATATGGGCAGAAGCATAGAGACCTGTAATTGCGCAGCATTATCCCAGCAATTTCCAGAAGTGTGCTAGAGCTTAGGTATTGGGCAGTTGGGTAGAGATATAAAAAGGGGTAGGAGATAATGGTTTGTCTGGAGAATGTAGTGAGAGATGAAGCTAGGCTGGGCAGATGACAAAGAGCCTTGAAGGCTGTACTAAGGGATTTGCAGACTGTTTCAAGGAATAGGGAGCCGTAGATGTTTTGAGAAGGGAATAGATGAGATTCCAGCTGGTGGCATTATTGTCACGAGTCATGCGTGCTCACTAAGGGCTTGTGCAAAAGTGCAGGTAGAGACGAGGGAATGGACTTGAAAGGTAGAGTCTTGGCCAGCAACTGAATGGGAGAATTTCAGGGATGAGGCTACCAGCTGCTTGGGGAACTGAGTGAATATGGGCACCATTAATTGGAGTGTGGAGGAGGCTGAGAGTATGTAGAGATTGGATCTTAGCAACCGTAAAATGGACTTTGCAGTGAAAAAGACAGCTTAGAGCTAGATGTAGAGATTTGGAGTGGTCCACGAATGGGTAAATGTAAACATGAAGTGGGTTGAATTCACTCTGGGAAGGTAAAAAGCCAAGAAGGGGGTCTCCTTGGGGAGACTGTCTTAGATAGAGTGCTGACAGACGAGAAGAAGATTGTCCTAGAGATCGGAAAGAAAGCCCAGAAAGGGAGGCTCAGGAACAGGTAGAGATGGTGGCCTGAAGGATAAGGGAAGGAGAATTTTTTAAGTTGGGGGTGGTTATTGTCAAGAGTCAGTTGGGTAGGAGTCTGGGAAGGTCGAGGCAAACTGTGCTATAGAGAGAGAGTAATTTTGGAGTTAGAACACACCTAGACTTCTTGACTCTGAGAGCTGGCTTGGGACATGTAGATTATTATTTATCCATTTTAAACACTGGTCAGAGAGTATTGAGTTTTTGCACTTGCACTGTCCTCCACAGCATAACTTTACCAGAGCAGGTCCAGTCACACTGGGGTCCCAGGCTGCTTAAAGGGTGAATAGTCTGTGCCGACCTGAAGAAACCTCTGGTGGAAAACAATGGATTATATTTATTTGTCATCTCTCTCTTCTCCTCGTTCTGAGGAGGAAATGTGCGTTGTTTTTTCTCCATGTAATTTCACCACTGGCTACTACAGTTAAAGAAGCAGAAACCACTTAGAAATTTTAGTGTGTGTCTGGAGAAGGCATGAACCATTTCACAGAAAATAAAAGGAAATGTGGCCAACCAGTGAGCACACCCCTTTAATTGCTCTTACCAAGCCTTCAGACATGCCCCTAGGGGGGAAATTATGTTCCCCCGCCCTGGATTCACCCTGTTAGCAGCAACAGTAAGGAGCAATTTATTCACACAATCCCCTGTGCTCCCCTTCTCCCTGTGTGACTCCTCAGCTTAGCAGTAAAAGACTCAGAAAGTGGTGATATTATGTTAGTACACACAGATTATATTAGAAAGTATTGTATTATATTGAGCCAACTAGCTAAGTAAAAACAACAGCTCCCTGCAACAGCTCAGGGTGCAGATCTGTATCCTCCCGGGGTCTCCTAAAGAGTTTTAAAATATTTTTTAATGCCCGGAGCCTCCAAGTGCGCTAAAGTTCCCAGACTCAACATTCTGTTCGTGAACTTTGGAGTTTCCCCTGAACGAAAGTAAACGAGTAACACAAATGTACATGGCCCTCTCGGAAAGTAAACTGTCTGTAGGTATAATAGACTCAACCCGTCTTGACTTCCTCCCTCCAGTCCTTGCCCACCTAAGATGCTGCTTCACCCCTTTCTCAAGGAAGGACAGACGGGAGCAAATGAAGTTTCTGAAAGTAAAGTTGGATCTTGTTGAAGTCGATTAGGGTCTGGCAGACGAGTTCAGTTTATCAGGCCTTTAAAGTGGAAGGATGTACAGTGTAGCGGCTGTGACTTGCCAATTAGCTGGGCTTTCCCCACTGTTTCTGGTTTGGCAGGGATGAGGTGGTTCACCCGGCCGCATTGCTGCCTGCCAAGGACACATGGCCAGCTCCCGGCTTCCTGTCTTCCTCTTTGTATCCTGGCCTAGCCTTCCAGGGAACTGCCAAGACACCGTTGCCAAAAATCTTCCTTCAGAAAGGTCAAGTAACTTCAAGTCACCTGTGCCAATATTTGTGTTTTCTTTTGAGTCCTTCTGTATTCATCTTGGGGAAAAGTATATGTGGGAACATGCAGAGAGTGGAAACTGGGGGTCACTTTGGATCACTTGGACGAAGTGGTAGAACCCAAAGAATCCCTTGGCCAGTCAGGGTGTGATGTTTCTAGTAGAATTCTATTTAAAGCTCTGGGAAGTGTGATAGAGTTCAGAATGGTTCAATGTGGATTTGGATTGAGTTTGCTTTTTAGGGTTCACTATACACGTGTGATTTTTGGCTGAAGCTGGTTCCTGGTGTGTCACATGGCAGGGAGAGAGAGAAAAGTGGAGACTGGTCTTGGCTTAAGAGCTCCTTTTTTGTTTGTTTGTTATTTTAAGCCTTTATGGTCACATACTACTCCTTGCTTTCTAGTTTGGTGTCTGCGACCAAGGGTCCTGGTAAGCGACCTAAAGACAGTGCAGAAGAGTGTTACCTGGCACGTCTGTTGGAAGTCCATTCTCTTGGCTCCAGTGCCACTACATGGCATAGCCATTGAGCCTGGGTTGAAGAATCTACATTTTTAACCAGCATCTTGAATGATTCTGATGCTCACTGAAATTTAGGGGGCTGGATGTGTCCCTGAATGTGCAACGAAAAGAAGTCAGGTAGCTTTTATTTTCACCACACAGCCCATTGTCCCACGTGTGTCCTTTAATTGATCTTTTGGAGACCTAGAGCTTAATTGGACTCTTCAGATTGTACACTAACCCACAATGATGATGAATACTTTTCAGAAGATTGAAATGAAAAGATACTAATAATAGAAGAAATAATTGTCCCTTCTCTGAACCTTACATTTTAAGATTTTTTAATAAAGCTTTTTCCGTGACACAGAGAGCCACCAGAAGTTGTGTACTAAATAGGTCTGGGGGGCTTCCTCCGTGTAGCCCGCACTGAGAATGTTGCTTCTCGGAGGGGTGCAGTGTGATAGGCCCAGTGATACCTCTCACTGAAGTAAAGTTCAGTGTCTCTAATATTTCATAATGCAAAATAGTTTTCTTCTCTATCTTGAAAAAATACCATGTGAGGAATATGAAGCTCTTAAACTGCCCAGTACTGAGCCACATGCAAATGTCTGTGGCTGCTACCATTCAGTAGAAAAGATGTTGCATGTTCTGCCTATAGACTCATAGCCTTGTTGGGGAGGAATAATTACCCCTCCCTTCAAGGTTCCTCTAGCTGGACTAGGAATCGAAGTGACATGAGGCAGATTAACAGGAGAAAAATCAAATTTAATGGTGTACCTATAGGGAACCCACACAAATGTGGAAATTCCAAAGATGGTAAGCAACATGAGGCTAGTATGAGCTAAGGAGAAGAGTAGGGATCTGGGGATATAAAGGGGAGACAGAGCAGTAGCAGGAAGGTGAAAGGAGATGTTTGGAAAACAAAGGTTGTCTTATTATGCAGTAAGTTTCTTAGGTAAAGAGAATCTCTGTTAATAGCTCTCTTCCTGATACAAGAGAGTTGAGGGAGTGGTACAGAGCTTTTCCTGAATCTGTTGGGTTTGATTGCTCTTAACTCAAGATAACATTCGTGTCAACGTGGTCCATCTTGGGATGGCCTGCCCTGGGGGCCCTACAGTCCCAGTATTCTCTTTTGGCTTTTCATGTAAAATTGTCCATAGTATTTACTTCCTAAGTTCGGTTTAATTTTTCGTTGTGCCTTTTGTATCTTGTAATATGTTATTTTTAAATGTTGATAAGAATGATAGTCTTGAAACTTTTTTTTTGGTCTTTGGTCTGGAGCATTCTTAAAGATAGGCCCAGGTTACCTTTGTAATTTTACCATTTTTTTGTAAATTATTTCCAAAATTTGCTGGAAAGTTGCAGCCTGAGGACACCTCTGCCTTTCTGACATGACTAACAAACACTACACTAATTTGGAACACATGTTCTGTCAAAGTTTACCTATAGCCTTGGGTTCCAAATTTGCAACTTCAGCATCTTGCACTGAAAAGAAACAGCATATTTTTTTTTCTTGAACTCCCCCCTTGCCTCCCCTTGAACCATAGTCTTTTATAACAGTAATAAGGAAATGTGGTTATGGGTATAATTGCCATGAGGCAATTGTACCCTTGAGGACTGGCAGAATTTTTCTTTTCTATAGTCTGAGGACTGGGCTCCATCAAGAAGCTCCATTTGCAAATAACTCAATTAGAATAATAACAATGTCTTTATTTTTATGGCAACTTTCCCTATAGAGATCAAAGCACGTTAGAAACATCCTATCAGATTCATTGTCCTAATACCCAGTGGACTGGAATAAAAAAAGTTTTATTATAGCTCGTTTAAGATAGGTGATGGAGGCAGAGAGAGGTTAAGTGACATCCCAGAGGTCACAAAGAAACTCAGTAGGGGGACTGCAAGGAAAAATCAAGGTTTCCCTGTTACTCTGCAAGTTATCAAACCACATTCTTTCCTGGCCATTGTGAAGGATGAGAATAAAGCACAGCCTCTTTTTCGGATTGCAAAATAATGTAGGTGAAAGTGCTTTGAAAATTGTAAAGGTATTGTTGCTATCTTTATCACTTAGTACAAATGGAGGGTAAGAAAGAGCCTTATTGTCAATGCCTAGTTATTCTCATAGGACACAAATTTGCAAATTCAGGTTGATTGGGCTCAAATCATCAGTCTTCTTGATCATTAATGAAGGACTAATGAAAAATTACACTTATAACTTTAAATAAAATAACACCCTTAAGCATCTTATGGCTCCTCACAAGTCTTAAAAAATTCTGTGGGTTTGAAAACAAACTTTGAACAGATTGAGAAGTCAAAAATCGAAGTCGCTCTGGTTAAATAAACTGCCAGACATAAAACTTAACCAAGTACTCTGATTTTATTTTTTCTTTCTTTCGACCCCCCCCCCCCTTTTTTTTAAGTTTCCACTTTGAACTCCACAGTTCTCAGGGTGGGTGTGATGAATTGAGGCTCTATTTTTTTTTTTTTTTTTTTAAACTGGGAATATGAGAAGTGGGAGTAGAATGCTACTAATCTTCCACCCCGATTTCAGGGAGCCTTGGAGGACACATTCTCTGGGGAGGAGACACAATCAACTTGATATTCTTAATTACTATTGTTTGCTTTGTGATTAAAGGTGGCGTATTTTGGTGGAGGGCTCTTGGCTTCCCAAGTGTCCAGTGTGCCTGTGTTGCGGAGGGTCAGGAGTGGTGGCATTTCTTTCCTGGAAAAGAAATCCTCTTCCACTAACTAGGAGCTAAAAAATCAGAAGTGCCCTCAATTTTATCGTGCCTTCCCTTTTAACAAGAAAAATGAGAAGGTGGGCCAAGTACAAACACATGGGGTTTTAAGACAGTCTCTTTGATTTTCAGGGTTCTAGAGTGAGTTCTTTTTCCTTCCCTTTAACTCAAGTAAATGAAGCAATCCCCAGCTTATCATCCATCCTCTCTGTCTGTCTCCTAGGAAGAGTAATGCCCTTGAGACTTCGTCTCATCATCAGCGCACCTTTTGTTGTGTCTTAATGCTTAATGAATGCAAAGCCGAGAATGAATCCAGGTAAACAGGTGAACAGAAACTAAAGTTCAACCCATGTGAACCTGTCTGTGAAATAACATGGGAAGAAAATATCCATCTTGTAGGAGCACTTTTAGCCCTGCGAATGGACCAAGGAGATAAGTGTTATTCTCTACCAGCTGATTGAATCAGATCAATTTTATTCCAGTTCTGATAATTAGTGGGTGATATTAATAGAGAGTGTTCAGTTATTGCTTTGTTATTGTGAATGGATTTTTTTAAAGGAAAGTTTTCTTAAGCACCCCCTCCTTTTACTTTTAAATGGCCTCCCTGGATTCCAGGACATGCCCTCCCCCCATTGTATTTTGGTTTTCACAGAGTGACATAATGCCATAAAAAGTTCCAGCCCAGTGACAAGAAAGCTGAGCAGTGTTGTCACTTGAAAAACATATCGGAATGGGACCCTAATGTGAGGAGGACCCTTTGGCTTGGTGCCTAGACGTAGTACCCTAACCTTCGTATTCCAGGTGTGCGTGGAACCCAACTTCATTGCAGTAGCGAATATTGTTCAGTAAACAAACCCATACAAACAAGAGTGATGCATTAGCACAATCAGGCTCTGCCTATTTATAGTTTATATTTTCAAGCAAAAAAAAAAAATACAAGTTATCCTTTTTGGGGGAAATTATTTCTCTGTTTCATGTCCTTTTGGAACTGACTGGGTTTTGTACCCCATCTTTCTTTCATTGAAGTTTTCCTCAGATGTAGATTTTATACCCTGGAGTTCCTTAGACATAGGTAGGTACAGATTTTTTTTTTTTGGTACAGATTTTTTTGCTACAAAAATCTAACATTCTGTCAACAAGATGCAGAAAGACAAGCATACTTTTCTTATAAAGAGCTGTGGCTCTTTATTTCATTTCTTAAACCATGTCACAGGCAAAAGAAGGGCTGTGAGCCTCTGACAGGGGACAGAGCTGTCAGGTCAGGGTTGGAAGCTGTAACATCAAACCTTGCCTGGAATGTCCTTCACCTCTTCTAGCCACCGAACGGTCCTATGAAGTCTAGTGGTCTCAGTCCAATTCTTGGGGCAAAGAGACACCACGGTCAACACGTTTTATACCCGTTTCGGTATCCTCAGTCAACACGCCAGGGTTGAAGTAGGTCTGGGAGAATACAGTGTCCTTCCAGGCCAGGCGAAGCACCCTGTGATGTCCGGGGGATATCACACTTGGAGATCTAACCTCTCGGGGTGGGAATGGGTAGAGAAAGTGGTGTTGAGGTGGTACAAACTATCTCCAGCATTAAAAAAAGAATTAACTTTTTCCCTGTTATTCTGTTGCATTTTGTCTGCTGTGCCATTTGCAAGAGGAGATTTTGTGTTTATTGGCTTCCAACCAAATCTTCAAATACGTTGTTTGAAGGTGGAGATGAGTCGTCTCTTCTAATCTCTACCAGCCTATGTCTTGGAAGGTGCCTCTTTAAACCAATTTCTGGGCCAAGTATATCTATCGTAATTGCAGTTATCTGTTTAAAATAATGTAAACAATTCAGTTTCACTTGTTGTGTCTTGTCTTTAACTGATTATATATTCCTATGTGATGGTTCTTAAGTCACAGAATCCACATAATAGAGTACATTGAAAGAACTGGCGATATTTTCTTATTGCCTTTTTTTGGACTTCAATTTGTAATTAAAGTTTACATTTAGAATAATATACGCACAGTAAAAAACTGGTTAAAGTTTAGAGCCCATTTCTATCTGGCGTTATGCTTCCTGCCTATCCCCCCATTACAAGAGACACTGAACACTTAAAAAACACTTCGGATTTTTAAGGTTGGTGCAACATGTCTTCCATCATATTCTAGAGGTTATCTTCTGGTATGTCCATCACACTAAAATTTTCTTGTTGGAAATCAAAGGGAAGGGGGGAGTGCAAAAAGTGGAAATTATGGCTAGACTTCCTTCATGATCACTTTATGCCTATTTAGACTATAACCCATTTTCTTTTTTCAATAAATATGTAGTGTTACTTCCTTCTTATGGGGCCGTTATCAAGCACACTGTTAAGATATCAATTCAGTCCGTATCATTTGCATTTGTGATTCTAAAGTTTTGACACGATGAGTTCATATACTTCTTAATGCATACGTTTGTCAGTATTTCTATGTTGTCTCTTATTTGTGGAGTATTCTAGTAAAGCATTGCAAATTAGAGTTCTGATAGAAGAAAATACTTTTTTTCTACTGTCATTTAATGAATTTGCCGATGTGAAAATGCTGGATGTCAAATGAGGTCTTGTGAATGATTTCTTAGGAGAGACAGAGTAATGTCGAAATTATTTCTCTTTTCAAGTATGTATTATCCTTATGTTGATGTATATCGGTGCGTAGTTCAGGCAGTTCGATTATCCCTATGCGATATTGGTAGCTATTCAGAAAACTTATAAGCAATTCAAAGTCGTCTGTGTCATGAGATATATAGTATTTATAGTGTTGCATAGTGTTCTATAAAAATGATCGGGCTCAGTTTATCCAGTCAAGAGGTAGATAGTCATGTTTGCAGAAAGGTCATTTACGCAGGAAAAAACCCAGGTACCATGTGAATTGTTGGATAGAGAGACTAACTACGGGATGATAAAAAGGAGAAGTGGTAAACATGGATGAGTGTGTGGGATTATCTGATCTCTGGAGGAGATGTATTTAGAGCTTGTCACTGAAAAATCTAAATAATTAGTCTTTATTTTTAAGTCTTGTTATAAAAGACTTTGGGATATAGGATTTCATACTTAGTACTGAATGGTGACAGTGCTTTCTCACCTTTTTTTATGAGAATCTAAGAATTACTTGGAATTTATTAAATTCTACATGGTGTTATACTTAATCTGTCTAATACTCTTAACTCTATTACCTGACATACATTTTGGAGTGATGAACATGTCAAACTTCAGCAAGCACATATATCTGTCAGGGTCCAGGAAAATAGAGTTTCTACCAGAGAGTGTCCAATAGAAAGACTTTTATGAGGGCAGGGTGGGAGGAAGTTAGAATGATGTTAGAACAGGTAAACACCAACTAGGCAGTGAGGTCACCCAGCTACTAGCACCAGCAAGAGCTCCCTACTTGAACTTGGGCTGGAGGGGGAAAGGGAGAAGTTGGTGTTACCACAGTCCTTGAGCCACATCCATCTGAGGGGTGTGGGGACCACAGAGAGAAGGACCCGTCCAGTGAAAACTAGAACCACAAAGGATTCCTGGCCACCACTTGGAGAGACCTGTCAAAGCAGAGAGAGGAAATACTTCCCCTCTCCTTTCTTCTTGCCCTCTGATTTCCCAAACTCCCAGCTGTGCTCCCCATTGGTTTGGACCTGGCCCAAAGCCAGTTGTTAACAGAATTGGGGAATGTAGTTTGCAGGAAAAGAGTGAAGGATGGCTCTGAGGACAAGTTACCACTACTTGGCAATTCTGATTTTTGAGGTGGGGCAGAGAGATGGAATTGAGGTGTAAGGTTCAAAGCATTCATTTCACGTGAGGGACTGAGTTTGCATGATATTATTGAAAGGCTTATCACGCTAGTTTTTCTTAGTGGCATCAAATAACTAATTTTTTTTATCCTACCAGAACATTTCGTTTATGATTTGTCATTATACATTATTGTTTGATGCTTTTGAAAATTCTCCATAATTCTTTTTTTTTGTTAATTTTCAAATTTTAACATCCTTTAAATGTCAGGAAGAGTTTGATCTTTTCTAATTAGAACAAATCTTGAAAATCAGAAACAGCAGGTGACAGTCTCAATCGTTCTGTTGGCGGTTTTCTCTGACAGGGAATCATAGATGACCTCACCTTCCCCTCTTCCTTCTTCTGGACATACTGAGAATGGACAAGGGAAGTTCAACAGCTCTTGTCATCAAGCACTGCCTACAATGTGGAAATGATGATGTGGATTCTTGGTTCTTCTGTGACTTCTTTGCAGGCTTGATATGTAGCATACTTTGTTTTTTGATTGGAATGTAAGTCATTCTTGAAATGGCAGCATAATAATCAATTTGCAAAATTGAACATTAGCCTTATGTAACGTATGTGCAGTAAAAATAATCTTTATAAGCCTGGGAGATGAGTCTGCAGTAAAAAACTTGAAGTTGGTCTGTGTTAAAGTTTTGTCACATCTGGAAGGCATTTGATGTATAAAATTACATAGGTTCGATACCATTCAGGGTTAAGACATATGGATGGGACATTATGCAGACACTGGTTCTTTTTCATACTGTTTAGACTTAGCTTAGAGATTTTTAATCATAAGGCGTGCACTTGAATCTCCGTTAAAGATAAACTGAGCAAAATGACAAAATGGAAGGAATTTTGAACACATGGTACATGGCTCTGCCACCGTATAGTCTTGGTTCCCTTCTTTAAAATGGATATATAGTAAGTGGACAGACCTCACATACTTCTTTTCTTATATCCCCAAGAGCCGTAGTCATGAACAGCAGATTCTGTGGTAGGCTTCTCTAACAGTCTCTTTATTATTCTTGGTTAAAATAACCTTTATTTTTAGCTTTCCTTAGAATATTGCCAGATTATAACAAATCTTCATATTTCTTTTGGGTTATAAACTTTCCAGAGTTCTTTCAAATGTATTATTCTACTTATTAGAATAATCTTCACCTTACCTTAGAAAAAATGTAAAATCAGGGGCACCTGGATGCCTCAGTTGGCTGAGTGTCCCGACTCTTGATTTCAGCTCAGGTCATGGTCGCAGGGTCGTGAGATCGAGCCCTGCATCAGGCATGGACTCTGAGAGTTCACGGCTTCTGCATACGCCTGCTTCTTTCTTTCCCCCTCAGGGAAAAAATAATCATATTAGCCCAGGGTTTTTGGCTTGTTTTTATTTCATCAATAAAATCAAATGACATTCCGCTCACAATTTTATTGGGCAGGAAGAAATTACTATCTCCTCATTTGTTTCCTCGTTTTATCCTTTTTATAAAATGTTCACTCACATGATGTATTATTCAAATAGTCTTATTCCTGGTAAATTAGCTTTTGCCCTGGAAACATAGGGACAGAACTTCTTTGAACCATTTATCAAGGAACTGTGAGGACACTGAATACCATTCCGCTGTCTGCCACACAGCATGCTTCCTGTTTCGTCATGTGACTTCTCTCATTTTTTCCTCCAATTTTGTGATAAAGTTATTTTATAAACAATAGCAATACTGAATGTCTGACCTGCAAATCTGCCTTCCTGTGGTGGGAAGTGTATTAATTTTGTCTTACTCTATTTTTTCTGGTAATTATTATACACCTCTGGATTAAATACACACATTTATTTTTGTATGAATATATCACCACAGATTTAAGAGCCATGATTTAATAATAAGGCAAAGTCTGGTTATTCATCATATATAACCAATAAGGTAGATGAAAAACCCATTCAGTTTCTTTTCTGTAAGCTCACATGATGATCTAATTGTAAATATTTTAATGATTTAGCAAAGTATCTTTTCACCTGGCATAATGGAGAAGTCTAGTCAAGTAAAAATTTTCTTTTTAGCAACTCGTGCCTAGGATCAAATGAGCACTTTTCAAATAAAAATGTGACTTTGGGTCTGTGTCTGAATCAGTTGCTTAAATTTGTTTTTGTATAGAAGTTCTTAAAAAAAAAAAAGAATATGTGTAGGATAATCATCAGACAAGTATAGTTATTATTGGCATTACTTCAATTAATTATAATTTGAGGAAGATAGAAAATGGCTTAAGTTAGAGCAGCCATCAAGGTCTTGTCCACTGTAAAATAGTGGTCATTTATTCAACAAATGTTGTTTGAGCACCTAAATAATATGAGGCATTTTGCTTAGTGAAAAAGACTTCCATGTATCTTGGGCCCCTAGGTGGCTCAGTCAGTTAAGCATCTGCCTTCTGCTCAGGTCATGGTCTCAGGGTCCTGGGATGGAGTCCTGTATCATCAGACTCCCTGCCTCTCCCTCTGCCTCTGCCCGTCCCCACCTGCTCACTCTCTGTGCTCTCTCAAATTAAAAAAAGAAAAAAAAAAGAAAAGATTTCTGTGTATCTTGACCCCATGAATTTTATGATGTAGCAAACGGGCTGGACACTAACGTGACCCTTTAATTGCTAGTGCTGTTAGAGTTTTCAAAGGGAAATGTGGAATGAAAACAGAGGAGGACCAGTTAGGTGAGGTTTTGGCGGGCAAGGAGTGAAGGTGGTAAATTAGACCTCAAAGTATATTTAAAAATATACGTTAGCCTTTCTCTACAAATCCTTGTGCATATTTTCACTGTTGTATGAAGTTATTTTTCCCCCTCTTATTTCTGTTGTAAATGACTAAGGGTAAAAACTCGTGTCTTTTCGTCGTCGTCCAGTTTTAAATGGTCCGGCCACTTGAAAACCGAGGCATGGGTGCTTCGCTCAGGGTCGGAGTACAAGTGGTTGGCAGTTACTGAATGGGACACAGGCATTCTGAGTCTCGAAACAGTCCGGAGAAAACACAGCCCGCTCCCTGAGAAGAAAAATTGCCAATGAAATATTAAGAGGTCTTGTATCTGGTTTTGATCTAGGTATACAATATGATAGCAAGTTTTGGAGAAATACATGGAAAGGCATAGCACGAAGGGGCCGTGTGTCCCCAGGACTGTGGCATGTGTGGGATTTAGGCTGATCCATGGAGACCCGTGGACAAAATAAAATAAGAAAGTCCTTGTGTCGACCAGTGTAACAAGTGCTCCTTGGGGCTTTGGGGGTATGAGAGCATTTACTCGTCCATGTTTTCCTTTTAAGAACAAATCTAAGACTCATATGATCCTAAACGTTGCATTTGGTTTATATTGAAATTTTGCATTGATTTTTTTCAGTTTGCTTCCATAATTATGTTCTTGGGTCTGATGGCATTCTGGTTCTCATTTTCAAATTCATATTTCACCAGCATTCTCTTTGCACTACATACCTTACTATAAAATGCAGGTTTCTTGGTTTCCAAGAAAAAAAGAAAGGATATTGCATAGAATAGCTGAAATCCACAATGTCTCCCAGATGGGAAAGACAGAACATTCGTCTCATCTTTTCCTACTGGATCTGGCCGGGCTTTGGAAAGTACTTCATTATTTTCATATGGCAAAACGTATTGGCCAGTTGTTCCTTAAAGTACATAGTGGCGTGTTCATCTAATATTATGAGATATGGGCAGCATTTATGAAAGATTATAAATCTTACAACTCTCTTCAGAAACTTAAAATACAGCTGGAGATGTTTTGCTTCCAACAAACATGCAATCTTCATAAAATTGGAAAAGAAATGTTTTGAATAAATAATGTCTTGGTTTATTTCTCTCTAGTGCAAGAACTATTTTTTTAGTCAAAATCATGCCATAAGACTCCTCCCTCCACTACACTAACACCCTTGCCTCTGTATTTATATATTTTCCTGGTGCATTAAAAATTTTTTTAAGGATGCCAGATTGCTTTGCCTTGTTTTTAAAGATAGAAAACTGGATTTGCTCCCAGGGACTCTTCCCTAACTAGGCCAGTTTAAAAAACTAAACAGGGATTGAGTCAGTTAATTAATTTTAATGAGATTACAAATCAAAAACATATTACGCAATCTTGATTTAATTACCACATTTTATTTACTTAATTGAAAACACGCTGTAGAAACTTTGCAGTCTTGACAATGATCAGTATGGTGTCTTTGCGTTCTATAGGGTAAAGGCTTAGAAAGTAAGAAGTGTAGATGATCCTGGTTGTGACCTTTGGTTCACTCAAGTCCCGGATCAGTGAAGAGTCATTGAACTTAATCTTAGGCCAGCAAGGTCAGATACGATTATCCCTGCTTTCATTTGTGAGGTTTTGGTGCTAGTTAATGAGGCGGTGCAAACTCCTGGTCAGAGATATTGACAGGTTTAACACTTTCTGTGCAGTGGTCACTAGTCCCCTCCTGTGAACAGGTTTCATTTTCTCACATATGGGCACGTGATTTTTTTTCCCCCTTAAATTTCAGTGGCCTCTGTTTTTCGGCCAATTCCTCGTGGACAAATTTTTGTCTTGAGCCCAAGTAAATCCTTATTTTAATCCTTGAGATATGATGCTTTGAACCTAATCACGCTGTTAAACCGAAAAAAAGTGACTCTTTAAAAGAAAGTTTAAAAATAGAACTTAGTGGAATGTGTAGGAATAAGAAGGAGAGGATAGATTACATGTCTATGCTCTTGTTTCATATTTTCTTTGGTTAAGCTAATTTATCTTTAAGGACCGTCAATATAGCAACCTCTTTTAAAACTATGAGCTTTGCTGTATTCAACAGATATTTAAAAATCTGTGTTAGCCAATGAAAAGGAAGATCTGAAGGGCCTTTAGATGGGAAGTGATACAGATTAAAAAGCATGATTAGGAATACATAAGAAGCCATGTTTCCAGAATAGGATTTTGCTTTTGCCAAACATATTCAGGGAGGTTTGATTTCTCTTCGCACTCAGACACAGGAAGGGGACACGGATTCAGTAAAAACATATCAAGGACTCCATTAACGAAGTGAGAGAGTTAATGGTTTCCATGGACATGTGGTTAAGCAAGTTTTGCAACAAAGAGGATTCCATATAGTGCAATGTCCTATTGAGGAGAGGGAGAGACAGAAGCTAGAGAGAGACAGGGGAAGGAGGAGAGAGAGAGGGAGAACTAGTAGGCATTTTGCTACATATCGACATGCTTGTGAGAGACAAGGAAAGCACTCGGTGTTCCTATGTTCATTTTGCGTGTGTGTTATTCTAATAAACATTTAATAGAGGAAAAAGAAAATATTGTAAAACTATAGTTTTGTGTCACCCCAATTGATGAAGTAGTTCTCCATTAAAACTGAAGCTGTGTGGCATTTTAACTGTGCCCGAGAAAACGACGGTGGATTATGTCATCAGGATTGCAATTATGTGAAGCTAAGGCACTGTAAATCCCAGGGAAGCAGTCATTGGGAAAGTAAACTGCCAAGAGTGAGGCACAACCCTTGAGCAGAAGGAAGTGGGAGAGGGTGAGAGAAGTTTGCCTTGGGAGAAGAGCTTTCTTCCCTTCCCCTTTAAAAAGGTGTGTGGTTTGTCTTATTTTTGTGTGTTCCTATCACCAAAAGCATTCCCTCAGGGTTTTGTTTGGTCCTTACATCCTGACTTTTCTCCTTCTTAAGTGATTATTTCTGGCATGCTATATATTTAATTCGTAAAAATATATTATTTTACTGTGTTGGTAATTAATGCTTAGGAGAAAGAAGAGGGCCATTGCAAGTCTTTAAAAAAAAAAATCTCATGGTATTCTTTAGTTGACAATGGACTATTTCTTTACCTGCTTAAAGCAAAAGTATATGACAAAGGGGCCCTTTATCACATGATGACTAATTTTAGTTCTAGCGAGAGGCTATCTGTAGGTTAACAGGTTACAGTGTGGGTTTCATTTACTCTTCTGATATCCCTTGATATAAAAGCCATATTGTTATAGAATCATAGAATTTTAGAGCTAGAAGGGACCTGACAAATTACATTCTTCAGTCCCTTCTTTGCACCGACATGACTGTAAATTAAAATCGTGCCTCTCAAATTTAGTTTTTCTGTTGATACTCCAGTCATGGTGCCAGAAAATGAAATGAATTCCTGAAATAGGTTTCATCTAGGAGTAGAAAGACAGCTTATGTATAAAGGCCATTAAAAACTTCTTGGCCTTCTGCTTGGAAACTTGGGGGCCGCTTCTAGACCTTTACCAGACATTTCTTCCCTTTGGAGGAGAGACCCCAAAATTAATTTCTGACTCAAAATAGTCTCTCTTATCTACCCCCTTCCGTTTCTAAATATTCCTTCTGGAGGTAAGAGAGGCAGAACCGAGCCTGAACATCAGACCAGGACTAGTACACCTCATCTTCCCAGTCCCCCTCTTCTTTTTTTTTTTGCCACAAAAGCTGTGTCTGTTTGACTTCTAATGTGTGTTTCTTCACTGAAGGGCATGCCTAGTCTTTCGTCTTTGTACACTCCTGGGCTTTTTTATAGACCACTTGCATCCCTGCCTCCATGTATTTCAGAATTTAAAATAGGGATGACTTCGATGTGGAGGATTTTGGGGAGAAAAAAAGGGGGGACAGAGTGTGTAAAGACTTGGAGGCATCAGATGTAGCTGACACATGGGGAACCGGAAGGCTAAGATATGACCCAGAAGTTGGTAAAGACCAGAGGGGTGTGGAATGGGATACTGAAAAAATTTGGAGATTTTCCTCTGGTACTTAGAATACATGTCAGGGTTTTAGCAGTGAAGTAGCTTCATCAGTTTGGAGTTTTAAAAAGATCATGTTGGTAGCAGAGTGGAATTATGTACTACCGTAATATGAGGTGTGTTCATTTTTTAGGGCCCTGTTCCTAAGGTCCCTTCCCTCTGATACTGTCTATAAAACATCCTTGGTCATCCTTCTTAGGAAGAACCAACTGCTTGTTGATCTTCATACATACTCATTAATAACACCTATCACAGTGTATTACATTTTATTTGTACATTTATTTCTCTTTGGGCAGCCTCTGATCTCTAGAAGGCATAGAATGTATATTCTTCTTCTTCTTCTTTTTTTTATTTTATTAATATTTTTTCCCATAACCCAGCAACCCTAACCCTCCCCCCCAGTATATTCTTCTTCTTAAAACAGTATGTTAAGGTTCATTATTATAAATGAGTTGGACATTTAATAAGAATTTATTGAGAACTGGGGTGCCTGGGTGGCTCAGTCGTTAAGCCTCTGCCTTTGGCTCAGGTCATGATGCCAGAGTTCCGGGATCGAGCCCCGCATGGGGCTGCCTGTTTGGGGGGCGGGGAGCCTGCTTCTCCCTGTCTCACTCCTCCTGCTTGTGTTCCCTCTCTAGTTGTGTTTCTCTCTGTCAAATAAATAAATAAATAAAATCTTTAAAGAAAATTTATTGAGAGCCTGTTATGTCCCAAACATCAACATCTGGACTGTTGAAGGTATTCCATGAATCTTACTGATTCACATTTAACTGATGCTTACAGTAGTGACCTTCAAAAGACTCAGTTTTGATGGTCTGCACCCATCAGATAATTGAGTTCACCTACCTCAGAAAGTACTCAATAACAAACATTTAAGTGGTTACTGTTTGTTTATTATCTTACCTATTTAACAAACATTTTATTGGACTTCCATTAGATCATTAGTAAAACATTAGAATTCTTTTTTTTTTTTGCAGAGAGTTTCCAGACTAAATTTGATTTAGAGTTGTCCTCTTTTTTAAAAGCATCAATTACTGTATAGATTTTAATAATAATTGTTTCCAACTTAGAGTGAAAGGATAGCTATAGGCTTTTAAAATTTATGAAAAAGGTATTGAATGTATTGGTAAAAGGTAAGAAGGAGGAGGGAAATTATGGGAAGGTCAAGTTCCCAGAAACGTTTAATCTTCTGAAAGATCACTTGGCTGTACATGATTTTAAGATTGCATCATAACCTCTCGAGAGGCAGTGTGTCTGAAGGGGTGGCCCATACAGAGAACATATGTTTTCATAGTTGCCATGTAACTTTGGACAAGCCATTTCAGCCACTTAAATATTCCAGAGTCTTTCATAAAACTGGGTCAGGAGGGAAAGTGGCCATTCTTTAGGGAAAGTTTAGATATTAGAAGAACCATAGTATGCCAGCTGCTTTTTAAAGGGAGTACACAAAATGGTTGAAGAAAAGTTGATAAGGGTCATGTGAGGATGTGAACCTTTTCTTATTCCTGGGGGTGGAGGAATACATTATTTTAAAAAGCAGTAACTTAGAAATAGCTTCATTAACTATTTTCTTCCAAGACAAAGACATACATGTTTAATTCACGCTATTAAAACATAAAGAATGGGGTAAGAAGAGATTTTTATAAGTACATAATACAAATTATTTCAGCTCTACATTATGTCCATTGTAGTCAGAAATATGGAAGATGTAGATTGGGATCAAGGAAGAGAAAATAAAATGTGGAGGGAATGATGGAGGACTGGTTTAGGTGAGTGCCTTCAACTTCTGTTCCCTCATCTTTCTCTTCACTCTGTCCAGATTGTCCTAGACTCAAGACCCAGTATGCTGGGCAACTCCACCCCCATTCTTACCAGCCTCGTTCTACACAGACTTCCGTCTTCTGGAAGGTAATCTTCATTAGATGGCTGGTATCTACTGTCTTTTGAGTACGAGATCTCTTTGGAAGATCCTTGGAAGTATGTGTCCTTCATGTGTCTCCTTCATGTTCAGGTGATTTACCATAGATCATTTTATTTTATTTTATTTTATTTTATTTTATTTTATTTTATTTTATTTTATTTCTAAGATTTTATTTATGTATTTGACACCTACGTAAATGAGCTTGAGCAGGAGCACAAGCAGGGAGAGCAGAGGGAGAGGGAGAAGCAGGCTCCCTGCTGTGGGCTCCATCCCAGGACCCTGGGATCATGCCTGAGCCCCTAGGGCAGATGCTCAACGGAAAGCCCTGTCCACACATCATTTTAGACACTTGCCCTGGGATGGGCAGAATTTAGTCATATCCCCTTTCTCCCTTTCTTCCTGAGAGTCAGTCTGTTAAATATACTAATCATTCTTTGATCGTGATCTCTGTGCTTGATATCTTTCATTCACTGATCGTATACGATACGTCTGACCAGTTCATGATGGCTTACATGATTAAAAACTGCAACAATTCCACGAGGTAGACAGTCTTACTCTTGTAAAAATCAAGACCATAAGGCTCTAAGAGTTAAGTAAGTGTGCACAGAATCACTCTACTAGTGAGGAACGGTGTTTCAATTCATGATACCATATGAAGTACTCACAGACACACACACAGGACTTCAGCAAACGATAGAAGTAGTTGAAGAAAACCTTTGGGTGTAGAGTCACGTGACGTGGGCGGTGAATTGGAAGGGCTTCTGATGTGATCTGAATAATTCCTTCTCTGAAGCTAACCACAATCACAATTCATTTCGGTTTCTCTGCCAACTATGCCTCCCTGGTTACTTCCTTTCTAACAGTTGGAATTAAGTGACCAGCATAAGGTGCCATAAGAGTTAAGAGTAGATTATAGTGTTAGAATTTACGGTCTGAAGAGTAAATGCTAACTTGCTCCCTCCCTGAGGGTGCCCTCTTCTAATTTTGGGGGATCTAGTATATGTTCTTTTACTTCATGAAAAGGCACAGACTTTGGAATATGATGGAAAAGCTGCCACTGTGTGCCAGATCATTTTAGAAAGTGGAATTCTTATTAAACGCAAGTGTGTGACTCAAACGTAGTGTCTACTTCAGTTTTCCCTCCAACGCTTGTGGGTTTTTTTTTTTAAAGTAATTATATTGTTTTCAAATGAAGAGGTTGGCGAGCAGTTGTTGGAAATGGGGGAAGGGGTAATTTGTAACAGAAAAGAAAAGGGTTTCCCAATGGGATGTGGTGGTAACAGGGGGTGCCATTGTTTTAGCTGAATAGTTTCTTCAGGATAGAAGAGACATTCATTCTTTAATTGACCCAAGTTTTAGCAGCCAGATGTTGGGAAGGAATTTTGTGGTGCCCTTTTGAAATTGATTCAAGTAAACATGCACGGCTCACGGAGAGTCCACAACCCCTGTCCCCCGAGGACAACCTCAGCCCGCCTCACGTGGTGTCAGCAGGAAGGTGGCGTTAGCCACCCTGGACGGATGAATGTCCAGATCTCCATAAATGTCGAGTAACTTTAGAAGGCAAAAGAGAATATGAAGAAGCTCTCTGTCCAGTGGATGTGTTAATAATAATACTAATAAGTAGGAACTCCTCAAAATGTTAGAGTCACTTGAGAAATCAAACTGGAACGTGGTATCAGTATTGAAGGACATTTGTGAGAGGAACTTGAGGCAGAAATAGGTGGAGCTGTAGCAAAATCATGTCATTTATCATTTTTATGTAACTGTCAGACTCCATACCTGGAAAGTAGCCAATGTTATACCGTCTTTTGTAGGAATGTAGAAAGAGAAGGATTGAACTTCTGAGTCGTGAGTCACTGAGTTTTGCCTCAATTGCAGAAGAAGAAGAGAGTTCACGAGAGATAAGAGACAAGCATTGTAGAGATCCCAACTCTGACACTCTCTACGAGACAACTGGTTGGAACTCAGACTCCAGAGTAGCCCCTACCAGTTTCTTTACTTCTGTTTTGGGAAATCAGAAATCATTTGGAGGCTAATGTGGGAATCACTAAATATATTTAAGAAGATTTCATGAAAGCTGTTCTGGAGGAAAAAAAAAAGACAAAGGAATAGGATGGAGAGGTAGAATTCCGATCTCAGCATTAAATCTAGTTAGCGGGCATGGGGCAAAGTGCAAAGATGAATAACCAAGTACTGTACAGAAAGAGACGAAGAGGATCCCCTTGCATTTAACAGTAGAAGCAGCAATTGCATTATGCTGATCAATTACACGGAAGGACTTAATGACCGTGCTGGAAAAAAACAACCTAAGACTCTTCTGCTTCAATGAGACTCGATTCCTGTCTTGGCTTAGGTACCATGGCACGATTTCAGGGAAGAGACTTATCTGTGGCCACCTATCAGATTTTCTTGAAATTCACTATCAAGTTCAAAACTGCCTTTCCTCAGGCACACGGAGAAGGCTGCTGAATCTGAGCCCTCCATCCCTCTGGCATTTACTGAAAGCCCAGTGCGTTCACGGCACACCGCGCACCGAGAAAGACACAAAAGAGGTAGAGAGAATCTCTGTCCCTGCTTGGGAGCATGCAGTTTAGTTGGGGAGACAAAACTTAAATACTAGAGCCAATAAAAGAAGATTAAGAAGCAACCTGCAAGGAAGTGTATAATCATACGGGGCCGATGACACAGATAAGTGCCAAGGGGAGGTAGAGGAAAGAGGAATGAGGAAGACACAACAGTGCTAGATTAGCTGGGAAAGGCGTGTTGCCTAGCCATAGTATAGCTCTCTGCTGCTTTCTGCACAAAGCATTGATGAAAAATAACGTGGGTAGGAAATGCAGTGGGACTACTACATTGATCTTGTTCTCCTTATCTGCAGTCTGTCTATCACAGATGAAAATTAAATTGATCCAACAGTTTGCTCTCCACAAAACTATGTTGGTTTCTACCTAGTAATTTATGCTTTTCTTAGTGTTTGCAAATCGATTGCTGTTATGGGATGCAGACAAATCTGGGCCTGGATCCAGCGGGTTGGGGGATTATGGGAGTGCGTATGTGCGTACGCACTTGAAATCCTGGAAAAAACGGACTCTCGTTTCTGTGTATTTCACTCATCGCATAAAAACATTTTCAGGTTCTTAAAAGCATGTTTAATTACACGCGGATTGCATTTTTAGGGGATGTATCTGCTTTATTTCATATTGCTTCTGACAGGCCCAACCTCCAACCCGCCTTTCGAGGTTTTGGAGGCAGACCTTTTGTTTCAGAAAAGCCTTGCTCCATTCCGAGGCTGTGATAGATCTCTACTTTTTCCTTTTCCTTTTGACACAGAAGTATGTGTGGACATTCATCTAGCTTGATAAATAAAGTGTTGCTGCTGAGAGACCTGGGAAAGCATATTTTATTTAAACACACTCAGCTCCATTGTTGCATCTTAATTTTTTTTTTTAAGTCCTTCTGAGGATTGTGAAATTCGTTCAAAACAAATTAAAAAGAAAACATTTTCTGTGATTTCTTTATAGATTCTGGACAATCAGGAAGTCCAAGCCACAATGATCCTGCCAAGAATCCTCCAGGTAAATATATGCTCGAAGACGTTTGCAATCTAACATTGTCGGAGAACAAAGGTACCACTGTATAGATAAACACCCCATGATTGGTCAGCTGCCTATTTTTCTCTGGCAAGCTGGTATGATCAGGACGAGATGTGATTTTGTGTAGGCCCTTCACGGGGGCACATACTTCTAAATGGGCGTCATCTGTATTTACCTGACCACCGCCATTTTAATTTTTGTTGCTGTTTTTTTTTCAAAAGTGAACGTGCATTGTTCAGGTGCTAAAAGTCCTTGGTGCTTAAAAAGCCGAAAACCCACTTCATCATTCTTTTTAAAATGCACAAGAAAAAGTAAAAATTTCCCTACTCTTATTATAGTTTATTGACTCTCACTACTTTAAAAGGAGTGTTGTGTTAGTGGTTGGTTATGCATTCAGTGAAGAATTCTTTGCAAACGAGTTTTTATTCCGTAAAGTTTTTATTGGATTCCGAGAATCAGGAAACACTGAGAGTAGGACTTTGCCTTCGGTATAATGTATGCCGGATACCCTCTTTATGTTCACAAGTTGTTCCAGATCTGAAAATGGGCTTTAATAACTTGGCTGTCTTCAGAGTTTTGTTGCTTCTAAACCTTTTGATTTAAGAGTACTCTGTGGTGTTTCCTCCTGACATAAAACTTGTGCAAAGAAGAATTTCTAATATTTCGTTATCAGAAGAATCTCATTTGTACCTGTAGCTTGGGTAAAAGACTGCCCTAAGGATAAACCAATAAAAACAAAACAAATTGAACACAAAAATCCAAACTCACCACACATGCCCTCTACCTCCCAAGATAATCTGATCTGGTTATTTTCACTGAAAATAAACCAAAGCCTTTTTGAAAGGAGATAATAAAAGTTTTGTCAGGTAGACTTAGTTTTAGGTCCTTAATTACTTGACCTACCTTGTCATAAGGCTTTGCTACTGTGAGGTTGAACTATCTAAAGAAACCCAAACTGTAAAAAAAATATGTCAGACCACTCTTTAATTTTAAAATGATGTTAGAGGGACGCCTGGGTGGCTCAGTTGGTTAAGCGACTGCCTTGGGCCCAGGTCATGATCCTGGAGACCGGGGATCGAGTCCCACATCGGACTCCCTGCTCGGCAGGAAGCCTGCTTCTCCCTCTCTCACTCCCCCTGCTTGTGTTCCCTCTCTGGCTGTGTCTCTCTCTGTCAAATAAATAAAATCTTTAAAATGATGTTGGAGTGATACAGCAAGTAAATATGCAAGTAAAATGCAAAGTCAAGGCAATATAGTTTTTCTTTCTGAGTCTTTCTTTCTGTATTTTGTTGTAGAAACCCTTACTGTTCAGCAAAAGCAACAGATACTTAAAAGATTCAGTTTTAATTAAATATAGATTGAAAAATGTATGTTGATTTGTTCCTACTTTTATAAAAATCACTCAAAATTAATACAGATTGATAACAAAACATGGAAAAAACAGAACAATTTTAAATATAATTCCTGGTTAAATTTATTACTTTATTTTTTGTGTTGGTGAGAGGGTAGAATCAAAAAGACTATTTTGAATGTTATAAATTTTGTCAGAATTTTCTGAAGTTGAGGGGCACCTGGGTAGCTTAGTCAGTTAAGTGTCTTCCTTGGCTAAGGTCATGATCCTAGGATCCTGGGATCAAGCCCCACGTCGGGCCCTCTGTTCAGCAGTAGTCTGCTTCTCTTCCTCTCTGCCACTCCCCCTGCTTATACTCACTCTCTGTCAAATAAATACATAAAATCTTAAAAAAAAAAGGAAAAAATTTCTGAATTTTGGAGAAAATTTCAATAGATTATCCCTTTAACTTTTACTAAGATTTCTTCTTTTTACTTGAATAATATTTTCCCTGTGTAGCATGATAACACAAAGTGAATTGTGTCCAAACATTATTCAAAAGCTTTCTCACTCATTTTAGAAAGAATGGGGTTGGGGGGTAGTTAATAGAAAAAGAGTTAATAAGTAATATAAGTCAGTGAGACTAAACTAGGGATATGTTCTTTGCATTTGAAATTAATAAAGCTGTTATTGTTTGAAGTGCATTTCTGAACACATACAGAATTACACTCACTTAAAAATGTTCTCTACTTAAGCTGAATAATTGTTGAATAGTTATATAATGCCAGAATTTGATTTTTCAGTTTTTGTCAAGAAGCTTGATTATATTTTTCTTTTGCTACATTCAGTGTAGCATCTTTTAATTGATCTGTACATGTAATATGACAAATAGAAATAATCAAGGTAGAATCTTCCTAATTTTTTTCCTTTTTAAATTTTCCTTGGGGAAAAAATAAATAAAATAAATTTTCCTTGGAAATCAAACCTTTTTGAGAACAGTGTTTTAAAAGTGGCATTTTGTAGATCATATTATGATCAGTTGAATACTATATATGCATAAATGGTATATTAATTACCAGTTTTCAGTTAGAATATAATAAAACATATAATATCAAAATTAAATGGAATAAATTTAGAATTATCTTTGATTCAGAAGCATGCCACCATATTAACATATGGCACATATCATATTATGGACTTAATCATAAAGGTTGTTAAGGAATCCTATTTGATGAAAGTTGAGAGTTTGTTCTGTAGTACCTTGAAATAAATCAAGCCACTAGGAATGTAGAATGGCTTCTAATTTAAAATGTGAAAAATCAGAACTTATTAAGGTTTTTGTTTTGCAGTCAACTAGAATAAATTATACATATTATTAAAAGCTCTTTTCATGGGGGCACCTGGGTGGCTCAGTTGTTAAGCATCTGAATCTTGATTTTGGCTCAGGTCGTGATCTCAGGGTCAGGAGGTAAATAAAGTCCCTCATCACGCTTGGAGCTGAGTGTGGACCTACTTGGTATCCTCTCCTTCTGCTCTTCCCCTACTTCTGTGCGTGCTCTCTTTCTCTCTCTCACAAGGAAAAAAAAAAAGAAAAGAAAAAAAAAAACCCTTTTCACGAATATAAGCAGTTTGGGATTTTTGAACATTATTTATCTTTTGGAGCCTTTTTAAAAAAATTTCTGTGTTCTGGCTTTGGCTGAAATGTGAACTCTCTGAATTTTCAGATTCAGTATCTCAAAAAGGCACAATGCATTCATCGGAAAATTCAGTCTACTACCATAAACAAGGAGACAATAAAATCACTTTGCCGCTTGCTTGTATTGTTATAACAAAGGGAAAGCTAAACTTTGGAGAAAGATCCCTTTGAGGGCTAAGACTTACTTATCACCAGTAGTTTTCCACTGGGACATGTGCAGCCCGTAGACATAGATACCATCTTCTTCCCAATAGCTTGGGAAGAGGTGGCAAACATTCCAGCCCTTTTGGAGGTAGAAGCTCTGTGAGATCTGCCCCGCTATTAACATGAAGGTGGGTCCCATTCGGTCATTCTGTAAGTATAGATGCATGTGTCTGCCCACGAATGGAACATCCCCTCTGGCTTGGCTTTTCTCCAGCATCAATCAGACATGACTGTCTGGCATGGAGGACACATCCTTCTGATTCTGAAGAACTTCTGCAGGGCCCCCCAGTTACTTCTTTTTGAACATTAAATTAATCCCTTCTAAGCAATAGAACTATGAATCCTCTCTCAACTATCACAAACAACTGTTTGGGCCAAAGGAGAGTAAACCACTAATTTAGGGACTTACATCCATCCTAATTTTATTTGCAATGATTAAAAACTCCATTGATACTTTTAGGAAATGTATGACTGAACTGCAAGTTTTGAAATTAGCTTTGACTTGCCCTAATGCTTTGTATCTCTACGTTCCTTCAGCTATGATCTTTTAGAGATCCCAATCTCAATCACTTGCCTAATGTTGGAGTGGTTAATACCCAAGAAAAACAAGGCAATCTAGAAGTTGGATTTTGCATTTGGGTCAGTTAGAAGCTGACATCTCATTTTGGAGTTTAAGAAGTCTACAGCTATATGGGGAACTCTCTAGTGGCTCCAAAAAAATGGTGAATTTTAGGGAGGTTTTTGCAAATTCTATGATGAAAACTTATGAAGCATTCTAAGTATTATTAACCAGAGCTTTCACGACTGGAATGACATAGACATATCCTACTTTTCCTGTTTGAACATTTTATGGAGTGCTTGTGCTGTTTTGTGTGTTGATTTTTTGTGTGTAGTCTGGCAAAACCTCTGGAAACCATTAGGATTATATACTGGGTGAATGTCAAATAAAGTATCTTATATCCTCTCTGGAACAAAATGGTACTAAATAAATAATTGAATAAATTAAACAAGGAATATCTATTAACTATAGTAATATTCTCATCTTGCATTTGAGAAATTCTTTATTATCATATATAAATAATAAGTACAAATAAGTATAATATATAATATAACATAAAATATATATAAATATATATATTAAATGTATTAGAGAGATCATATGATACCTGTCTTTCTCTATCTGACTTCTTTCTCTTAGCACAGTGTCCTCAAGATCTTTCCATGTTTTGCAAATGGCAAGATTTCCTCCTTTTTTATGGCTGAATAATATGCCATGTATTTTATATATACACACAACACATATATATTCTATGTATATTTACACAGCACGTTTTCTTTATCCTTTCATCCATTGATAGAGACTTAGGTTATTTTAACCAACTGAGCCACCCAGGAGTCCCTGAGACTTAGGTTATTTTAATATCTTGACTATTATAAATAGTGCTGCAGTGAACATGAAGGTACATTTATCTTTTTAAATTTGTGTTTTCATTTTTTTATATGAAAATCCAGAAGTGCAATTACTGGATCATGTAGAGTTATATATTTAGTTTTTTTAAGGAAAGTCATACTCCTTTCAATATTGGCTATGCCAGTTCATATTCCTATCAACACTGTAAGAGGATTCCCTTTTCTCCATAATCTTTCCAAAAATTGTTATTTCTAGTCTTTTTGGTAATAACCATTCTAACAGGTGTGAAGTAATATCTCACTGTAGTTTTGATTTGCATTTCCTTGATGATTCATAATGTAGAATTAAACGTTTATTCGTGTACCTGTTGGCCATCTGTATGTCTTTTTTGGAAAATGTCTATTTAGATCCTCTGCCCATTTTTAAAATCAGGGTTTTTTTTGTTTTGTTTTGCTAATGAGTTGTGTGAATTCTTATATATTTTGGATATTAGCTCCTTATCAAGTATATGATTTGCAAATATTTCTCCCAGGTTGCCTTTTCCTTCTTTTAAAGGTTTTCTTTCCTATGCAGAAACTTTTTAGATCGATGTAATCCCATTTGTCTATTTTTGTTTTTCTTGCTTTTGCTTTTGGTGTCAGATTCAAAAAATCATTGCCAAGATTGATGTCAGAGAGCTTACTGCCTATGTTTTCATCTAGAATTTTGATGGTTTCAAGCCTTACATTTGAGTTTTTAATACATCTTGAGTTAATTTTTGTGTATAGAGTTAATAATGGTCCAATTTCATTCTTTTGCATGTTCAATTTTCCCAACTCCATTTATTGAAAAGACTGTCCATTCCTTACTGTGTATTCTTGGATATTTTGTCATAAATTAATTGACTATAAATGTATGAGTTTATTTCTAGGCTCCCTAGTCTCTTCCATTGATCAGCGTGTGTGATTTTGTTTTTATTACTATAGCTTTGTAATATAGTTTGAAATCAAGGAGTGTGATGCCTCCATCTTTGTTCTTTTTCAAGATTGCTGTAGTAATTTGGAATCTTTTATGTTTCCATACATATCTTAGGACAATTCTATTTCTGTGAAAAGTGCCACTGGAATTCTGATAGTGATTGCATAGATTCTGTAGGTTGCTTTGGGAAATAAGAACACGTTAACAATATTAATTCTTCCAATTCATGAGCATATAATATTTTTCTATTTATTTGTGTCTTCATCTATATCTTTCATTAATGTATTTTAGTTTTCCGTTACAGGTCTTTCACTTCCTTGGTTAAATATCCCTAGATATCTTAATTATTTTTTTATGCAATTATATACAGGATGTCTTTCTTTCTTCCTTCCTTTCTTTCTTTCTTTCTTTCTTTCTTTCTTCCTTCCTTCCTTCCTTCCTTCCTTCCTTCCTTCCTCCCTCCCTCCCTCCCTCCCTCCCTTCCTTCCTTCCTTTCTTTCTTTGAATGGGGGTGGGTTAGAGGGAGAGGGAGAACAAGAATCTTAAACAGGCTCCCAGAACCCAACGTGGGGCTCAGTCTCAGAACCCTGAAATCATGACTTGAGCTGAAATCAAGAGCTAGACACTTAACTGACTGAGCCACCCAGGTGCCGAAACAGGATGTTTTCTTAATTTCTCTCCCTGGTAGTTCATTATTAATGTATAGTAATACAACATGTTTTTGAAGTTGTGTCCTGCAACTTTACTGAATTTATTTGTTCTAACAGTTTTCTGATGCAGTCTTTAAGGTTTTCTATATATATGTATAATATCAAGTCAACTATAAATAGTGACCATTTTCTCCTTCCTTCCTTCCTTCCTTCCTTCCTTCCTTCCTTCCTTCCTTCCTTCCTTCCATTTATTTCCTTTTCTTGCCTAACTGCTCTGGCCAGGACTTCTAATACTATGTTAAATTAAAATGGTAGGAATGGGCATCCTTGTCTATTTCCTGATCTTAGTGGAAATGCATTCAGGTTTTCACCACCAGGTCTGTTGCTCGTGGATTTGTCATACATGGCCTTTATTATTTTGAGGTATTTTCTTCTTTGTCGGTTTTGTTGAAAGTATTTATCATAAACAGATGTTGAATTTTGTCATATGCTTTTCTGCATCTATTGAAATGATTATATGATTTATAATCTTCATTTTGTTAATGTGGTAGATCACATTGATTTGCCACTGTTGAACCATCCTTGCATATCTGTGATAAATCTTGCTTGATCACAGGGTATGATCCTTTTAATGTATTGTTTAACTTGGTTTGCTAATATTTTGTTGTGGATTTTTGCATCTATGTTTACAGAAATATTGGTCTGTAATTTTCTTTTCTGGTGGCATCCTATTCTGTTTTGATGTCAGGGTAAAGCTGACTTCCTTAAATGAATTTGGAAGACTTCAAATCTCTTTTATTTTTTTGGAACAGTTTGAGAGGGATTATGATGTTGTTGTTGTTGTTGTTGTTATTATTATTATTATTATTATTATTATTATTATTTTGGTTGGTAGAATTCACCAGTGAAGCTGTCTGTCCTAGACTTTTTTTGTTTTTCATTACATACTCTATCTCCTTACTAGTAATCGTTCTGTTAAACTTTTATTTATTTCTGTGATATCAGTTGTAATATCTCCTTTTTTATTTATGAATTTATTTGAGCCCTTTTTCTTGGTGAGTCTAGCTAAAGGTTTGTCAGTTTCATCTTCTCAAAAAAATACTTCTTAATTTCATATATTATTTCTATTGTCTTTTACGTCTCTGTTTCATTTATTTCTGCTCTCATCTTTGTTATTTCTTTCCTTCTGCTAACTTTGGGCTTTGTTCTTCTTTTTTCTCTTTTCTTGAAGTGTAAAGATAGGTTGTTCCTTTGAGACATTTCTTGTTTCTTGAGGCAGGTATTTATTGCTGAGAATTTCCCTTATGAAACTTGCCTCTGTGGCATCCCATACATTTGGGTATATTTCATTTTCATTTTCATTTGCTTTAAGGTATTTTTTGATTTCTCTCTTCATTTCTTCTTTGATCCCTAATAGTATATGTTTACAATAGTAATATGCTGACTTTGTATTTAAGAAATTCTTTAAATCATAAAAATTTTGTAGCCAGTATCTGGCTAAAAAAAACTCTGTTTTTAGGTACAGAGATTAAAGCCAACAGAGAGTTCTCATGAAACTAATGAAAACCAACCAAATAATTATTGATAAAATTAGATAGCAACTGTAGTTGTAGTTATCATCTGTTGGAGTCAGTATGGCCCAGATTTGCTTGACTTCTCATTGTGTTTATTTGTTTGTTTGTTTGTTTAACCTAGAATTTGGGACAAAGTTTACTCTCTAACAGTTACAGGAGTAATACAACATTTTTCTTTATATGCATGTGACATCACATATATTTTCAGAGGCCCTGAAGGAGTTTGTAGAGCATGTTTTATTTTAGAATATGATGTTCAAAGTCAAGAAAAAAAATTCACTCTGATTTTTAAAGTCATAGTTCATTTAATCCTAAGTTAATAAGTTCATTCTCATATCATTATTTATTGCAGCCACAAGAATAAAAATTTTTATGGAGGAAAATGCACTGTTTCATGATACTTAGAAGTAATTTTAAACTTTGGCATTAGACAATATGCAACTGGCTATAAACAGGCTTTCTATTCATGGAAGTATAAATAGAAAGACATTAAAAGGATTGGTTAACTGTGGTAAGACTTGCCATCATAGGTAAACCTTTTATGTATTTTTGGAATGAGATCTGTGCAAGTCAGTGAAAAAAATAAAGGGATTTTTTTCTAACAGATTTTTTTTCAAAAACTGTTTTCTTTTTTATCCTTTAATTTTTTTTTTCAAGACATCACATTCAGTAAAGTTCTTAAATATTCAAATTTAGGATAGAATTCAGAGTAAAGTAGTAAAAGATTGGGAATATATTTTCCTGGCAAATTACTCTTAAAATGCGAGAAGGGCACATAGCCCTCAGCTCCTTATTTTTATAAGCTGCCTATGGGTGCTTGTATACAACCTATTCCTCAAAAATTGATCTACATAGCACTTAGCAGCATGCCTAGCCTCTGTGATTGTTCTAGCCTGATTGCTCATGATATTAATTTGTTGGAGAAAAAGACAATTCAGGAATGTCTTATAAGGTCATGAAAGAGATTTTTCCATATCTCCATAATCACCTATACTGTTAGGCAACAAATAATATTGAGTACCCACTAGTTGCTGAATTCAGCATTAAATATTACATTCCAGGAGACAGGGTATAGGTTGAGTCAGTTCTAAAGGAGTTGAGATAGCCATTTGCCTTGGGGGAGGTGGAAATATACATCATTCTACACCAAGAACAATAAACATTCCAGAAATGGCTGTCTGTAGGTGGATTGTTCAGTTATGGACTTTTAATGAGCATCTATTGTATGCAGAAGGCAAAATGGTAGATGGTTTTACCTTACAAATGAAGCTTGCTTTCTGCAAACTTTTCTGTTCCTTTAATACATGTGCTATTTTACATACATGGTGAAGACTGGTGTTACTTAGCAAAGTTGTGAAATACTGTTTCCAACCTTTGTAGGGAGCACGGTGAAGTGGAAAGAATGTGAACTTTGGAATTAAATTTTCCCCCTAAAATCAAGACTCCATGTTTTACAATGATCATGGGGCCCATGAAGAGCTTGAGCAAATCAGCCAGCCTCTCTGGAACTCAGCACAATTATATCCACACCAGTTGTAAGCATCAGATTGAGGAGGAAGGCATACTTGGCAAGTAGCAGGTTCTCAATTAAGGTGAGGGCTTTTTTCATCCAACTTTGTCTTCAAGCTGGGTTGATCAGGCAGGCTTCCTATAGGAAATATCATTTGGTGTGGATCCAGATAGAAATTCATTGATTCTCTCTCTCTTTCTTTCTTTCTTTTTTTCTTTCTTTTTTTCTTTCTTTCTTTTTTTCTTTCTTTTTTTCTTTCTTTCTTTCTTTCTTTCTTTCTTTCTTTCTTTCTTTCTTTCTTTCCTTTCTCTCTCTCTCTCTCTCTCTCTCTCTCTTTCTTTCTTTCTTTTTCTTTCTTCTTTTTCTTTCCTTTTGTTTTAATACATTGCACTCCTCTAAAACTTTAAGATGACATAGACAAAGTTATAGGTCAAGATAAGATCTGAGGCAAAGAGAGAGATATTTTCAAGTCTTTTGATGGGATATCATGATAGTTTTTAGTCAATTTTGTTCTAAGGCTTTTGACATCAAAGGGAATGTGGTATGGAATTTTGTTACATACAAATGTATCATTAGAGATTACTTTTCCCTTGGCAATACTTTATATCTTAGTCCCTTGTATTCAGGTCCTATAAGTATTTTTCCCACTTGCCTTTTTATAGTGGTCTTATTCTCCGAAGCTACCAACTTTTCTGTCTCCATTGGAAATTTTCTGTGCGCCTTATTCTCCCTGGGTGTCTGCAGGCATCTCCTTTATTCTGTTAACTCATTCCTGGCAATTTATTTCTTACTTTAAAAAAATGCATCTTTTGGCCATCATTCAGACACCTCATTCAACTAAGAGTCCCATCTCTCTCTCTTCTTTCTCATGAAAAAGGCTCTAAACTTCCTCCTTAATTTCTCTGCAGCTTAGCTTCTGTCTCCACTTGAAATTATTTTCATTAAGTTCATGACTTTTTTGATCTGAACCCAGTGGTTCTTTTCCATTCTGTTTGTTTCCATGTGCTTAAGCATTTATTTGATTCATTTGACCATGGTCTACCTACAAAGTTCTCTCACTTTTTTTAAGTTTTATTTTATTATGATAATACTTAACATGAAATTTGCCCTCTTAAGAAATTTTTAAGTGAATATAGTTACATATGGTGGTGCATAAGAGATCTCTAGGCTTATTCATCTTGCTTAATGGACACTTTACTCCTGTTGATTAGCAACTCCCCATTTCCCTTTCATCACAACCCCTAGCAACCACTTTTCCACCCCTATTGGATGAAGTTGTCTACCTTAGATACCTCACACAGGTGGAATCATGAGGCAGTTGTCTATCTGTGACTGGTTTATTTCACTTAGCATAGTATCTTCAAGGTTTGTTCTTCTGTAAGAAATGTTGTATACTGCAACATTTCTTTTTAGAAGCTGAGTAGTATTCCATTGTATGCTTATACCATGCTTCCTTTATGCATTCATTTCTCAGTGAACATCTAGGCTGTTTCCACATCTTGGCTACTGAGACTAATAGTGCTATGATGACTATGGGAGTTCAGATACCTCTTCAAGATCCTGGTTTCAGTTCTCTCAGATAAATACCCAAGAATAGGATCGCTGGATCATAGGGTAGTTTTTTTTTTTTAATTTTTTTGAGGAACGTCCATTCTGTTTTCTGTCCTGGCTGCAGCAGTTTGCCTTCCCACCACCAGTGAGCAAGGATTCAGATTGCCCACAACTTCCACATCGCTTGAGGTGTGACGTGATATCTCATGGTGATTTGTATTTGCATTACCTGAACCTTTTTTTCTTTCCTTTATTTTTTTTTAAGATTTATTTATTTATTTTAGAGAGAGAGGGCACGAGTGAGCAATGGGGAGGGGCAGAGGAAGAGGGGCAGAGCGAATCGTTAAGCAGACTCTCCAACGAGCGTGGAGCTGGGTCCAGGGCTTGATCCTGTGACCCTGAAATGACCTGAGCCAAAAACAAGAGTCAGACGCTTAATGAACTCAGTGCCCTGGGCATCCCCTGAACATATGCCAGTTGCCCATTAGTACATCTTCTTTGCAAAAAATTCTATTCAAATCCGAAGCCCATTTTTAAATCAGGTGAGGAGTTGTATTTGTTTTGTTTTTCTTCCAACTTGTAAGGAGTTTCTTTTATATTTTGGAGACAAGCCCTTTCTGGGATATGTGGTGTGCAGCTGTTTTCTCCCATTCTGTAGGTCACAGTTTCACCCTCTTGCTTGTTTCCTTTGGGAGCAGAAGCTTAAGTTTGATATAGTTTCACTTGTTTTTTGTGTTTGTTGCCTGTGCTTTTAAAAACAGGGTTTTTTCCCCCTGTAATCCAGGAACCATTATGTTTTCTCTCGGTTGCTTCTTCCGCTTTACTTCACCAGATTGTTATCTTTAGTTCTCTGTGTGTTTTGAGTTCTGGGACTTTAAGTTCATTCACCTTTTGTTGTTCTTAGATAGGTGCCTTTGGAACAGAGCTCTGTCCTCAGGTTTCCTGTGCCCAACTGCTTTCTGGACGCGGTTCCCTCCATGCCCCATGGGTAGCTCAAATCTAACATTTCCAAAATTCGATTCATTTTCTTTTCTTCTAGGCTTGAGGTTTTCTCTGTGTAAGATGCCTTGGGACCAGAGCCCTCCATTAGAGCAGCGCAAGAGTCCCTCCTCGGGGACTCTGTTTCTCATCCCCCTGTACTCCAGAGTCCCCGGAACCCACCATCCCCGCCCACATCCCACTACACTTACTTGAGCTCCAGACTTTACTTTTTGTCTGTAATTGTGCAAAAACCCCATTCTTGCCTCCATTCTGTCCTGTCCTGTTCTTATGTATAAATACTTTTTATAAAATGCAAATGTGACTTTCTGAAAAACTCCCGATACCTCACTGCTTGTGACCCGTCTTCTGGGTCATGGATTCAAATGCTATTCAGTATGAGATACCAAGTTCCATTCCTTTCCCTTTCTTTCTTGCAGTGTGCTTTTCCCTCTGCCACAACTGCTGTATCTACCCTACAAAGTCTCGTTTATCCTGTGCGCCCACACTCTTCCAATCACCTTATCAGATTCTTCCAGGCAGGGTTGGACACTTCTGTTTCTATTATGATTGCTGCTTTATGTTATGCTTTTATTTGCTTACACATCTCCCCTTTCCCAAGTGGACAGTTACATTTTCTAAATGAATAACGGACTACTATAATCTAATATCTTTTCTCTCTTTTTTTTTTCTTTGCTTGACACCCTTGGAAAGGAGGATACAGTGCTTGTAACACTGCTAATTCAGTGTCTTCACTGGACTCATGAAAACGGGGCAAAGAGGGCAAGGAATTTGCCCATAGGTCCAATTAGGTATTGGCCAATGAAGGCTAAAGTTCACCTTTTTTTCATGGATCGAAACTTTAAGACAGTAGTAATCCCACTATCATTAGTACTTTTTCCTTGCCTCTTCTTCCCTATACCTGATAAATAATACAGTTGACTCTGGTACAGGTCCTCATGAAAAAATGGAGCGTGGCCATTGCTAGGCTTGGCTTAAGTGTTTATGAGCATGCACTACCATGCAGAGAAAGGAAAGAGATATCTTGGTGTTGAGGTCCGTTAGCAGACGAGTCATTCACAGTGATTGCCCCTCTTGAGTCCCTGGAGGCCGTTGTAACAGCCATAGCTGCTGGGCCAAGGGGCAGCGGGCAAGGGGGAGCAGACCATGGAGGTGAATCTTGAGTGACCCTTCCCTCAGTGGGAATGAGCTTGGGGAGAGATGTTAGTGGAGAGTTCCTGAGGCTATGGGGTCAGAGCACTGATGTGTGATGGGGGATGCTTTCTGCCAAGTTACTGCAGTTGCTGTAGCCCGATAGCCCCCATCTTGTCTTCTGCTCTGTCTTTTCTTGAAGTTTCCATGCTTTGCATTTGTACAGGTCATGGGCCCGCCTGGTACATAGTCTCAAGGGTAATTTAAACATAGCAAATGCTCTTCTCTCATAACGCTCAGAGAGAAGGGACTAGCCAGGAGAGACAACATAGCCAGAATTTTTGTTTTCCTAGCTTTCTAACTGTGTTGCAGATCTTGTGGTATCTGAAATGATATCAAGTAACTTAGAGGGCAAGTGAAATTTCAGTGTATTGATGTGGGCACTGACTTCATTGTGCACCTAGTTCCAGAGAAGTTTTAAGAGGCCTTGCACCTGAATGGGTGGCAAATTGTTAAATTTTAAAAGATGTTGGTATACTGTATTTTTCTTCCCTTGTTAAATAGCTGGATCCCCCATAGGGAGTGTGCGGGTCCCCTTCTGAAAGAGGTGTCCGTCTTGACTCCCCTGGGCTAGGCCGTGAGCACACCCACCACCCAAAGCTCATGACTCAAGTATCTTAGGTTCTTTATACAGTGACTCCCTGCATCTAAAGTTTCCTCTCCATTTAAATTCTTGTCCCTCTCCGTATCTACAAGGCCTGCTTTTACAGCACATGGCTACACTTTAATAATGCAAAACATTTCCCTCCTTATACCTGGAAAGCTGGGATCGTTCCATACCAGAGAAAGAGTGGACTTGCTCCAGGCCAGTTAAAACCATTTCAACTCGGCAGAAGCTGAGTTTGCTGGACGCTTTGTCCTGTCCCAAGGCACCCAGGAGACCTGCACTGGCCTATTAGTGCACCATGTTTGGAAAGAGGGATCAATTCTATGGTAATATATTGCAAGCAGAATGGAATACTAAGCAGAGAGAAAGACATATAGCTATCCAAGTTGTAATCTGTTTCTACCTTATAGAAGAAGGATGTAATTTCAAGCTAGCAGACAAAAATCCTACTGAAGTTTCGTTTCTTTCTTTTCCTGCAACTATAAAGGAGTGTCAAGGTATCGCGCAACTTCAGCACGTATTTTGCGTGGCAATTTGAGTCTTACTGGCTTTTGTGTAATGCCATGGAAGATAGAAGAATTTAAGAAAAAAATCAGGTTTTGGTTTTTAATGTTGTTATAAATCTTTTGGGGTCTTTTGACTTGTTCGCTGGTCTTCCAGGACCATGCACTCCTTCATTTTATTTCATATAATAGAACGAAGAACATACTCCTTTTTCCACTGAAGTATGTCTTATTCTTGAACCCAACAGCAATGTTCCCTTTCCCCTAGCCCCATCCCATCCCTGAAGCATGTTCATGTCCCCAGGGAATTCAGGAGGAAGAACACAGAAAAACCATTTGACTTGCAGATTTGATCTTATCATCATTAAAATGTCACATGCCCTTGTTAATGAAACAAACAGGGACACCATGGAGTTTCTTTTTTCATAAATTATATGGTTTCGTTTATTTGAAATGTCCGGGATAGGCAAACCCATAAAGACAAAGTACATTAGCGGTTGCGAGGAGCTTGGAGTTGTGGGAAATGGGTACTTGACCACTAATGGGTATGGTTTTATTTTGTGTGTGATGGGATGAAAATGTTCTGGAATTAGGTGATGGTTGTACAACTCTCTGAATATACCCCAAACCACTGAGTTATGCACTTTAAAATTGTATATGAATTATATCTCAATAAAGCTGTAGTTTTTTGTTTGTTCAAAGCATTTATGAGCTATTGGCAAAAACTGAAGGCTAGGAGAGATATTTGGGGGTTCTTAACCCAGGAATCAAAGACCTCAAAGGATCAAGGAAGAGGTTCCAGGGAGCCCTGGCACAACTAAATCACATGGCAAATGCTATAGGTGTTGTACATGTGTGTTTTTCTGGGCTGCATTGGATCTCATTGAGGTTCCTTATTTTGGTAAAGCACGGATGACAAGTGACATGTTGTATTATAAGATACTGGCTCCATTGTTTATTTTGTGGCACTTATTTTTTGTAATGTAGTGGATTTTTTGTTTCAAGATTTGATATTTTGGATTGCAGTCACTTTCTGAATTGAACTACTTTTTGTGCAGAACTATGCTTTCTAAGTAAGCAAGGAATAGAAGAATGTCTTCTTCATCAAGACAAATAAAGCATTCTGCTATTTTATACTTAGTATGTCCTCGCCGATATCCAGAAAGAGCTCACAGAAATTACATTACTTTGCATAGAGTTGGCAGGTGAAGAAGGGATTACCTGCAAGTTTTTGAGAGAACATACAGAAAGAGGAGCAGAGGAATGAGGGAAGGCCACTGGTGTGGTTAATCTTACAGCAGATGAGGAAGGCAAAATATTTTAAAAAGAAGATACTTGGTGCTAAATCTCAATGTCCTTGTGATTCTCTTAAATATATTTACACTTTCTCCTTTTAACTAGATCACCTAGATTATTGTAGTAATTTTCCTAATCTCCATAGCTCATGTTTTTGCCTTGGGTCTTAATCCCTGTGAAAATCCATTGTAGACTCATGGTCATTTCCATAATGTGCACATCTGCTTATTATACTGCCCTCCATATATGTTCCATATATGTTTCCACTCTAGGCTAAGCCTGATCTTGAGCATGGCATCTAATGCAGCCCTTTATGATATGGTCCCGGACGTTCCTTTCACTGCACATGTAGACCTTGCGTAGCCTTAGCCATGTTGTTTGTGTCTCTGTCCGAGTGGCTTTTCTGCCCAGAACGTCTGTACTTCCTTGACACCTCATTAGTGAGATGTCTCCAGGCCCTCCCCTTTAGTACAGTTTACAATAATAGCATTTATTGCATTTTTTACCACTATTTTCTTTCCCTTAGGGGATTCTGGACACCTTCGGGTGAGAATGTAGTCTTGCATTTGTATATTTAACATCTAAGGCAAGCACCTGGCCAGAGAAAATCCTCAACAGTGTTTAGAGTCTATGGACGGAGGCTTAGCCCAGTAGCGCACTAAATAAATTACAACCTGTGTGTGCAGTAATGAGGCCTTGTCCATCCCTACAGCTTAACCTCAAAAGCCTGGTGTTTCATAGTGACAGTGAACCTCTTCTGCCTTGTGGACACACCACACCTCAGACTTGACTATTGGGGGACATTAAAAACTCCTAACTTTGTGTGGCATGATCTGAAGAATTTTGTAGGGATGTATCAGACTAAGAACTTTAGTACCCCAATATATATACTGATACAGAATACCAGTCTCAGATGAATCAGTGTTTCTCCTCACCATCTGATGAATTGTGAAGAAGGTCTTCTTGCAGTTTTTATGCTCTTGTTTAGTGAATATACTTTAATGGTGTTAGAGTTTACGTGATGATGAATGAGGGAACAGGTAAGACCTTTCTAGAAGTTGCAAAAAATATGTGACTGATTAAATGGAATTTTTCAGACTCATTTGTGATTTCTGTGTGTGATGTGGAAATAATGTTACTTGAAAATTTGGAGACCACTGTATATAGATCACTTGCTCAAGAAGGTCATTTTTTCTTTACTGAGGTGTAATTGATATATGATATATTATATAACTATCTATAGTGTATATATATCTATACACAAACACACACACATAAAGGGAAGAAAAGGGGGAAAGAATATATATCATATATGTATCTAGATATATATATCATTATAATCAAGATGATGAGCATATCTGTCAATCTCAGAAGTTTCCTCTGACCACTTTATAATCCATTCCTTTCTCTACCCTCATCTTCAGATGACTTCTGATCTGCTTTATATCACTCTAGATGAGTTTACATTTCTTGAATTTTATATAAATGTATCCTTTTTTTGGTCTGGCTTCTTTAACATAGAAAAAAGATTTTGATTTATCCATGGATTACATTTGTCAATAATTTATTTCTTTTTATTGCTGAGTAGTATTCCATTATATAGATATACCACATATGGTGTGACATAAGGATTGATATCCTTTTTAAAGGTTGATATCTTTTAAAAAAATATATGGATATCCTGTTAATCCAGTACCATTTGTTTAAAGAGACATTTTTCCCCTCCATTGAATTGCATAGCTACTTACCCAATAGCAACAATGATATATTTATTTATCTATTATTTCCGGTCCATCCCATGGATATATATATATCTTATCTTTTGTCATCATTGACATACATTTTTGATTTCTGTAACTTACAGTAAATTATTAGAAGCTATTTTTTAGGTCCTTTGTATTTTCATATAAATGGGATCAGCTTGACAGATTCTACATACACACATACATACATAGATACATAAACAAACAAACCCTGCTAGAACTTTGAGACGAATGAGATTTAAAACTAGGTCTTTTTAGGCATGCTGAATCAGTAGCTATCTGATATAAAGGCCACATTGCTTGCTTAACAGTTTCTCCCAGTTCTTCACTAAAATTTCTGTAAAGATATGCAAAACTATAACTTTGGCTAAGCACCCTAAAACTAAGACTGAAGGATAATCTTTAGCTAGAATCTTAGAGGCTTATCTCATCATTGTATGAACTGTGTAGTTAGACTAAATTTAAAAATGATAGTTTTCCTACCTGTACATCACAAAAGATGGCAGTGTTAGTTCCTTGAGAAATTCTGGACATTTAAGCTTGATTCTCTCCCACTATCATCGCCCTAGGATCAGAGATTTTTTCTGTATTAATTTAAAAGGTTATAAACCCAGAGAACAATTTGGAAATGTGGGATGAAGAGGAAGTTAAAGAGAAAGAGTGTGGGAAGATATCTAGCAATCTGCTTCTATTTCTTAATGTATGTATGTAAATCCTTAAAAAATTTTTCCACTCTGTGCTATCTAACTCTCACACCATAGAGAGGACCCTTTGAAACCTGGTCCCATCTGTCCTTCCAGAGCCACACATTATAGAAAGTGAGGGTTTTCATGTACTTACCTGGTAGAACCTTACATGGCTAGGTGATGGGGTGAGAAGAAGCTTAAGAGATGAAGGACCAGGGACGCCTGGGTGGCTCAGTTGGTTAAGCGACTGCCTTCGGCTCAGGTTATGATCCCAGAGACCTAGGATCAAGTCCCATATCAGGCTCCCTGCTCAGCAGGAAGCCTGCTTCTCCCTCTCTCACTCCCCCTGCTTGTGTTCCCTCTCTGGCTGTGTTTCTCTCTGTCAAGTAAATATAATCTTAAAAAAAAAAGAGAGATGAAGGACCAGTAGTTAGTGGGAATCGGTTAGGAGCTGTGTTCATCAACGTTGACTTACACTGTTGTTAGTACTGTGGTATTGCCATTACCAACAAACATTTATGGAACCCGAAGCACTTTATGTGCACTTTCTTATTTAATCTTCGTCTCAAATCTTTGAGTTCAGTATTATTCTTACTCCCATTTTACAAATGGGAATGGTGGGGGTGGATAGAAAGTTTAAGTATTTATTCAGAGTCATCAATAAAAAAGGACTAAATCTGGAAATGAACTGAACTAGAGTTTAAAGTGCTTAGTTTAGGATGCCTGGGTGGCTCAGTCGGTTAAGCGTCTTCTTTGCTCAGGTCCTGATCCCAGGGTCCTCGGATCGAATCCCACATCAGGCTCCTTGCTCAGCGGAGAGCCTTCTTTGCCCCCTCCCTCTGCCTGCCACTCCCTTTGCTTGTGTTCTCTGTCAAGAAATAAAGTCTTCAAAAAGAAATAACTAAATCGAGTACTTAGTATAGAACCTTGTTCGTAACATAATTAACACTCAATAAATGACAGCCACTCTCATATTACTATCATCATTACTGTTATTATTTATTTATATTAAAGTTAGGCAATTGACTTAAAGTTTATAGCTAGTAAGTGATAAGACAGGAATTTAGATCCAATTATGTAAATTCTAGAGTCCTCAATCTCAGCCTATATTGAAACCTTTACTTAATCGAAAGCCAAGGGAAAACCATACAATTTTCTGAGGACAGACCCAAAATTTCTGTAGACTACACTTTAAGGAAAAGAAAACAATCATAAGAATATGCTCTTGGTAAGAATGTAGCAAAAAACTTGGGGAAAGGTATATCATCAAGAAGAACATATCTTTGAAAATGAAACCCAGAAGAAAATTTGAGAGAAAACAATCTGTTTAGGTAGAAGAAAGGACTTACATGGAAAAATAAACAGATAAAAGAATAGCTTCGAGGAGAGTGCCAGATGAGATAAGCAGAAATAACAAGAAAACTCAAACTGCTTTCATGTAATTAAAGTCTGCATTTGAAGGAATAAGAAACAGAACTGATATTGTGGAAATGAACCCTGATATAGAGGGCAAACAAACTTGAGCTATATGCTCCAAAAACAGAGGGAAAGAACAGAGAGGGAGAGAGAATAGAAAACCAAGTATTAATTTAGATGTTCTTGGAGAGAAATCAGAGCATTTAGGAGAGCAATAGAATCAAAGACAAATTAAGAAAACTTTAATGACCTAAAAATGTCTAAATATTTAGGTCAAAAGGGCTACCTATATCTAGCCAACAGTAGTAGTATCTAAATATAGCCTGTGGAAGTTTTTGTATTTTGTGGATGAAAAAGAGAATCTTGTAATCATTCTGGAAGAAAAACAAGTTACCTGTACTTTGTTTTTTTCTTTTGGTCAACTTTAAGGAACAGAAGACTGGGGGGATTAGAATTATGATGAAGTACTTAGAATTATGACGAAAATTCTTTTATGTTTAGGGAGTTTCTCTGTAGTCAAAGACAATGGAAATATATTCTTTATTATTTGTGGTCTCAAAAATTAGTCTTCTATTTTCTTTGTAAAGATTTTACTTGGAAACCTATACCAGTTAACAAAATGGTACACCAAAATAAAAAAATTTAGGAACATGAAGTTCTCAGATCTATACCTGTAGGTATAAATATAGCTATAGATATAGACTAATGATGAGAATATTAAACAGAATTACATCTAAGTAATTATTATGAATAAAATTACAAACATAAAAGCCAGTGTAAAAATGTAATTCTTGAATATATATAAACAAGAATTTAATACCAATGTAAAAAGTAATTCTTGAATTTATATAAATAAGATTTTAGTAACAAGTATCTGAGTCCCAAATTCCAGATTATGATTTTTTAATTATAGTGAAATACACATAAAATAAAATTTAGCATTTTAATCATTCATGAATGTACGGTTCAGTAGTGTTAAATTTATCTACACTGTTGCACAATTTCCAAAACTTTCTCCTCTTGCAAAACTGAAACTCTGCACCTAATGAATAATAACTCACCATTCTCCCTTCTCCAATTCCTTAGTATCCACCGTTCTACTTTGTTTCTATGAGTTTGACTAGTCTAGATACCTAGTCTAAGTGAAACGGTACAGTATTTGTCTTTGTGACTGGTTTATTAACGAGGAGGAAGTTTGAGGAAGTTGAGTACCTAGGATTGGCAGACGAGTTTTCTTCTTTTAGGATAACTTATTGGGTTTTGCTAAGCAGTTTGTTACTTATTTTTATCTCTCTTTTTGCATAGATTTGTTATTAGGAAAGCCTACTTTTCTTGTTGGTGTCAAGTGCGTTTTTGGCATCACTTGATAAGGTTGTGTGTCTTTCCTTTTTTTTCTCTCTCTCTAATGATAGATTTTGTAACAGTGAACCGCACTCAGTCATGGAATAAAGCCCTAATGTTGGTGGTGAATTGTTTCAATAACATTACTATATATTCAATTCAAATATGTGAATCGAATATATTCAATTTTATTTAGGATCCTTGCAGTGACATTTATGTGTATGCTTGGCCTTTGGTTGTTTTGTTTGCTTGCTTTGGCTTAATGAGGGAGGTTGCAAATTTAGTTATAAGTTTTGCTGGTCTAATACAGGCTTACAAGGGAAAGTGTAAAAACCATTGGAGTTCAAAGGCTAGGTAAAAGATAAAATCCAGCTGTGCTCCCATCTCTACCTGGTGCCATTCTGAAGGAGGTTTTTAAATCACCTTTATATTCTCTTTCTAGGGTTTTCAAATTCTAAAGTGCATCCGAATCACCGGTAGCCTTGTTAAGCTGCAGATTGTGAGTCTGAGGGTCTGGGCTTGACCCTGAACTTCCGTGTGCTTACTAGCTCCCCAGTTGTGCCCGTACTGTTGGTTGTGGGACCACATTTTGAATAGCAAGATGCTGACCCATGGTTCCCAGACTTTGTCGCACATTTGAATCACCAGGGGAACTTTTGAAACATCTTCATGTGGAGGACACATCCATACCAATTAAATCAGAATAGCTGAGGGAGGAAGCCAAGCATAAGTTGTTTCTCAAGAACCCCAGGTGGTTCCAATGATCAGCAAATTTTGGGAACTACTGCACTAGGGGTAATTGGTCTATTCAGGTTTCCACTTTGCTCAATTTTGGTTACTTTTATTTTAGTAAGTAATTGCCCATTTAAGTTTTCAAAGTTGTGGTCAGTAGTTGCATGTGTTATTCTCATATAATTTTTTTAAACGTATTTGGTTTCTATGGTTATGTTTCCTTTCTATTCTTGTATATTTTCGCTTTTTCTTTTCTTCCTTAATGATGTTTGCAAATGATTTTTCTGTTTTGCTGGTCTTCCCAGGAAATCATCTTCCCTTTTGTTCCTTTGTTTTAAATCCTTCTTTTCCTATTTTATTCATTTCAGCTTTTATCTTTAACTCCCTTTTTAATTTTTTGGGTTGTTTTGCTGTTCTTTCCATCTTTATGGTAAAGTATTCTTGCCTTTTGTCTTTCTCTTGTAATTGCTTTCTAGATAGTTCATAATTTTTCTTTTGATTTTATGTTTGATCCATAGCTTATTTTCTTACTTTTCAGGTAGTTCAGAAAATTTGGTCACTTTCTATTTTTTACTTTTAGTCTTATTTGCCAAAGATGACACAGTAATGACAGTTTTCTCTTTGGCCAAGGACATGATCTATTTTTATGAAATTTCTGTGGATGCGCTATCAAAGTGCACTTTGTATTTGAATAATATGCAGTTAGTTATTGTCTAATAGTTATATTCAATTCTAAAGGAGAATGTATTCACAATTCTCACTACAATTGTATTTTTATAAAGTTTCTTGTATTTTAATAGTTTTTGTTCTATGCCTTCTGCACAATATTGTTTGGTGCATATATAGTTTTGTGATACGCCTTTTAATCTATTTGTAATGGTTTTTATTTAATTTATTGGAATTCGTCTTAAATTCTCTTAACCACCACTAACTGACACTGCTTACTTTTTGTTTAAATTTGCCTGGTTTCTCTTTGCACATTATTTTATTTTCAACTTTTAATTCTTGTTGTCATTTTGTCTTCAACGTGTTCCTGAAAAATAGCTGAATTTTATTTGCTTCAGTTGATCTAATGTTCTTTATGGGCTAATTTAATCCACTTACCTGTATTGTAATGGGATATGCTGAATTTTATTTGGTCTATTTACCTTATATTATTTATTTTACATCTTATGTTCTTAGTTTTATTATCTTGATTAAGTTACTATTCACTGTGTTTTGTTTTCTCTTTGTTAATTTAGAAGTTCTACCCTTCCTTTCCCTGCTCTTAAAATGAAATATTTCTCTTTATTATTATTTGAAAACACTTACAGTTTTCATATTGACCATAGGTACTATAATTATCATCTGTTATATTATAGTGAAGTGTGAGGTGTGGAAAAGTTGCTCACCCTGCCTTAGGTTTACATAGTAAGTGGCATGGCTGACCTTTGAGTATACGTTAACATAATATATAATTTTATTAATTATAATAAATTCTAAAAATTAATCATGGTCAAATATAATTTGATTTTAATTTAATTTAATTTACTGTAAAAATAAAGACTTAGTAACCATAAAGTATCTGTGCTAATAAATTTAAAAAGATGAAGGAATTGATGATTTCCTTGGATGATATATAATAAAATTGCCTCAAGACCAGAAAACAAGAGTAGAACAAATGCATGAGAGACTCAGTTTTCTAAGAATGTTCTCTGAAAAAGATTATGAGAAGATAGTTTTACCAGTGAGTCTTTCCAAACTTTCTGAACTTTTCGTATTTTTTAAAATAAAAAAATGGTTGTCATCTACTTTTATGAAGCATGTATGTATGTAAGTCTAGTATAAAAGCTTCACAAATGAAACAAAGATCTCCAGAAAAGTATACCAGCTACATAGAGAGAACTCAGAAGAAACAGTTACCAAACTAATTTAGTAGTGAATTAAAACAGCTACCTTGTGTGGATAAGCAAAGATAATTTAACTTAAGAATTCAGTAATATATAACAACAGTAAACGCTGTAAGGAAATTTAAAAAGGATTCCAAAAAGCATTTAATGGTCCTCAATAACTGTTCTGATTCGAACACTTTTAAAAATCTGGGGCACCTGGGTGGCTCAGTGGGTTAAAGCCTCTGCTTTTAGTTCAGGTCATGATCTCAGGGTCCTGGGATCAAGGCCCGCGTCCTGCTCTCTGCTCAGCAAGGAGCCTGCTTTCTCTGGAGTCTCTCTCTGCCTACTTGTGATTTCACTCTCTGTCAAATAAATAAATAAAAATATGAGAGAACTAGGAATAAGTGAACATATAAAATGATAAAAAAAACAATCGTTAATTAATAGCCAACATTATCATTAACCTTAGAAATGTTGAAACCCTAGAAACTCTACAAGTAAGTTCATTAATATTAGGAATAAAATATTCCTGATAGCACAGTTCCTATTTTGCATATTTTTGAATGTTTGTTTAAAGAACTAATGCAAAAATACCTGAAAAAATCCAACTTTCTTATAATTAAATGAAAATGTTGACATTATTGTACTGATATCTCTGCTCTATCAACTTGCTGCAATTAAAACCAGTCCCTTTTATGACTAATATGTAACTGCGACAGCAGGGTGGTGACATGAGCCGTCTCATTCCGCCCCGAGGGAGAAGAAATGGGCAAAAATCTTTATGGAAAGCAGCCTGACAGTTTTTAACCAAGAGTTTTAAAAGAGTTTATGTCCTTTGACCCAGCAATTCCACTTCTGGGAACTCCAGCCCAAGGAAATCGTGAGAATTGCTGACAAAGATTTGTGTACGAGGATGTTAATGGCAGTTCTGTTTATAATATTTAAAAAAATGGGAAATAACCTAAAATGCCAAAAAAAGGAGAATGGTCAAATAAAGTGCAGCCATGCAATGTAATATTATACAGATATTAAAATCATGCTTCTGAAAAACTATTTACTCTAAAGGAAAAGACACAGTGAATTAGAAAAAAAAAGGATAAAAATTCATTTAAATTTAATCTTCGTTTTCAAAAATGTGTATTTTTATATTTTACATATATGCAGGAAAAAGTTTAATGGACTGGAAGGAAATACTAAAAAGCAAGTAACATTAATATAGTACTGTCGGGGCGTGTTAAAATCAGAAAATTGTTGTCCTTCTGCTGAATCACTTAAATCACCAACAGGACATTTCATAGTGAAGGATAAACTTAATTCCAAATTAATACTGGAATGTGAACCTTCACTATAGGCTGAGGGTCAGTCTCTGTGCCGAGAATCATTATCTTTGTAATAATTAGTCTGTCTACTTCGTCATCCCACTTGTCATTCTTAACCGTGGACAGTGCAGATCAGCGGAGAAACTGCAGATAAAGTCATGCCTTACAACACCACCACCAGAAAATCCCCAGTAGGTTAGTGGCGGTATCTAAAGTTATGTGAAGACCGGCAAAGAGCTAGTGTAAAATAGTCTTATCTGCTCCCCCTTTACATCCATAAACAAAAGGATTTAGGCGTCTTTTACACTCTGCGGAAGAAAGTGAACAATTGGAATCCCAAGGCTAGAAAATGCCTGCGAGATACCTAGGGGTCCTGTTCTTTCTCCAAATGACCAAGCAATGCAAGAAAATGAACAGGAAAAGGGCCATGTAAAAAAAGTGGAACCTGGGGGTTGTCTGGGTAGCTCAGTGGGTAACACGTCTGTTTCAGCTCAGGTCATGATCTCAGGGTCCAGGGATAGAGCCTGGTTTTGGGCTCCGTGCTTAGCAGGAAACCTGCTTCTCCCTTTCCCTCTGCCTCTCCCTCCTGCTTGTGTGTATGCCCTCTCTCTCTCTCAAATAAACAAACAAAATCTTTTTTTTTTTTTAAGATTTTATTTATTTATTTGACAGAGAGAAACACAGCTAGAGAGGGAACACAAGCATGGGGAGCGAGAGAGGGAGAAGCAGATTTCCAGCGGAGCAGGGAGCCCTGTGCGGGGCTCGACCCCGGAACTCCGGGATCATGACCAGAGCTGAAGGCAGTCGCCCAACCAACTGAACCACCCAGGTGCCAATAAACAAAATCTTGAAAAAAAAAAAAAAAAGGTGGAAACTGAGCACTGCAGTGAGCTTCAGAGGTGCTCTTAATTACATTTCCTACCCAAAGTGAGAATTCTTAAATATAATGTGAGGTCCTTACTGCCCCTGGGAAACCCCCTACCTTTATAGACACAAGTTTCCTCATCTTTAAAATGGGAACGCTTGCATGACAAGGGTAGGATAATTAGGATCATTGTGTGAATGAATGCTTTTGAAGATCTTAGAGCAGTAGCTCGATTTGTGTTGGCAGTTACCACCTTTGCAAGGTTTCCCATTCCCTTTTAGGACTTTTCTTATTGGATGACAAATCTGGTTATTGAGCCAAAAAACCAGTTCCTGGAACTACGCAGAAGTCTTATCCAACATTTACATTAACAGTCCTTCTAATACTTGAAGACAGCTTTCATGAATTTAATAACTGCTTTCTGTGGTTTTTTCTTTTTTAATTTCAAGAATAGAACACAGTCGACTATAAAAATGAGCGTTATCAGTTTTCCTTTGGATTTTCTATGTAAATGTTGTTTAACATTCAAATAGAGCTGATTATAATTTGAGATATTAACAGTTAGATATGCCATTGTGTCCCTTTGTTATTGTTTGTAAAGGAGGTTAAACACTATATTAACTTCTGAGTAGTGATTTATTGTTGCTTTTGTTAGAGAAAAATAAAAAAAGAAGTAAAATAATATAATTTGATATTGCCTTTGAGAATCTTCAGTTTGCAGAGGTCTTTATTTCCTACTCAATTTTATTTTTTATAAAGCATTACATGTAGTGTAAATACAGCATCACATAAATGCCGAGTTGTTCTTTGCTTCTTGGCTTAAGCTGTTGTGTGATATTGCTCTGCAACCATGAAGCAGCTGCTCTGCCTCAGAGATGCTCATATTTCCTTTGGTAGATGAAGGGAATTTGCTATATGAATGTCTCCAAATTGCTTTAAAATCGTGGGACTTTATATTAGCTGGTTAGACTCACAGTGGTCTGTGTAACCCATGAAAACCACGTTTCTGGAAGGCTTCAGCAGCCTGGAGGCTACATATGGGATTAGGTTAATAGCAATGATCTACATTTTGCTGAGTCTCATCCTCTGTACATTCACAGGACTCCTGGCACTCTGTGTGATTCTCCCTGGTTATTTTGCCAGCGTCCTTATGCGTTGTTTCTTATATACCTTCTCGTATGCTATTAACTATCCAGGTACTCTGTCCTCCACTGTTTCTTTCCTTTGCCCTCCTCATCTTGAGGAACGCGTGTCCATTTTAAGGCTGTGCTGTGTGCAAAGATGAGTGGAGAAGGCAGCAATCTGCTTTGGGTATTCTCCTAGGTTACCCAGTTGCCTGATTCATCCCAGCCCCCACTGGCATAAGGGTCATGGTGGGGGGGATGCTTTACTGCTTATCCTAGGGAGCCCTTCTTTCAGTGAAATCTCATTATGCTCCCTGCAGGACTGGAGCCCAGTGGGACCCGTGGGTGTTGCATTTTGTCTAGTGGGTGCCAAAGCCGTTCTGACATCTCCAGGGCCCTTCATAGTTTCAGCAAAACAACTCTTCAGGTTTCCTTGTAGATTCAAATTCCTCGGAACTTGAGGTGAGGGGTGGAGAAATACGCTGCTACATTCTGAATTGCTTTCCCTTTTCTATGAGATAGTCATTGTATTCGCCTGTGTGTGACTGCTTGTCTTCCGCTAGTAGGATTAGCTTGAGGGGGCTCCTGACGTCCCCACACCCCGTTCGGTCTTCATGGGTCTGACCAAGAAGCAAATGGAGCCCTGACTACTCACTGGAGTAATAAGGAAATGAACTTAGGTGATACCGACTTACTGAAATGTTATTACGTAGGACACATGATTTCATTTATATAAATATATTGAAATGTTTCCTAGTCACTCATTCATCTATTTATTTTACAAATGTTTTTGAGCTCTGATTCTTTAAACACTTCTAGTCTCTTTGTAGTTACTTTAACTAAATGCCTCAAGTTGTATACTAGTACGTAACAAAGTTAGATGTATAATCTGACTCTGCTCATCATTCTTTCCCACTCTACCCAAAAGCCTACATAAACCACTCAGCAGATGAGTTCCGGGGAATAAGAGTCAATATAATTATTGTTCAACCTTAAGCCATCTATAGCTACATTGTTACATAATCACTAAGATGCTTATCTCTCACCCTGTTCCAAAACTAAAATCTAAAATTTTGTTCTGTGAGCACTGACTTAGTAGTTATTGTATATATAGGCACTGAGTTAGTTGTAAAGGGAGGTTCCGAGATGAACAAAACCCAGGCACTCTCCCAAATAAAGGACCTGCTAATCCCACAGGAGCCACAAGACTTAGAAACAGATACCCGGGACACTTGAATGTGTAAAATGATGTAAATAAGTACAAACGAGGTGCTCTGTGAATTCAGAAGAAAGAGCTGATTTTTGACTGGCACGCGATTGGGAGAGGAGGGTAGAGGGTTCCAGGGTGGATAAGCGGTGGTTAAGCGGGACATTGCAGGATGAGAACAGTGATTGCAGAGAGCGAGCCATCTGATTGTGGGATCTAACTGCATGAGAAAGGTAGGAGGTCAGACATTTACAGAGTACAGCTGGGTGAGGACAAATCTTGGATGATTGGTTAAGTATATGAGCTTCATATTTAATGTATTTGCCAAATATAAAATTTTATATTTACTGTGTATAATTTCTTATACTTTATAAAGATGTGCATTGCACCTGTTTTTGTTTTATATGATAATAACCTACATGGTTCAGAAAATTGAAAATATCTTTTCCCCCAACGACACAAAGGGACTCAATGTCTTTTTTTTTTTTTGTCTTCATGGCTTTAAGTACCTTCTACAGTGTAGGCTACCTAAAAGTTTCTCAATGATCACTGAAACGAATTCAGGCTGGTGAAAAATTAAAGTTGCTTGAGAAGTAGGAATTTCCTAAAATACAGGTACATCAAATGGGGACATTTTGTCATTACCCTCTTCAAAATGTGTATTTTTTTCAAAGTAATACTTAATATGATACCTAAGTTTTATCACCCGCTGAGATCTAATAATTTCTTCACACTCTTTCTTTTGTTCTGTTTCGAAAGAAAGTGAACGATGGGTATAATCGTGTTCAGACATACGAGGCTCCTCACTCACAATAGTGAAACATATAAGCTCACTGAATGATTTTCTGTCTTTTCATGCTATATATAGTTAAAAAGTAGTGTGTTAGCTTTTGTTCTGGTAAAATTTCTAAATAAAGATTTACACATGATCAGAGACCGTCTAGAATCCAGTGTTCATGATTCAGCATACAGATTGATTGTTGACCCAACTGGGCAATCCTAACTCATCGAGAACATTTATAGTGCCTAGTATGGATTTTATGTTTTTATCTGTTATCATTCATAATAATTTTATTATCTCTAGTTTTTAAATGAAGAGTCTGAGATACCAAGAGTCTAATAACATGATCAGGATTCCACACTGAAAAAATGTGGTTGGGGGGCAAGTGCCAGCCCCCTGACTCACATTCCTGCCCTCAATCAAATCCCTTGGTCTGTCCTAAAACTTTATGTAACATCTGATCCAGTTGCCGGTTCTTAGAATCTAGAGTTTGTTTTCCTGGAAACATTTGTATTCTTAGTTTTTCAGGCTTTTCTTACTCTCTTCCTGGGAGGCAGAGAGTAACCATATCCCTCCTTCTGGTATTCTGTCTCCCTTCTGGCCTCAGTACACCTCCTGCACATCAATTAGAAGCTGGGGACATGATTGGTTATGTGTGGGGATCCTCATTTCTAATCCTGGACACAGCTTGACCGATCGCCGATAGCAGAGAACTGACGAGGCCCCTGAACAGTGGGCCCTGTCACCAGAGGGTCACTTGGAGGCCTAGACTGGTCACCGTTCGCTAGAAAAAGTATGCAGTTTGTAAAATGAAGAGAGTCCAAGGAAGTAGTATCGAGAGAGAGAGGGCAGTGCAATCATGTGAGGTATATCAGAGGTGCGTGGAAATAGGTCAATGCCGAGTGTCTGCTGTATGTACAAGTTCTGCTTCTGTGTGATTCATGACCATGGAACAAGGGTGGGGGAGTGCCGCTAACAGCAGCTCGCTTTTCTTTAATCAGGGAAGGATTTGTGAAAGAACAGTGGTTTCAAGAGATCTTTGAAGTAATTCCAACAAGGTTCTAATTGTGGTTGTGGTTTTCCTTTTTCTTTCTTTCTTTTTTTATAAATGGGTAGACTTTAGTCTACCAGGTGCTACTGAACTGAATGCATTTAGTTCGAACCCCTGAATCTTCATTCACAACGCGGGGGCGGTGGCGAATGAAACCAATCCAATTGCCCTGGACATTTAGTAAGTGGGGAAGAAATTTCCCTGGAAATTATTTGGCATCTCAACTTCTTACTTTCCTTTAAATAGGCTCCGGATTGCATTCAAAGAGTTTTGCTTTCACTTGTGTTTGTTATAAGCACACTTGGTTTTTGTTCTAAACTTTGATTTAAAAACACTTGAAGAAATCCTAGCATTTAATCATTTATTTGCTTCCTGCTTGTGCTGATCTTTTTCCTTTTGATATTTATTTTCAGGTTACCTGGAAGATAGTTTTGTAAAATCTGGAGTCTTCAATGTGTCTGAACTTGTGAGGGTATCCAGAAGTAAGTAAACTGTTTTGTTATTATTTAATTATACAGTATGGTTTAAAATATTTCCTACTTTGAGCCTTCAACACAGTGTTAAGAATAACCAGTTACTGGAAAAAATTAAGTTTTAAAATTTCTATCTTTTTGATGAAATCACAAGTGGATATATTTTGTCAGACTTTCTAAAATATTTGCATTTAGATCATCAAACTTTTGTAGTACAAAAATAATTTGGGGGTTGTTCCGATTGCTGTGTTATTGGTATTCATTTAACTCACTGTTCTCTCTGTGACCATAGATGGTCATTTATATGAAAGGAAGTGTGATTAATTAAATGTACCCCATGTTGTTATGATAACCCACATAAGTTTCCTGTAGATAAGTGCTTTTTCATTTTACTAACGTTTTGGTGGAGGCTTCGAGATGTACAGGATATACACACTAACATGCAGAGTGTAGAGGGATGCAGAAATTAACTTTGCAGATTGTAGTTTGGATATAGATAGAAAGCTATTGTGATCCAAAACAATGTCCAATTGTTTGAACTGGCCACCTCACCTGAGACACCATTCCTGACAGGCTGGATGGAATTTTTCTTGGGTTAAGTTCACCTGGCCAGCTATCTAAGCAAGGGAGAAGTTTATTGACTTAAGTCTTTTATGGATCCCTAATGTGTACAAATATACCTAAGCTGTAACTCTTAAGGCATCCATCATGTTAAAAGAGGTGACTCATTTCTTCTTTTTCTCTTTGATTTAGCCTATTTATGCAATTCTGAAGGCTGTATTTTTACCTGATATTCTGTTGGAGAGTGTCGCTGATGGAATGATATTACTCAGATAGTGCAGTGGCATTTATTCCTTGCTTAGTTGTGTTTTTCATCTGGGTCAAGTTCCCAGGTCTTGAACGAGAATTACAATGATCCCAAAAGAACAGAGCAAGGTACTGAGGGTAAGTTTAGGTAGTGAGTTAGAGTTGTGGTCAGTGAAGTAATCCCCCCCTGGTGGGTGACTGTGGCTTTCAGACCAGACTTTCTTAAAGAGTTCCTCTTTCGAGAGTGGCCAGTGCAAATAGCATATCTCTCAGGGATTTGCATACATGAACATTAAAGATATTCAGTAAGTTATCCTTTCTGACATATCCCGCGGTAGATAAATATATGTCCCCAAGACTTCTGCCACGGATGTTTATTTAGGGCAGTGCAGGAGACCAAAAGCTAATATCCTGTATCCCAGCAACTCTAGGGCTCAGGTTTGCTGACTAGGACGATTCTGATGGACTTCTCCATTAACCGAGGCCACCATGAGCCTTTTGTGTTTTTCCTGATCAATAATGTGGTATGGAAGGCCTCCAGACATTTGAAAGTTTCCTGTGTTTATTTTTAATTTGGAAAGGAACATGCCTGAGTTACTCACTACCACTTTCTGGCATTCATGTAAGGAAAGGGGAATTTTAAAGTGGGTGGTCGTGATGCGTGTGTTGGGGGGGTGCTTTCCCACTTTGTTCTGCTACAATGACCAGATATTATAAGGTTATTTGTTTAAATTTGTCTTTTCCTAAGTTTTGTAATATATTTCTTCTTGTGAGAAGGACCAAAGAGTCATCTGTTAGAAAATATTATCAGTTCCTCATTATAGGTAACATCATGCTAGACCCTATAGATGGGCAGTCACATAGAACCTTTAAAAACCCAGAGTGAGGGGCGCCTGGGTGGCTCAGTTGGTTAAGCGACTGCCTTCGGCTCAGGTCATGATCCCGGAGACCCGGGATCGAGCCCCACATCGGGCTCCCTGCTCGGTGGGAAGCCTGTTTCTCCCTCTCTCACTCTCCCTGCTTGTGTTCCCTCTCTAGCTGTGTTTCTTTCTGTCAAATAAATAAATAAAATCTTTAAAAAAAAAACAAACCCAGAGTGATATTTTGAAAACTCTGAACTTACACATAAATAAAGACTTAAAAAACACCTTTCCGGAACAGCTCAAAACTGAGATACATTTAATATACTTCCCTCATTCTTTTTATGGATGATACCATCCTCTCTTAGAGATTTTTAAATTATCTATTACAAAACACATTACTGATCTGTAATTAGTACATTAATTATCTATATTCATTCATTCATTTATTCAGCAAACGTTTTCTCCTCTGTATTTAAATAGGTGTCTCTGGAATGCTTAAGAAGTTATCCTCCTAAGTGTTTTAATATATCCACATCATAGTCTTATTTACACAGTTAAACTTCGTTGTTTATGAAATACAGGTTTGCCAAGTAAGCAGAAACTTCAGCATGACCCTTGTGCTGTATATCACAAATTCTGACTTCTCGAGGGTTTACAGGATGTTAATGGTTTCTGGCCTCCAAGGTTGGACTATCATATGACCCACTAATGTGTCTGTTGACTTTAGCTAATGAAGCTCCTCTGTTTTAGGATAGTGATCTTTCTGTTGAATGATATTATCTCCATCTTGAAAGTTGATTTAGGACCAGCTTTTGGAGGGAGAAGAACAATAAGAGAGATTAAGGGCTGGCCTCTCACCTTTAGAATCTGAGGTTCTTTGGAGCTTCGTTTCTAAGAGGATATTGGCAGCCTCTTAAACATGATTTGCAGCTTTCCAACTTTGCAGCTCTCTAAGAGAGGTGCTAACCTGGATCTTTGCATCTGCTGTAGTTCTTCCAGAGGCTTTTCAAAAGGACTCTCGGCCTCGGACTCGCGATGCTCACATACTCTCTTTATTATGAAATGTATTTGGTGAGCAGTGCTTTAGAGTTTGGCCAGGTTTATTATTAAGCTACTCTTCATCTTGTACTTTCCCCTTTAATGTCAGAAGGCACATGGCATTTTTGCAATGCTCATGTATAAATGTGTGGATAACTTACTTTTAATTGCTGTCTTGAGAGTCTGTAATAATCCTTCTGCAAGAAAATTTAGGAAAACAAAATGTCCAAGGTTTTTTTTTTTTTTAATTATTATTCTACTATAAATTTCATCTAGCATGTTTATGGTCAAGCGATCTGTGTTGATGCTCAAGCCATATGCATGAAGCAAAAACTACAGATCTTTGCTTAAATGTTGCATCAGCTTCATAAATTGCAAGTACTTCACATAAGTTATAACCTGTAAATTTCCCGTTAGTAATTCAGTCCTTTGAATTGTACCCATTACTGTTGCAGAAGGCTGGGCAGATTACTGACTTTCCCTGAGTCCCTCAAATGCCTCCTTCTAGCACACACCCTGCTTTCCAATGTCACTTAGAATGTGGTTCTAATAATAAACTTTAAAGCATGTGGTTACTGTGGGATTTCTTACCTTGCTTTTTTTTTTTAACCTCCGGTGTACCTCAAGCCACAACAAACAATTACACTTTAGCTGCCCAAGGAAATCAAGCCATTTAGCATAGTCACCCATTGAATACAAATATTTTCTATGTTATTCAGATGAAGGTAAAGTACAATATATAAAAAGAATAGTTTAACGGAAGGCTTAAACTCCAGAAGTTTGGAGCCGAGACTAATCTTGTATATATTGATTTAATTTTTAATAGTAGAAGAGAGATATTCATTGTATATTCTTTGATTACTTCTCTGCAATAACACATGTGCTTCCTAATCATACTTTCTTAAAAATATTTTAAAGTAAATCTTGGCCAACCTTATATTGACCTACAATCAGCTGGCAGTGAACACATGTAGTAAACACACTAAAATTCCGGGTAAGAAAAATTCCCTGAAAATCTGCAGTCCTTTTGGAATCGTGTATTTAATTTGAAGCAGTTGGAAGAGAGGAAGACTAAATAGACTATATGTTCTTAGGGTGAATCACAGGGGCTCTGGAGTATTGTTGAGATAAGCCCCGGGACACACTTTCTCTCCTTAGAACTTTTGAAGGCCTGATTTAAAAAAAAAAAAAAAAAAAAAAAAGGTAAAGAAAGAAACTATTGTTCAGCACTGTCCCTGACAGCCACCTACCCGGTCTCACCTGGTATATCATCTCTGCCAGAGACGTTGTTCTTATAGTAACCCCTGTTGAGAATGACCTCCCCTTAAGATCTTACTCATTCTCCAAAGTCCAATGCAAGCTCTGGCTTCTCCAGAGAGTTCTTGGATCATTCAAGCCTGTATGGGACGACTCTTCCCATGAACTCCAGTAGCGTTCACTGGTGCTGTCATTCATTTGGGCGGTTTCATTATAGTCTGCATTATGCTGGTATTTTTATTTTTCGTGAGAGTTTTGTTTACCCAGCTTGTTGCGAGATCTGTTTTGTTAAGGACAGGAACTATCTTAGACTATTTTGTATCCCTTGCAGCACCTGCCAGTAATGGACACAAACAACTTGTTGAAGGAACAGACTTTCCACAAATAGGTTCATTTATAACTCTTCATGTGTTTTTAGTCCGGTTTGAACTGTTCACCCTTTGCTAACCACTGCAGGCTGCCAGGGAAGAGACGTGGGATAGAAATCAAGTAAAAAGGGACCTTACCCTGGTTGAATACCAGGTTATTTATACTGTTATGCACTGGGCACGATGCTGGGCTTTTATCGCTCCTTATCTCATTTCATCTTCAAGATAATCATAGGTGGTAGGTGACTGGTATTCTCATTTTCTAGCTTGGGAAACTGAGGCACATGGCCCAGAAGTGGCAGAGGGAGTTCAAACTAAATGGCTACCTCCTGAAACTCTACTTATTCTAATACAACATACTGCCTCGTGGATTTATTCAAGATGTCTAGAAGCAAATCTTTAAAATTTGAACAGATGTAATCCAATATACAAAAAACAATACTTACATCCAGGAATTTCAATTCATACTGTATCAGCAAGGTCAATAAGATTCCTTGAGTTACAAAATAATACTTTAAAGTATAAAACTCCATGAGTGCATTTTATTTATTTTTATTTTATTTTATTTTTTTAAAGATTTTATTTATTTGACAGAGAGAAACACAGCCAGAGGGGGAACACAAGCAGGGGGAGTGAGAGAGGGAGAAGCAGGCTTCCCGCCGAGCAGAGAGCCCGATGGGGGACTCGATCCTGGGTCTCTGGGATCATGACCTGAGCTGAAGGCAGTGGCTTAACCAACTGAGCCACCCAGGCGCCCCCATTTATTTTTATTTTTTAATAAATTATTTTTAATTTTTTTTCATGAGTGCATATAAGCGATTTTTATAAAGTTAGACACACAAACTTTCAAAAAAAAAAACCCCATAAGTATTGAGTAAAGCCACACTAAATTATTCATATATGAAGCTGAATATGTATATTGGGGGGAAAAAAACGTGGCTCTTATTTCACTTTTGTCAATTTTACTTGTATACCGTCCCCTAATACAAGAATTCGTTGTATCAAATAATTATTCATGTTATTTCTAATATAGTCTAACATGTTAATATTCTAATTTGATTAACTTAACAGTGGTTTGGTTTTTGAGAACCAACCTAGGGGGCACCTGGTGGCTTAGTCAGGTAAGTGTCTGCCTTTGGCTCAGGTCAAGCCCTTTGTTGGACTCCCTGCTCAGGGGGGAGTCTGCTTCACCCTCTCCCACCCCCTACTTGTGCTCTCTCTCTCTTGCTCTCTCTCTCTCTTTCTCAAATAAATAAAATCTTTAAAAAAAAAAAACCAACTTAGTACAAAGCACCTTGCTTGGTGCTGAGTAATAGGAAACATGTCATTTCTTCTGATGCATCTAGACTAGTGTGGTGACTGATGTAGTAAAAACTAAGACAAAGGAGTGAGTGAAGGAGATTGGAGAGTGGGAATAGAGGAAGTGGTAACCAGTGATTATAGTCTGAGTGCCTAAAGTTTCTGGACATGAACAGCTGGCATTGTGAGGAAGTCTTCAAGTTGTCCCCTGGTAGACGGTCTCAGCGTCAAGATATTTTGCCCGGAAGTGTGGAACTTATTAGATTATTACATTCAAATAGAGACGACAAGTGTAAAAGTCATTCCTGGTGTTTCTTTCTGTTTTATTCCTCAGCGCCCATAACCCAGGGAACTGGAGTCAACTTCCCAATTGGAGAAATCCCGAGCCAACCATACTATCATGACATGAACTCGGGGGTCAATCTTCAGAGGTCACTGTCTTCTCCACCAAGCAGGTAACTGGAAGAGGAATTCTCACTCTCTATGCACTTGTTCTCAGTCTGTATGCAGCTGGGTAGGTAGGCAGATACGCAGATAGGTGGGTAGTTAAAGATATCGGGAAACAAAGCCAAGAATTCCAGACTTTTTGCTGATTCTACATAAATTTTTACTCTTACTGGTTAAATTTACTTTGATATTTGAAAATTAAATGTAATTTTTCAAAGCATTAAAAACATATTTGGGCTGGGGTCGGACAAGAGAACTGTATTCCCTTCATATAAAAATATGAATATGATTTTATGATTTGTTATGAATTCTATAAGTTCACTAAATCTTTTAGTGACTTAGGAGCAATGTTGTCACGGCAGAGAGCCCTGGCCTATGGATTGATCCTTCCTGGTAACTTTTACTCTACTGTAATATCCAAGCTAGCTATAATTAAACATGAAAAATAAAATGTGTCATCTACTTAACCTTAAAAGTAAAGGCTTTATTCTAGGCCATGCTTTGCTAATGTCTTCAGTGAGCTGGTATTTATCTATTTATTTTTTAAATAATCTAGTTGATTCTCAGTCACCACTAAAAATATTACCTGCTCTGAGATTTGGCTTGACGAACCTTTGTCAAGGAAGAGATACAAGTAAGGTTACTTGACTTTTTAGTTCCCTGTTGACAGTCTCGCTTTTCTCTTTTGACCTTCTGATTGTGACTTTGAGTCCCACAGAAGTTTAGAAAGAGGTTTCCTATTTAAATGAGGGATGAATAGCTTGGAAAGTTGTTTGTGTAGGATTTAGTGATGATATACGTTCCCCTCTTAGAGAATGCTAGAAGAGGACTGAGTTACTGAGAAGTAAGATGGATAAATATTATAGCTTTCTTGGGTTTTTTTCATGTATTGAAGATCCATCTCATTTTCAGAGTATTACATATACTGATTAAATGTAAGAGTGTACATGAATTTCAGAGCAAAACATTTCATTTTATAATGGCCATTTTTTTAAGAATAAAAGAATATCTGGGTATTTTCCTATGCTCTTCTCAATAGTGAAAGTTAATTGCATTTGAATTAATTACAGAGATGTGCACATTTTTCTGTTTATTAACTAAGTTCAATTTTATATCACTTATGGTCAAACTGTTTTCATATTGCTTAGGTTAAATAGCAAGGTAGTTTGGTTTATTGTCACTCAGATTGTCTATGTCATGGTTGGGCCTTAAAAATGCTTTAGTCTTTCTAAATTTGAAATGTGAATAATGACATTTCTACTTGGTCTGATGGATCGGTATGTTATCAACATGGATCTTTCTTCATAGTCGTTTAGTTTCAGATATTATACCACTTGGAATACAAAAGGTTTCAACAACATTTCTCTATTATTTCCTTATGAAAACCTTTTCTCTCTCACTTTCAGTCTTTCGTACATATTTACTACTAATGCACAGCTGAGAGAATTAGATTAAAGGACAGTTTAAGAAATCATGCATCCTAACTTTGGATATCATAGGAATAAATTAAAGGACCATTATTTACTCCCAGTGTGGTTTCGCATGGATAGAAACTGTTATCTTCGACATCATGGTAATACTCTGGGAGTTGTGAGTCCAATATTAATCACAAGTACCTCTGTGAGTATCTCCGTATGCCTCCAGGGTTCCAGATGTACACAGGCTTCTAGGATTTGGAAGCAGTGCAGCAAAAAGAAGTCTGTCTTAAAGTCGGAAGTCCTTCCTTTGTGGCAGATGGTGTCCACTAACATGCCCTGGGAAATTTACTGAATTTCTCCAAATTTCTCTCCCCACTTGTAAAAAGGGAGGACTGATTTACCAGTTGGACCTAGGAAGTCACTGGCAACTCTGAAATCCTATGATGTTACGTTTATTATCACTGCGCAAAGTTAATCTCTCTCTGGTTTTTACCTATAGAAAGGTACATGAGGGTTTTTTGTTTAATTTAAGGGAAAAATCCATTTTCATAGTCATAATGGTTTAATAGGATATTGATGGGAATATATGATAGCAGTATGTCACGCAAAATGGCCTATGACATAGCTTTTAACATTTATTTATTTATTGGTCTATTTATATATCATGCAAAATGGCCTATGACATAGCTTTTAATGTTTATTTATTTATCGATCTATTTATCTATCTATTTATTTATTTATTTTTGAGCGTGGGGGTGGGCAGTTTGGGGAGGGAGAGAAGGAATCTTAATCGGGCTCTATGCCCAGCCCAGAGCCCAACACAAGACTTGATCTCACAACCTTGAGATCATGACCTGAGCTGAAATCAAGAGTTGGAGGCTTAACTGACTCAGCAACCCAGGTGCCTCCATGACATGGATTTTTGATCTTTGCCCTGAACAGTCACTTTTCTTAATTAATGGGGATGAGTCATGTTTTCTTTATTAAATTGTATCATTTATTTATTTATTTATTTAGATTTTATTTATTTATTTGGCAGAGAGAAACACAGTGAGAGAGAGACCACAAGCAGAGGGAGTGAGAGAGGGAGAGGCAGGATTCCCACCCAGCAGGGAACCCGATGTGGGGCTCGATCCCAGGTCTCCAGGATCATGACCTGAGCCGCAGGCAGTCGCTTAGCCAACTGAGCCACCCAGGCGCCCCATCATCTATTTATTTTTTTAGAGAGGGAGAATCTTGAGCAGTCTTCACACCCAGCATGGAGCCAAATGTGGGGCTCAGTCTCATGACCCTAAGATCATGGCCTGAGCCAAAATCAAGAGTTGGACACTTAACCAACTGAGCCATCCAGGTGCTCCTAAAATGTATCATTCCAAAATTACACGGTTTGTGTGAATTTGGCAATGACCTATTTTTCATGGTTGGTCTTGAGAATAAAAGATCATAATCTAATATTTTAGAAAAAGTATAAGGAAGAACATATGAAATAATTTATAATCAATAAAGTCCTACAAAATTTTTGTATTATTAATTATATGGTTACTCATAATAATTACTATTTAATAAGTGTTTTCTAAATGCCAGCCACTTAAATAAGAGGTTTACATTTAATATTCTCAACCACTCCTCTTTGAACTAAGTTTTATTATTTCCATTTTACAAGTGATTAAACTGAGTCTGGAAAGGTTAAGGAGCTTACTATGAAGAAGTAGTGAGGGGCCTAGTCAAGATTTGCTACTGGGCTGGTTGCACTCCAACGCTTATGTTCTACTGATTCCTCTGACTTATGTTTGAATCAGTATCAAAGAATTCCATTAGTATGGCAAGTGCTATGCTAGTGCATATTATTAGCATTGATAATAATGATAAGAGTCGAATAATCTTAATAATTTTAAAGTTAGTACACATATCACATCAAGAATTGACTTTTTACTATGGAAATTTCTTTGGAAACATATCTCAAAAGGTAAATATAATAAGCACCCCATTGTTAGGCAGGTACAGATATAATATATGGTATAATAAATGACATATACAACTAGAAGTGTTTGTTATTCCTATTGAAGTCTGGAATGCACTCCATTTATTTCAGAAAAGATATTGAGATGCTATTACTTGTGTTTATGGAAATTTTCTTAGTAAGACTCTTCTCAAATTATATATTTTCACCTGCTACACACCTCCTTAGACATCCCATTAATGCAACTGTTATCATATTTTAACAGCAAAAGACCCAAAACTATATCCATAGACGAAAATATGGAACCAAGTCCTACAGGAGACTTCTATCCGTCTCCAAATTCACCAGCTGCTGGAAGCCGAACATGGCACGAAAGAGATCAAGGTAAGCGATGAGGTGACTCCTCTGGGGACATCAGAGTAAGATGTCAGCTTGTTTCCAAAGTTTCCTTTAGCCAAATTTCATCGTTGAGTCAATACGGATGATATTTTCTTCATGAAATGATGCCAATGAAATTATCTTGAAGATAGTGTACTAGACACGTGTCATCAAAGTTACAAAAATCCCCTCTTTTCCGTGTTGGGCTTTTTGTCCCAGACAGAATGATCTTTTAGAACCCCCGATCACACATGTGACCCACTGGAGTTCGTCTGCTTTCGTTGGCTTCCGTTGGCTGGCCTGCAGCGAGACCACAGTGGTGACTGCATTACATCGTCTGCTGCTCTGTGTGGGGTGTTTCAGGGAGGAACCGTTCTTCCCGCAGGTTGCAGGGGACGGTAAAGACGTCATAACTCCCTTTGGAAGTAGGTACAGCATGAAAAATAAATTCAAGTGTAATGTTACAGACCTCGGGTCTGAGTCAATCTGGTTGTTCCTTCTAGAAGCAACTATGACCCAGTTGTAACACGGCTTTGGGGGAAAGCTATAACTTCATAGGTACTATTTGGCTCTCTAAATTCAGACTTCACTCTTTTTCTTTCTTAAAGTCGGCCGGGTTAAATATATTTCATCAGACATCGTCATGCCTTTTTGTGGCAACTAGCAGGATATTAGTAAGCATGGAAATAAAAAAAATTAATGAACTGCAATGTCTTATTGTTATGTATGTATGCAGATACGATTTATATCAATAGCAAAAGAAAATACTTGAAAATTGTCTTTTAAATCAGATTTTACAGTTTACTAAAAAAGTAAAAAGAAAAATCTCTTTATCGATGGTCTTTTTTTTTTTTTAAAGATTTTATTTATTTATTTGACAGAGAGAGAGAGATCACAAGTAGGCAGAGTGCAGGCAGGCAGAGAGAGAGGAGGAAGCAGGCTCCCCGCTGAGCAGAGAGCCCAATGCGGGCCTCGATCCCAGGACCCTGAGATCTTGATCTGAGCCGAAGGCAGGGGCCTAACCCACTCAGCCACCCAGGCACCCTATGGATGGTTTTAGCCCGTGACTTGAGTGTATATTTCTGAGGCTGGGGAGCTATATACAAGGTTATCTCAGGAGACAAATAACCGAAACATAGCGGTTCAAGCTAAAATCAGTTCCTTACTCTGGACATATTTGCTACTCCTCATTTGAAGCAGGGCGCCTGGGTGAAGGGGGCACTGGGTGGCTCAGTGGTTAAGTGGCTGACTCCTGGTCTCAGCTCAGGTCTTGATCTCCAGATGAAGTTTTGTGTTGGGCTCCATGCTGGGTGTGGCACCTACTTAAAAAGAAATATTCCACTAGAAAAAAAAATAGAGAAAAATCTTCATGGAGGAATTTGACTTTGAGTAAGGTGGGTCTCCTTTGATGATTGGTTTTTAACTGGTAAAGAAGGGAGCAGAGTTGTCAGAGAGAAAACCATAGGCAAGAGTGAGTTCCAGAGTGGCCATATTGTACAGTGAGGCTGGACTGTCTTTATGAGGAAGTAGGGGGAGGCGATGGGTCATTTTGTGGAAGGATCTAAAAAATCAGCTGGAGAGTTTAGGCTGAGATGACCCCATCCCCCAATACCCCCCACCCCCGCCGCCCTTCCAAATCTATTCTTGAAACAGTAGGCGAAATCTTTATAAAACATAACAGTGTATTACTCCCCTGCTTAAATCTTTCAGTAACTTCCCACTCCTCTTAGGAGAAAATCAGAATCCTCTCGCATGTGGGACAGGCCCTGTTCCTTGTCGCCATTTCTTGCACTTTAGCTGGTTGCTTTGTTAATATTTGGAAAGGCAAAACCCAAGACGTTCCTCTCAGCCATGCCCTCGGGATTCTCCTCTGCCAACCCTTCACCTTGCAAATTTGGGGATATCTTTCAAGCCCCAGCCTGAACTGAGGAATTTCAATCTAAACCTGGTCTCCCTACTTTCCTGTCCTGAGAGCCAGTAGTGTCCCTTCATTGTTCTCATAACAAACAGTTACGCACTTGTTTGTGGGATTCATTGTCTAAATCTGCACTGTGAGGGAGGGGACCTTATGGATTTTGGCTATTATGTAAGCAGCACCCTGCGCATAGTAGGGGCACAGAAGATACTTTTTAGAGAAATGAAACATTGATAGAATATCAGTCTCATTCATGAAGGCGAGAACTTTCAGCAGACTTGCAGAAGTTAAGAATAAAAACCAAACCTTCAACCTTTTCTATTTTATTGCTTGTTTAAGTTGCATTGTCAGTTTGTCTTAAACAAAGCTGTATTTTCCTCTGGGGAAAATTATTCTGGAAAAGATTCTAATGGTAATAATAATAACATTGTGAATGTGTGGGAACGGCTGTGTTGTTCAGAAGTGTAGGTGTTCTTTATTATAGAGAATGTCACTTTGTAAAAATTGATTCCTCTTTCAGACTATTAAATAAAGGCAATCTCAAATCATATTATAAAACATTTTGGAAAAGTAGAAGGGAAACTGTCATTCTTTCTCTTTGTAAAGTCTTTGTATTGTCTCCGTGATTTTCTTCTGTCAAGATGACTAGAATGACTGGAGGAGTCTGTGAGGGCATATTTTATTAAGAGTCAGGAAGAATGATCCATTCTCAAGTGTACTTAAAAAAACGCTGTCACTTTAATTCTGAAGACCCCGAAGACTTTGTAATGTACACAATAAGCCATTGTAGGAAGAAGTCTTGCACTACAATAAAAAATGGGGGCCGTACAGTACTATCTTTATAAATTTGCTAAGCCAGATGCAGTCCTTTTGTTCTTAGGAAATTGCTTTTTTTAAAATTTGGAAAATAAAATGCCCCATGGTTATTCTTATCTGTCTTCAAATGTTCTTCAGACATGCTTGGCTGTCACGAAGGGGTATTTATTCTAAAGGGCATATTGAGGAGCACTCCATATTTGTAACAGCTTTAGGACATGTCTTATACTTGTTTCTTCCACAAAGCCCCTTCACTAAATTGGTAATCAATAACTACTTACTGGTTGGTTAAAATATGCTTCTGTTTTTAACTGGCAGAAGGGTTTAAAATTTACCATTAATTATTTCCTGGATATGCCTTATTCTGGTAGTGTTAACTTTGCATTAAAATCTACTTTTGCCGTAACCCTTAGCAACACTGATTTTTGAAATAGAAGAATCAAAGATAGCAAAATTATGGAGAATATGTGGCATTCTACTTTCCCTTATAATCTGAAACACCAACCTAAGCTATGGTGGCTTTTTTTTCCCAACCAGGCTAAAATAAAGGATGTAAGATAACCAAACTAATATATTGACTCTATTTTAAAAAGCAATTAGGGGTCACCTGGGTGGCTCAGTTGGTTGGGCGACTGCCTTTGGCTCAGGTCATGATCCCAGAGACCTGGGATCGAGCCCCACATCGGGCTGCCTACTCGGCGGGAAGCCTGCTTCTCCCTCTCTCACTCCCCCTGCTTGTGTTCCCTCTCTGGCTGTGTTTCTCTCTGTCAAATAAATAAAATCTTTGGGAAAAAAAAAAGCAATTAGGCCGATTTTTAGCGCAAAATCTAGGTTCATGTAATGACAAATATTTATGTACCTTTTAACAATTTTATGGGAAAAACATCTTTATTTTAGGGATTATAAACATAATTAGTTATATTTGTATGTTCGTTCTGTTTTTTTGTTTTTTCCACAATGTGGAAAAGTTGCGATGCCCTGGTCATAAAAGAATGACAAATTTTAACTTTGCAGAATAAAGACATGAACATTTTTAAGGCTGAACATTATGTAATAGCATTAAACATTTGGTAAGAATCTATAATTTGCTTACATTTCTCCCGATGCGAGGTGAGGGAAATTAAATTTATCAACGTCCACATTATGTAATACTCACATTTTAATTTGTGTTGTTTTACATGTAGAGAAGGGAAAGAAAAAATAAAACCGGCCACTAACCAAGGAGTATATAGCCACTATTATATTCCTTTCTTAGATTCTTGAGTATTTTTTCCTCCTTAATCTTTTCTATGAATTTCCTAATCTTATTACCTCCTGACCACTTCTACCTCTATGGAAAACTTTGGGTTGTTTGGATATGGTGTTCCACCATTTTTATGGTTCAATTAATAGAACCAAATGACCTTTTCAGTGGGCATGCTAATCTCCTTTATGCCAATACCACAGAAAAAATACCATCTGAGACCTTATGTACATTTGTTTTCTTCCACCTGTGACTCAATTTCTAGTTAATATACTTTTCTTGAAATCAGTAGAGTGCTTCTGTAATTTCTGAAAAAAGAGGAAAAATAAGGAGTAGGTCTTGGTTTTTCCTCCAGTTCAAATTACTTTCTGGACTAAATTTTGTCTGTTAATGCCTAGGAATTTAACAGACTGACAGATGGAATGCTTGGACATTTGAAACAATGCTTTATCAATATCAGTAGTCTATCACTGCCTATTCTTCTAGGCCTGCACTTAAGGCTCCTGAAACTCTATTTAATAGACATTTATGATACAATAAATATATTTGTCATATACAACTAGGCTTTGTAAATGGAAAATTTAACAACTTCTCAGTCAGATTAGTATTTAAAGAACTTGTAATCTTAGTTTTATAAAATGTAAATTCAAAAAGACTTTGTATGCCATAGAATTTTATTAATTCCTACACATTTAGGATTTGGGATTATTGGACTCAATTAACATTTATCAAATGCCTATTATTTGCCAGGAAGTTTTCTAGGCATTGGGCACATAAATATGAATAAATTAAATTTTCAGCCCATGACCTGTTGAGCAGAAAAATACTTTTTAACTATTTATGAATAAAGGCTCTTCACAGAGAATAAATCATGTAAGCCAGACTAGGAGGGGACTGTCTCCATGCCTCAGAACTAGCTTACTTTTAAGCACCATGAGAGGTAAATCTTTACGCACAAATCAATGAATTGCAAACTAGCACTACTTAGCGGTATATTGGTATGGAATTACAATTTTAAGGGTAGTTTAGAAATGCATACTAGACTCTCAAATAAGCAATATTTAGGCATCATGTTCTGATTGCTGTGGTACTAAGAAATAACACTAGCACTAATTTTTAAACAATTCACAGTTCTGTCACATAAATAATTCTTTTTAGTTAATCTTTTGAAATTTTAGTAGATTTCTGAGCCCTCAAGATTTCTTTCTAATACTTTTTCAAATGTTCTCATTAGTAATATAGTTTTAGATGTTATGCTAAATGTCAGTTTGCACTTTATAGAGTTTTATGAGGATACAGCATTAAATAGCCAAGGAATTAAACCAAAAGTCTCCAAGGACCACGGACTGGGAAATAATAATGCTAGCTCGGCATCGTGGTTTCAGCCAGGTACAGGAAATACAGTGATAGAACCAGCACTAGAGACCAGCGTCTCTTAGTGTGAGTTTAAAGAATGTTAATAAGCACGTAAGACACAAGAGCATTCAACTGGGCTTGGGACATTCTGTCTGAATGAAAATGTAAACTTTTTTCATTCATGATTGAATTTGTAGAACGTTTAATGTACTTCCGGGCGCCATCAATGAGACTATGCATGAGTGGATATTGACTGATTGCATTTAAGTGTGTGACTTCAGGACTTTTTTTTTTTTTCCCATTCAAGATTCCATAGGGAGGAAAGTTCTGGGTTCAAATTGTGGAAAACAGTGCTCTAGCCCAACCTACAGTCTGACAAATGATATAATCTCAAGATGTCTGTAGAAACATGAGGTTAATGAGCAGCTTTTATAAATAGCTGAATAACTAGTGTCTGGGAGTTACTCACATTAAATGAAGTCCTAGAAAATATCAAGGCAGATGCTTAGTAATCTTCCTGGAAGAATTTTTAAGCCTTCCTTGGGAACAGAAAGAACACCAACAATTCCTTACATTCTTAAGGTTTGTATCACAAGGATTAAATGTCAAATGTTCAAATAGCAAATTTTGAGCCAGACAAAATCAGAGATACAAGTGCTTCTGATGAATACATGTGAAGAAATGGTTTGAATTTAACGTTTAAGCACAATTTCTAAGGTTTGTGGTTCTTTTTAACCTATTATTGAAAATATCGAAAGTGAATTATTTACAGTTCCTGCCAGATATTCCATGTATCATGATGCCATTGGAGAGCAAGCTCCAAGGATGCTTCTGTCCTGTGTATTTCATTTTCTTTAGCTACACTGCTGTAGTTTTAAGGTTATGACAGGAGCATCCTTCAAACCGAAAGGAAAACAATAAATTATTGGTGAAAGCTTTCGTCAGAATTCCTCACATTTGCTTACTAACTAACAGAAGCTTTTTTGCTCCTTTGGCGCATTTTAACCTGGAAGAGCATTTTGGATGGGGCAAACCTGGGTCCGTGATAGAAGGACCAAGACTACTTAGTAGGGGAAGGTTATCCTCCTATTTCAGTGCTCTGGAGATCTCCTGAATGAAAATGTAGGAGTGCCTGGGTGGCTTAGTCCTTTAGCCTCTGCCTTCAGCTCAGGTCCTGATCCCAGGGTCCCGGGATCGAGCCCCGCGTCAGGTTCCCTGTTTGGCGGGAAGCCCTCTCCCACTTCCCCTGCTTGTATTCCCTCTCTTGCTGTCTCTCTCTCACTCTGTCAAATAAATAAACAAAATCTTAAAAAAAAATGTGGCATTTTGCAGAAAAACCACAATGGATAATTACTTTGAAAAAAATAACAGCTTGCCATTTAATGCTGGGTCTCTAGATTGATAGAACACAGCCTAAAATAGGAAAGTGGAAAACCCATGGGAGAGGGTGTACTCCAGTATAAAAGTATGCCACGCAAAGTTTCTTGGAATGGCAAAAGATTTATTTCAAACCCTTTTACACATTGATGTCATGTTTAAGCTTATTTTGAAGTAGTTTAGAAGGCCAGTTTCTTTTGAGTGACTATATGATAAATACCGTAAACAGTAAGAGATTGATTTTCCAGAGATAGAACACGGATTATTAGAACATTTAGTAGGATGTGGTTTTTGCACAGCTAAACAATCTAGAGATCAGTGCGAGACTGTCTTGTCTAAAGCATCCAGACAATGAATAGTGGAGTCAAGGTCTTCTTTTTTTTTAAAGGCTGATTTTTTCCCCCCGTTATCCTGCAAGCCATTTAGAGAATAAAACATAGATTTACCTATTCAGGGAGAAATGGAGAAATAGGAAAACTTGAATACTGCTTACACGTTCTGGCAGATGGACAGTTTTTCTATGGAGTTCCATGAATCTGTTAGATCTTTGGAACTAAAATGGGAGCATAGATATTTTGTGTGTGTGTGATTTTGTGATTTTTCTAGTTTTCAGGGTTCTGGAAGAATTGTCAAAACAAAATTTTGAGATAATAAAATGCAAATCTGCTTTTTAAAAAAAATCTCTTTTTTAGTGTCATGATTAAAAGTTTTGGAACTAAAAAAAACCCTGAAGCTATGAGTACTTGCAATAGATAGTTCTGGAGAAGAGCTTCAGATTGAATGTTTAATGTTTTAAAAGCTTTTTTGTTATGGAAAATGTTAAAGCAGAGAGCATCATAAAGTGAACTTGCATGTGCCCAGCTTTAAACTGTTATCAACATTTTGCCAATCTTACTGCATTTACTATCTCTCGGTTTTTTGAAGTTTGCTTAAAAGTAAATCCCAGACATTAGGTCATTTCACTTATACATACTTCTAAGTGTTTCTAATAGACAGTGACTTCTATTTTTAACACAGTCTAATACTATTATCAATGTAACTAACATGACAATAATTCTTTAATACCACCTAATATATATTCCATGTTCAGATTCCCCAGAATATCTTAGAGGCTATTTTGTTTCAATGAGGATCCCAAATGGTCCATTTACCGTATATGTATTTTTAGCTTTTTTTAAACCCATAGTAGTTATATTAACTATTTTTCTTTATTAACTATTTTTGTACTAACTCCTTTTTCTATGTCATTAGTTCGTTGAAGGAACCACAGATATTTAAAATCTTTGTTCAGTAAGAACCTATAAAAATGAGGAAAAGCAGATCCCCTTGCCATTCGTGGCTATCATTTATTGAGCACTTACTACCCTTGAGGGTTGGGCCAAGATGTCATGTGTATTTTGCTTTGCAGCCCTATTAAAACATTTTTTTTACAGTTCATTAAACTAATCACTATAGTGATGAAGAAATTTGACATAAAAAACACAGATGATAAGTACCAGAGGAGGAACTTGTTCATTTAGCCGTAGAACCCGCACTCCACACACTGCCTTCTAAACAAGTCATTGTGATGTGATTTGCAAACTAGTTATAAAACTCTATGATGTTTTTCCCTGTTAACATGTGGAACTTAAATGCAGATAAATGCACATAACATCAGAAAGGTTCATGGACTCCAGAGATCCATGAGTGCAGTTCTTGGACTGGACTCATGTTAAGAATCTCATTTCCATTTAATACTGACATGTTGTTAATAAAGAATCCCAAAGTCTTGGAGCACCTGCCTGGCTCAGTTGATGAACACATGACTCTTGATCTTAGGATCACGTGTTCAAGCCCCATGTTGGGTCTGGAGCTTACTTAAAAGAAAAAGAAAAGAAATAGGATAAAAATAAATAAAGAAATAATCCTATGGTATTGAATATCATATATAAATATATCTGACATATAAATATATGCATGATATATGACACCTATAGATATATATGATATATGACATATAAATATATATGTGAAAACATATAATATAAAATTATACATAATAGTTCTGTTTCAATTTTTTGCCTTATGCTTACAGCACTATAATGGTGACCAGGAAACTCCAAGTACTAGCATGGCCTTAGACAAATATGTCTAATTTAAAGGCTGATTTTTTCCCCCCGTTAAACTGGCTCTCAGTTTAATTTCAGTAAACTGAGTTTTCTCATTTGTAAAATAACAGAGTTGGATACTAAGGTCCCTTCATGTCCAAATTTCTAGATTTTAAATTAACTGAATCAAGGAATTTTTAGATCTTCAGTTACTGGAGTCTTTAAGCTTTCATTAACATGTCTCCTTTTGAAAATTCAGAAAGTTTCCGATTCCTAATTTTTAAAAAATGTTTATTTTTAATGCTCTCCTTGAATAACACAATAATTGGGCTGTTTATGTGCTTGGAGGCACCATATGTTTTGCCTTATAGCTGAGGAATGTGCAGCTCTTAAAAATACATGTTCTGTCCTGCGCTATCCTGGCACAACAAATGATTGATAGAGATTGAGTTATTATAACAGAACCTTGTTATGGGATCAGTGTCTCCTACTTTGAAAATAAATGACTCAGCCAGACGGCAACATTTATTTTCTCTAAATGACTAGGGATGTAGCAATAGGAGACCATTATCCTGTGACAATATTCTGTTTCATTGACATTATCTCACAAATGTAATTGGTCCATTACTAAATAGAGGTTTTGTTACTGATCAATTTCACGTGATTTCTAAAACCATTAGGATAATAAATATGCCATCATAGTAATTTCATTGACAGAATGTTCTTTTTTTGTTCATTTACATTTGTTAGAGGAAAAATATAGATTTAGGTTGAACTTAAACACTACAATTTATACTGGTTTTGACTACTTTTCCATTAAGAGAAATAGAATATTGTGCAGAGTAATCATATTTGCATCGAGCTGCTGAACTAACGACCTTAACATTTTCGTGACTTTTTTTTCTCCACCACACTAAATCACATCAAATCATAATTGTTCCTAAGCAATTAGTTTACTACCTCAATTTAATGATTTTATTTGAAATAAGTTCCAGATCATTTCTAGGACTTTCCTGTAAATCCACTAAAGTAACACATCAGTTAAATCAACCCTAACCATTACCAGCACGGATAATAACAGCATTAGTAACAACAGAAACCTTGAGATGTCTTGTAGCATAAATGTTTCTAAATGCATGGCTTTTCCCCAAATGTTCTGCTCTAAAATCTCATCTGTAATCTTGTTAAATTAGAACTCTTCCAGTATCTTTCTGACTTTTACAGTTAAGGTTACGGTATTGATTTTATTTTATAGTCCATGGCTCTCAGATGCTTAACACTAATAAGCCTCTATAGCCAAGAGGTTTTCCCCAGAGGCCTGGTGAATAGCAGCTATTTACCTATGCCAATACTTAATAAGGAACTAAAATATACTCCAAATCCTGCGTAATTGTGTGGTGTTTTTCCTCTTTTCAAATGAGGATTTCTGACATTATTAAAGATGCTTTGTCACTGTCTGCCTGTTAAAATGATATTGCTTAAAGGAAAAAACATTTTGAAGTATTTTTAAAAAGCAGTTTTCATTTATTCAGTATTTGTTCTTTCAGAACTGTTCTTCATTATTCAAAGGATTTTCTTCTTTTTCTTCTCCTTTTTTTAATGTCTCAGGAAGGTGTGAACTTCAAAGGGGTTTGAGTTTTAACTTTGTATTGGGTGTAGGTGTAGCCCGGAGACTTTTTTTTTTTTTTTTTTTTTTAAGAGAGATGTGATAGAGACTTGTACTAACCTGCAGCTTACTGTGCTTGGGTTGAAATACACAATGGAGAGAGACTTAAACTATCACAAGTGTTTTAAATTGCTGAAGAATACAGTAATATGCACGAGCGTAGTTAAGATTAAATAACTCTGCGATTAAAGTAAGAATTTTCATTTATTTAACATGAAAGCTATCATATTTTCTCCTGTAAAAAAAGAACCGGCTTCATTTAAAAAAAAAGATTGAAAAATTTAATTGAAGATGCTATCTTATCTCTTCTTAACGTATCTTGCCGTACTTTAGAGTTATTTTAGAGTGTGCTAAATTAAATGTAAATATATATATATATATATGGAGATACTTTCTTAACATGGCAGCTAATTATTTTTTTGAATCATCTGGCATCATCATGAAACTACTGTAGTGGGATTAAGTCCATATGTCTTGTCATAACATTCAGAGCTTTTTGTTAACTTGGAGTGTGTGGGAAGGACTTATTCACATTTGACACACGATCAAAATTTTACATCTAGAAGAGTCTTTAGAAACAGATATTCAGATATTCTCTTTTCTTCACTTGTGTTCTCAAAAATGCACTGTTTTGCCTTTAGCCAACTAAACTGCAAATGTTACATTTAAGCATTTCATTGTATGTTTTTGCAACATCCAATACCTAAGACCAATAAGGCCTTTCCTAACTTTAAGAAGGAAATAATTAGAGATGCCTGGGTGGCTTAGTTGGTTCAGCGTCCGACTTCGGCTCAGGTTATGATCCTGGAGTCCTGGGATCGAGCCCTGTGTTGGGCTTCCTGCTCAGTGGGGCATCTGTTTCTCCTCTCTCTCTCTGTCCCTCCCCCCGCTAGTGCTCCTTGTCTCTCAAATAAATGAGTAAAAATAAAAAAAAGAAAAGAAGGAGATAACAAGTAGCATAACAAGATCCAACATTATAATGCTCCGTGAAGCCACAGGCAGTATTCACCCCCCAAAATATATATTTTTACCTTTTATTTATTGTAACAGTAAAAATTACTTATGGGAGTTTTGAAAAACAAACTATCAATATAAAAAGAAAATAAAAATCACCTATAATTCTATCACATAGATTTTTATAATATAATGGTATTTTACCATGTCATTGAATTTCCGCTTTATGATGGTTTCATAATATGACCCCCTTTGCCTATAGTACACACTTTCAAATGTCTACTTTGCTTATGGATGTGTAAGTAGTTGGCAAGTTTTTATATAATAAAGAAACAGTGATCATTGCCCTAGGGGATCCTTGTGCTTAAGTCTGATTATTGTGTCCCTGCCTCGTTCTATTCACTGTCCCCAAAGCTAGCATACTACTGGCACCACATCACCACGTAGATAGGGAAATGTTGTTAAAGGAATAAATGCAGTCTTACTATAGAATTACTGAGTTAAACATTGTCCATTCCTAAGGTTATTGACAAATTATTGGTACAAAATCTAGGAAGGTGTTATTAATTTACATTCCCACTAGTGGTGCCTGAGGGGTTTGACTCCACTGTCTTATCCATAATTTTTAAACTTAGACATGGCTCTATAAGCAATATTTCTGTCTGTATGTATTTATCTGTTTTTAAGTAGGCTCTGCACCCAATGCAAGGCTTCAACTCACAACCCTGAGATCAAGACTTGAGCTGAGGGGCGCCTGGGTGGCTCAGTTGGTTAAGCGACTGCCTTCGGCTCAGGTCATGATCCTGGAGACCCCCACATCGGGCTCCCTGCTCGGCAGGAAGCCTGCTCCTCCCTCTCTCACTCCCCCTGCTTGTGTTCCCTCTCTTGCTGTATTTCTGTCTGTCAAATAAATAAAAAAATCTTTAAAAAAAAAAAGAATAAAAAAAGAACTAAAAAAAAAGGAGACTTGAGCTGAGTTCAAGAGTCAGATGCTTAGCCAGCTGAGCCACCCAGTTTTCCCTCTATAAGCAATTTTTAAGCATCTCCTCTGGAATATATTTAAAGAACAGTGGGCTATATATATTTATTATTATTGAATATATATTTATTATATTATTATATTATTATTATATATTATATAAATATATATATTTAAGGAACATGGATTTTTGACTGTATCCTTGCAGCTCTTTTTGTCATTTATATAAAATTGAAACCATTGTGCAGCACCTCACATTCTCTTCCTAAAATAGGTGACTCTATTGTGGAAAGAAAATGGGGGCGTGGAGACAGTAACTTCCCTCAGGCATTGTATAAAGCTTTCAAGGTAAAGGTACATAGCCTGCAGGCTCTGTGTCCCTTCTGCATTAGGCCACATTCTCTCAGGGCACTTTTCAGCCTGTGCTCCTTTCTCTGTAGGTCGAACTTGTTCAGGCAAGGATCCCCTTGGTTCTCCACAGGGAAACAATAGAAATAAATACTTCAGGGTTTTGGGCTGGAATCTTCTAAGCTTGATAATTGCAGTATTTCATGTAACATTTTTTACGGTTATAAATAATCTCTAAACTTCCCTCTCCTCCTCCTGATTTTCCCCCTAGGTAAAACCAGAGGAAGAGAATCCTCAGTTTCTGGGAGCATTCAGTTGGCAGATCCCTGCTCCCTGCCTTCTCCTTGTCCTCTGGGCACAGAGCCCAAGCTGTTTCCTTCACTCAGGACTGACTCTGGATTTACAGCCTGATGTCAAAGTATCAGATTTCTAGCTCCTGAACTGGTCCCACATCCTAGATATGGTAGCCTAGACCTACAAGCAGCGTTACTATTTTGTGCAGGTAGCTCGTTCCTTTCTCGTGCTGTCTTGCAGCTGCCACCCTGGCATTTTAGAGGATGGCCCAGGTTCCCGTGTAGGTGAAGTTTGTTTTTCACTCCCACTGTTTTGTGTTGCTTGAGAGAGTTTCAGTGGAGTGATGGATGTGTTGACCACCTTTGCTTCATTCAGCAGTGCATTTTGTCTCTGTCTCTGAGGAGATTTCCTGTGTCCAGAGTTTTTGTGAATTTCTAAATCTCTAGAAAAAATATCTATGGAAGTCTAGAATCTTTAAACACACACACACACACACACACACACACACACACACACACACCAAGGAGGCCTAGAAAGCTATGAGAGGTCTTACCTGGGTAAGACTGGTCAATATAACATCATCTTGTCAACTCTTAGTCATGGGACAATCGAAAGTAATTGTTAACACATAGGCACGTTCCTTCTTGGTCTCTGTCCTGCTTGTCCCAGAGGGTCAAGGGTAACAGAAGCTTTGCTGTTGCTGTTTTCTTTGTACCTTGAGGTTCCTTTTGCAAACGAAAAAGGAAAGAAAGAAAGAAAGAAAGAAAGAAAGAAAGAAAGAAAGAAAGAAAGAAAGAAAGAAAGAAAAAAAGAAAGAAAAGAAAAGGGAGGGGAGGGAAGGGAAGGGAAGGGAAGGGAGAAAAGAAAAGGAGTCCTGTAACATCTTCTCAGGAGCCTGATAATGGAAAAAATAAAGAAGGCATTTTTAACAATGATGATGGCTTTTTAAGCACTTCCTAATAAAACATACCGTAGCCTTAAATACTGGAAACCAAGAGAAGCCAGCAAATGGTAACTCATACCTCAAGGGTTTATTTGGACTTGTTTCCAAGCATGGTGTATAAATAAGAAAGACAACTTAGGAAGATGGAAAAGATTGGACTGTTAAAATATTTTGGGAGAATTTGCTTCTTTGTTAACTAGATAGAAATATGATTTTCTAAATTATGGGAATGACACAGTTAATATATTATAATTTATTGTTATACCATGTTGAAATTAATAGCTTCCAGAAATTCAGGAACCCTTGTGTGCATAACTGACTTGAAATAAATAGTTGCAAACCTTAAGTGTCATTATAGGGGAGAAGAATAGACTTTTTTTTAAAGAAAATGATGCATTTTCTATGTGGGTGATAGAAATTCGATTGGTAACCTCGATCTACTCAAGCATATTGCAAAAGGTAACATATTGCTCTCCTCTGTGTGAAGAAGGAGCAGGTGTCTCCGACAGGCAGGTGTTAAGGTGGCTGTTGCAGCTTGCCCTAGATCACTGGTTGACTTCAGTGAAGTTCTACTAACAGGTGGCTAACTGATTGGAGCGCCATGTGACATTTATCCCGGGAGCGACTTGGATGACAGGCTGCCACAGACTGAGGAAGGGGTCTTCGCTTTGATGAAGAAATTGCCAAAATTCATGTCTCATTAGTGTTTCCTAAGGTTCTTTGGAAGTGAACAACAGTTTAATTAAGGGCTGACGTAAACACGTTTCTGCACACTTTCCCTGCAGCATTTTATCACATTAGAATTGATCAAAATTGTTGCCTAGGGCTGACTTGAACAGATATACATCTGGAGCACCATTTGTGCAAGCTGCTGATGAGACGAGGGCATACGCTGCGTTTCACAGCGACGCGCGTCCTTTGTAGATGAAATTACCTTGTTGGGAGATGAGTTGATCTAACTCTTTATTTGCTTAAGCCTTTATCTCTTTGAAGTGATGCTGCGAGAAGAATGACACATCAGGGCTTAGGATGTAGGTATATCCCAGGGTCAAAAAATTTATACTATGGCTAGTAAAAATTATGGGATGACTTGATTTTGCAAAATACTCATTTAAAGCTATGCTTGAGTCTAAATGAACCAACTTATAGAAGTTGAACTTTCTCTTACATGGTGATCTTTTATTATGTATTTAACTTCACAATCAGTTGCTAAAGCCATAGCTAATTGTCTAGTTATAAATCTAAACACGGGTATAGACAATGAAGAATAACACCATCAACCTGAATCTTCCTTTGTTTTTTTATTTTTTATTTATTTATTTTTATTCTTTTTTTAAAAGATTTTATTTATTTATTTGACAGAGAGGAAGATCACAAATAGGCAGAGAGGCAGGCAGAGAAAGAGGGGGAAGCAGGCTCCCCACAGAGCAGAGAGCCCGATGCAGGACTCGATCCCAGGACCCTGAGATCATGACCTGAGCCGAAGGCAGAGGCTTAACCCTCTGAGCCACCCAGGCGCCCTCTTCCTTTGTTTTTTGTTTTTTTTTTAAATGAGCCTCACAATCTAATGTCACAATTGCAATTAATGAAGTTTTGTATTTGTATTTGTAATGTCTGCTCTCTCTGCTGAGCTTAGATAAGCATCACCAAGTTAGGGAACAGGTGGTCTTATTTAACATCTTGAATTTGAGGCCTTGCCCTAGCTTCTCACCCTTCCTAGAAACACAGTGACTGATTCTGTTTTTTCTTTCTTTCTTTCTTTCTTTCTTTCTTTCTTTCTTTCTTTCTTTCTTTCTTTCCTTCCTTCCTTCCTTCCTTCTCTCTCTCTCTCTCTCTCTCTCTCTCTCTCTCTCTTTCTTCTTCCTTCCTTCCTTCCTTCCTTCCTTCCTTCCTTCCTTCTTTCTTTCTTTCTTTCTTTCTTTCTTTCTTTCTTTCTTTCTTTCTTTCTTTCTTTCTCTTTACATTCAGTTACTTCTCATCTGGGGGTCTCTGCTCATGCAACCACGTTTCTGCACCTGGTTATTTTATTCATCTTATATACCAGTTATCAAGTCACCATTCACCGGCTTTCTCATGCAAGAGATTCTAAGATAAACTGCCTAGATAGCATCTGCTTTACCTCTTCTTCTGTCTTTCCGTGATAGATTTTTAAAAATTCTCTTCCTAAGCATGTTCTTCCAGCCTACATATGTCTTTGCATATCAAATAAAATCATCTTCCGTAGGGGATAAGCCATTAGTCAATTCACACACATACAAACACACACACACACTCTATGGATAGAGCGACTACAAAATAATAATAAAAAAAATCCATCAGATAATATCAGACACAAACACACTGTCATTAAGGAAATCTAGACCTCGTCCCAGGAGGGAATGCTAAAAGAGAAAATGAATCAAGTTGGTTCAGTGGGTACAATACTGTTCTGTAGCTGGAATAAGAGGGTAGAACGACATCATTTTCTAGCCCAAGGGAATGCCATCAGCAAAGAAAGAGTTGGAAGCACGTTTCTCCTTGTTCCCTCCTCCTCCAGGAAGCCATATTATCTAAAGTTTAAGAAAATGGAATGACAAGGAAAAGAAAAAAAATGTGATACGGTCATAGATCTTAAGGGAGAGAGACATTGTCTGAAGGAGAGGATTTCCACCACTGTTTTTATAACGAGCTATGAGGAGGGAGGCTTGGAAGGAGAGTAGACAGGAAACTTTTTGATTTAACCAGGTACAAGTGAAAAGGGTTGAATGGAAGCTTCAAGAAACAGAAAAAAAAAATAGCTTTTAGAAAGCATTTCCCTCCTGAGATCAATTCATCTATAAAGTGTTATTTGCCACATCAAATTTAAATGTCTTTGTCGGATGGTAAGCCCTCGCTGACCTTTCCTTCTTTCTCATGGACCACCAGCCACGCCTGCCTTCTTCCCACCACTGGAAACACTGGCTAATCCTTTCCTTATCATCTTGCTTCTCTCGCCAACTTCTTTATTTCATGCATTATTCAATGTATGCGTTATTAGGTATGGATTATTATTCAATTTATTATAGATTTATATATTATTCAGTTTTATTATTATTCAACTTATTTTCAACTTAATCTTTTTATGTATTATTCTTCCGGCTTGAGGGACAATACATTGTGAAAAGCATGACATTTGTTTTTCTCCACAGAAAGGTCACTTAAAACCATCTCTCCTATATATTCATTCCTCAAACATTTTTTTTTTAATATCTGTAGCCTAGAAGTTCATTAAAAATAGAAACAGTGTCATTTTTCAGTTTGGCATGAGGTCTACTAGACAGCAGACATTCAAAATAAAATTAAAACAATACAAGTTTGATTCATGTTTAAAATGTAATAGCTAGAGACTGCACCCTACCTCCTCCCAGATAATTGACATTTTATTTTTTATCCTTTCTCCCTTGCAGTGAGTTTTTTTCCGGTGACTTTGGTGGGGAGGGCGTCACTTTGTTTCTCCTGCACACTGAGTGTATGTCTTGTACGTGCTGGGTACCAACATATCTTCATTGATTAATGGGCTCAAAAATAATTTGATCTGGTGGGAAGACAATGGTGGTCAAGACCACTTTCTACACGATCATTTTTTAATCTGTTTCTAAAGTGGTTTCCATATGGACAGTGGATCTTCTCATTCTTACTTTTATGGTTGTAAGCTCACTTGACTGAGAAGACAATTGCACAAATTGGTGAACTTGAGGAGTGAATTTTAATTAATTTAGTTAATTTCTGCGGCGTTAGCCTCCGTAATTCCTTTGTGTGTTGCGAACACGAAGATACCAGTCTTATGCAGTGAGTGCATGCCCCATGAGAACCCGACCAATACATAGGCCTGTAATAATTAGCCCAGAAAGCCAAGTGTATTATTTTGAGTAAGGAAATGCAAAGACTTCATTTCTCAAAAAGTATGTCATCACCCATCTTCTTAAACTGCTGGACAAACCCTTGATTTATGTGTTCTTTGCAGCAAGTGACTCAGGTGAATCTGGCTACATTTAATGAGAATTTGAAGCAGTAAAAGTACTCGCAACAGCCTTGATTGAGCATCCCTAGAAATGACAGAACTAGAAAACCTGCTCATTCTGCTTCCCAAGTTCTGGTCATATTTCATTATTTTTCAGTCATGTACAGTAAATGCTCTATTACTCATACAGGGAGACTTTTTTTTAAGATTTATTTATTTATTTGGCAGAGAGAGAAAGAGAGCGTGCATGTGCATGCAAGTAGGGGAGGGGCAGAGGGTGAGAATCCCCAGGCATACTCCCCACTGAGCTTGGAGGCCAATGAGAGGCTTGATCTCATGACCCCGAGATCATGACCTGAGCCCAAACCAGGAGGTGGACACTTAACTAACCGAGCCCCCCAGGACCCCCTAGAAGTAGAGTCATTAGAAACCGATTACACTGGTTAATTTTATTTGAAATCTGTATTTAAGCACAGGCAAAGCATAAGAGTGTCAGTAGATTTCTTTTTCTGATAGTTAATTTTAAGTCAAAAATTTGGAATAGAAACTTATTATCTGCAAAATGAGGGATGCAATCAATGTCCTCCCCACTCCTAAAGACCTATGTATCTATCGGGCCAAAACCTATATTTGTGGTGTTACCTTTTAAAATCACATAGTTCTTAAGTGAAATTAAGTATTATTTTTGGCATTCTGAAGGTATCGTAGCTGAAATGAACTTTTTTGGTCTATTTTTAAATGGTCTCAATTTTTTTTCTCTTTTTCTGCAGCAGCATGCATTGCTGTGGTTTCATTAGTAATTTCCCTTCTTCGTTTTTTTTTTTCTTTTTGAGAAAGATATAAGGAAATGGTTCACCAGAGCATCAAAATTCTGATAGTTTAGTGACAGCCAGCTAGTGACAGATTCTAGCTACAAATATACTTGTCATTTTTTGTAGACTGTGATGTCTACCGTTTTAACAGTAACATAGCCATTCTTCAAGTCTCAATGTGCTGAAAACACATATTTAATTTTATTGGATGCTTTTACCAGAGCTTATATAATTTTTCAAATGGTAAATCATAATGATAACTAGTTTCTTATATTAATACCACCATAAAATCTTTTTAAAAAACATCTCCATGAGGTCTTTTTCTCTTGTTAAAAAATTAAAAATGAATATTATATATATGCATATATATTTAATATGATGACGTTTTAGGTTTTTTAAACAATAACTCCTTTTTTAGAGCTATAAATTGAAGTAGTTACGAGTGAAATATTGTGCTGTCTATAATTTGTTTCAAAGTGAAACAGGGGGGAGTATAATTGGGCCAAAGGTGCAATAGGTTGGTTATGAATTGATAATTGTGGTAGTGTTATCTACCATCGCAATTTTCACACTGTTATATAATTCCTTTTTAATTTGGGTGTCCCTCCCTAGTTTTTAAGTTTTGTAGAGGCCGATAGCTATTCTAGTTCACCATTGTTTCTCCAGCAACTAGTGCGGTGTCTGGCATAAATTAAGGCTTCAATAAATATTTATGGAAGGAATGTCTTAATAAATCTGTCTTCTCAAGTGGTCTCCATGATTGCTATCTCCATTTTGGCTAATTCATCCCCCATGTCCGTCCGGGAGGGACGGCTTTAAACTGTAAATGCGTGATCGTATTTTCTCGTCAATAGCATTCCCCCATCAGGGCAGGAATTCAGATATTTATACACAAAGTCCGTGGCCCCTCATTGTGTGGGTCCCGACAGCTACTTGCTCTGTCCTTCATCTCTGCACTTTACCACTCCGCAGACTGCTTGTACCACTTGCTTATTCTATGCTCCCCTTCTTCAGAACATTTCCTCTCTCTGGGAGGGTCATCCCCATCCACATTTTAAATATGGTGCCACTGAGGCACCGTCCTTAACCTGAGGAGACTGAGGTGGTCACTCCCCTGGGCAGCGAAGCCAGCAAGCATCACCCCCCTGCTTTCAGCACGCTTCCTCCCTCTCTACTGTTGGCAGCCATATTCTTCTTATCATCTTCTTATCTCTTCATTGACAGTGAGTATCCCTACAGCAGTTACTTTGTATTTTTCGTAACATCCTTACTTTACCTGGCAAATAGAGGAAACCAGTAAATATTTGCAGAATGAGCAAATTAAGGAATGTACTTTTTGTTAAACAAGTAATGAGTTTTCCATAGATGTTAAACCAATGATAGACTTACCAGCATTCCCAAAGGTTGTTTTTCACATTTGCACCAGGCTTCCTTCTGTTTTTTTCCACAGTGAAGTCAGCAGGTCAAAAGACAAACCCCTGAATCGTATAAATCTAGGTATGAGATGCTGAGGCGAAAAAGACCTTGATGTGAACCAAGGCGCCAAGGGAAACATGATACTTAGTTTTTTAAAAATTCAGAATTTATTTAGTAGGAGAAATAATACTGATGATAATTTTAATAAAGCCTTGTCTTAACTTAAGTGGAGAATGTTTCTGACAGATAGATCAAATCTCCAGTGGAACTGGTTCTTTGACCGTCAGTATATATTTGGTAGAAGAGCCGAAGTACAGAAATAATGAAATGCTGGAAAACGAGATCTCTTATTATATGAAGGTGAACTTTATAGCTGAAGAAAGTCATAAAGTTTGGGTGTTTCCCTCTTCCTTTGCAGATATGTCTTCTCCGACTACTATGAAGAAGCCTGAAAAGCCACTCTTCAGCTCTACATCTCCACAAGATTCTTCCCCAAGATTGAGCACTTTCCCCCAGCACCATCATCCCGGCATACCTGGAGTTGCACACAGTGGTAAGGAGTTTCAAGCATAGAGGAGAAGCTTCACTCTTATTCGTGGAGCTCACTCTCAGGGATGGACCAAGAGTTATAATTATAGCTGTGGTGGCCATATTTTTTCAGCCAAAAGAGGAGGGTTGTGATCCAATCAAATATTTTTTTCTTCCCAGCATATGAGAAAAGATTTCCACGGCATTCAATTAAATGACATTTGTGAGTGTATTTTTAATTGCCTTTATTGGAAAGATTACAATCACAAGAAATTAGAAGATATGGGATACATAGTTATCTCAACCGTAGCTTCAGAATTTGTCCCCATTCTATATATTTGACTAAAGAAAAACAGGATTTCAAATATGTTGCTGGGTTTGGATTATTTCCAGAGGCATTAGGATATACAGACACTATTCCCATAGATGTTATTTTCTACACAAAAATCAATATTTAGTTACTTATTTAGGAGTGAAATTAATCATAAAAATAAAAGAAGTTCTTTGACAGTTTTTTATGTGCACAAATAAATGTGGGCTAGTACATTTGATATTAATGTCTAATACCTTAATTTACATAGGAAAAAGAATACCAATATTTCACATTTATACTTTAAAGAACAATTAAACTAAATTGCCTTTCAAAAATTAGAAGTGAGATATAATTAATAAGCAATACTGTGTACTTTCTATCTGTTATTCTTGAGCCCTAGAAAGGAGTATGCTGAATTTTTGGTGGGGAAAGTTTGTTTGTAGTAGTACTTTCATTACTTTAAATTTATAGATAGGCAATTTCTTATTCTTCAAACAAACTGAATCTGGTTTTAAACCTTTATACAAAGAATATAACTCCACTTATAAAAAAAGCCCTTAGCTTTGATTTCTAAGTGTAAGTTGATATGTATCATTGCTATACTTTAAAAATACACAGTCTTATTGCTGTCACAAAGAAAAGTATATAATTAAGAAAGGAATATACAAATAAAATGCAGTGTAAAATTTTTATATTTGTATTGTTTGTACTGCTAAAATAAGTCAAAAAAATCAATAACTATTTCATGTCTGTAATGTTGAATATTTGAGCAAAATTAACTTAGCAGTCAAATCATCCATATACTATGACGTCTGATTAAAACAGATTCCTGACATTGGGGAAAAAAAAAATCCAATAGTGCACTTTTATATAAAGAAACCTAGATAAGCCTTCCACCTTGGTCCTTCACCAGATACTTACTCAACATGTAATGTATTAGGGCCTGTGGTAAGCATCCTGGTGATGAGACATAGTTTCTGTCCTTAAAAAGCTCATGGTCCAGCAGGAGAATGAGGGGACATCAGCTAGACATGAAATCAGAATAGAACTAGGAACTTGGAAAAGCATTAGATGCCTGAAAGAGACATGTTCTTCTCTAAAGTTTGGAGAGTGAGTTCTCCACAAGAAGGAAGAACAAGGCAGATAGAGCAAACATCCTGTATCAGTGTTGGAAAGGTCATTGTAACAAGGAACTGCCATCTATCCAAAGATCCACAAATATCCCCTTGTGGCCAGGGAAGACAGAGTGGCCAGATATGAAGCCCACACAGAGAGGTTGGGCAGGTTCCCTACAGCCGTTGAGGATGAAACAAACCTGTGAAGTCATTAGGCTTTTATCCTGGAAACAGTAGAGAGCCATTGAAAGATTTTTAGCAGAGAAGTGACATGCTTGAGATGGCATTTTGCAAAATTTATTCATGCGAGGCTACAAAGGCTGTATTGGAAGGAGCGAGACTGGAGGAAAGGAGACAATTAGGAAGGCTTCGCAATAACGTAGGCAGTAAATACATGTACGTAATACATATATGCATGTATGAATTCTTTCATAAGGAAAGGAAAGGTTTTCTGCCTTTATTTTGCTTTTCCTATTTTCACGGACTAGAATGACCTTTATTGATATGAAGTAGCCATTTTTACGTTCAGTTTGAAACACGACATTCTGTGTACTGTTGCTTCCGTCCGGCCAGCCACAGCTTCTGTGAGCACAGTACGAGGGAGCCCAGAGCCTAGGCCCCGAATGCATATGTGCCAGTGCCATTGAACAACGATGTCTACCAAAACTACACTGGGCAAAGACATGGCCTGCATTTAGCTGTTACATGGCCTGCATTTAGCTGAGATTAAGAGCCCTTCAACACCAAGTAAAAAAGACTCCCAATTTAACTTAGGTGTTTGCATCTCCCTAAAATGTTACTTTCAAACATATACACTTGAAGTATACACTTCTTCAACAAAGTAGGACGTCAGAAAGGAGTCCCCTTTGAAGAAATATATAATTGTTCTCTGAAATGCATCCCTCTGATGGAGGATGCGCACACTTCAGTGTGTGGAAAGATCAGGCAAGGCACTTGTTTAAACTGCTCTTTCTGGTGCCTTACTCCTGGAGGGCCTTGAGACGCAGTAGGTCTGCGGTTAGGCCTGGGAATCTGCACTGTAACAACAGTCCAGAAGATTATGAGTGACCTGGAGGTTCAGGAAGCAAAGCTGTGACCATAAGATTGAATTTATGATTCTTCACTGAGATACACTCTTAATTTCTCATGTTTTCTGAAAAAAAGCTTTCTTTGGGCAAGACAAGTAATATCCCTTTAAAAGTGTGTGTGTGTATATATATATATACTTATTTTTTTTTTTTGCACATAATTACAAAGTTGGAGATAAGTTAGTCCAGATGATTTTCATTAATAGGTCATGGAAAGAATTTATTTTTCATATTGTTTGCTAAGTTGTCTCATAAAACACTAAACATTTATCATATGTAATGTCCTATGATTTAGATCTAAACATTAAATAGAAACAGACATTTAATCTTCACTTCTACATATATTCATTGGTACTTTTAAATTGTACTTATGTGGTTATTTTCCTCAACATTATAGAGATAATGATCGTGCAATTATATTCTTTTCCCATTTTTCAAACTTAAGAATTATATTTCAAATATATGACCAAATAAATTATGGTCATACCAATGTTGAAAAATTACAGCACAATTAAACATCATCTACATCGCATATGTTTTATATATTATTTCCCTTTATAAAACATATGATTTATTGGTAAGTTAATATGCCTATATGAAAGTTTAAATTCACATTTCTGTGGGTTTTATTCTTGGGCTTATCTTAAAACCATCTTTTAAGCTACATGTAATAAAAATTAGAGTAGGAAGAAAAATAGTTACAGAATGAGCTCTTTGGTTTTGAAAGGAACATATTCATTAGGAAAAAGAGTTCCCAAGCCCTACGATCAGATGTTCATAAGCATTTGTCCAATGATCAGGTAATTATTAAGCACATGATTGTTTCCTAATTATTGGCTACTCTTTTAACCAACCATCTGCTAGGACAGATAGGGAAAATGTTTATTTAAAATTGGACTACGTTTCTGTTTCGAATTTCGGTAGAGAGTCTGTGTGTGCCCCTGCCTTTTAATTAATACTGTGAGTTGGTGTGGACTTAAGACACAAAGACTTGCTGATCAAAGATTGGATTCTGATGGGAAATAACTCTGCCTAAAGGAACGTTCTATGAAATATTGGCTGAACCTGTAAAAGAGAAACTTCCTTTGTCTCAGCGTTCCTAGGGCGGGAAAGCCAGATGGCTCGTCCCTAGAGCGGGACTGGGGCCCTGCGCTCTTACCGCGGGCCTGGACGCTGGAGCCCCGCCGCAGAGTGCGAGTGCGGCCGGGTCACGCGGGAGCAGTGAGGGGCCCTCCGCCCCAGGGTCTCGCGGGGTTCTGGGGGGCGGCGGGGGGGCGGGCAGCGGGCACCACGACTGACGTCACCTCCCCTTTTCTGTCCCGCGCAGTCATCTCGACTCGAACTCCACCGCCACCCTCACCGCTGCCATTTCCGACCCAAGCTATTCTTCCTCCGGCCCCATCGAGCTACTTCTCTCACCCAACAATCAGATATCCTCCCCACCTGAATCCTCAGGATACTCTGAAGAACTATGTACCTTCTTATGACCCATCCAGCCCGCAAACCAGCCAGGTAAAAATGAGAGAGCAAATAAGATTAGAGCCTAAGGGCGATGGAACAGGTCTGACTGTGAGGCATGAAGCTTTCTCAGACGGTATGTCTGGCAGGACCCCAAGCTTTCCAAAGCCATCTTCAGGAAGTTTCTTGGTGACTCAGTCAGTTTTTATTTAAAGGTGGCTGAATGACAGGTAGGAAGTGTCTTGCCCCAAAGGGGCACATTTGTGAAGATGTTTCTGGTTTGATGTTTTTTGAATTTTCATTGACTGAAAAGAAAGTTGATGCAGAAAGTACATTGACAAAAAAGCTCAGAGCTGGAGTTCACACCTCTGAAATACTGGTTTAACACGGAGGTGGAATGCTTATTTCAGGCAGGAGCAAGGTATGCGCTAAAATAAACACACACAAAAGAACTTGCAGTTGTTTTTAGAGACCAACTATTAGGTATTAAAATAAGCTTTGGTAATGTAAACATTGTCAGTGTTTGATGACTACTTGAATATTCTTTGCACAGACATGACTGCATTTAATAATGAATGACATTACCAGAAGTGTCTTTTCTTTTTTTCTCCCCCCCCTCTTTTCTCTCTCTCTCTTTCTCTCTCTCTCTCTCTCTCTTTAAACACTATGCAGTGGTTTTGGGGACTTTTATCATGTAAGTGTAGTGACTCATGTGCCTTTCTCACTCCTTAAACATGTGGCTTCTTCTATGGAGAGGTCACTTTATAGTGATTTAATACAAGAGGATTTTTCATGATCAAAGAGATAGGCCTTGTGACAAAGCTGGCACAAATCGTAATATCCAAAATCTGTAATGTAGTTTTGATCCTAAGGTCTGCTATTTGGCATTGCTGCTTTACCTTCAAGACTCCTGCCCACTCCTTATTATACCTTTTAATGCTCTGAGAGATTGTCCTAAGCATTCCATCATTAATGCTGTTCAGTGACTAAAATGCCAGTGAATAGCATGTGTGCATACTAAATTAGAGTTAACAGAAGATCTGAAAAAAATCATTTTTGGTCATAATTGTTAAAATGAAACAAAATGGTCTTTTTTTGAATGTTTTATTTTGAGTAACAACATAGACAAATCATTTGGGTTACTTAAAAAATTCCCTATACTTTTAGTTCTATTGACTAATAATACTAAACTAAAGACACCATTCTTGAATTGTGACTTTGCAGTTAAACCATTTGTACGCTAGAAGAAAAGGTCCAAATGGTATAGTACTTTTGAAGACTGTAATAAGAACTCTAAAGAAAAGAATGGGATCTTAATATATCAGTTTAGAAATAAAATTTGCTGTCAGATCATGGATTCAAGAGTCTCAGTTCCATAGAGCATTTTGCTAGACTCAGCTGGGAACAGTGCGCACAAGGTCTGATTTTAATTTGTGTAGAATTTCCATGAATAACAAAGTCTAATTAAGACATCCATTAAAAGTCCTTAACGTTAATTCAGTGTGGAAAATCTTAGAGTTCCATTGGATTTTTTTTTTTAACTGATGTCTTAATTAGGCACTGTTAGGGGAAAAATTATGCAAATTAAAATCAGGCCCTTAGTGTTACGCATTTCTTTAATTATTCAGTGCTTGTTTTAGGTATATTTCCATTTCTTTATAAGTTAAGAGGGCGTTAGGTGATAATCTGCCTTATTGTTCTGCTTTTCTTCCTATTTTTAAGGTAAAGATAGAGCTTCTGAGAGTAGCATCTTACTTCCATCTCAATTTAAAAAAAAAAAAAAAATCCCCTCTCAGGATTTTGTATGATAGGAGCAACATACTACTCAGGGTAATCCTTTCCTAATGCCATTCAACTTCATCTTCAGATAAGATCTCTCTCTTTTCCTTTCTGTGCTATGAAAGTTCACCTAACAGCTTTTAAAGAGAAGCTTTATAGAATAGGTTCATCCATTTGAACTGTAGAAAACCCAGAAGGGATAGCCCTCCCATTCTTCCAGAGCCTGAATTCCAGAAAGGTTGTCTGATCGGCTTGGGACCAACTTGTTTTTTTGTCAGTTTTATTCTTTTTAAATGAAAGAAATGTCTGTTGGTTCATGTCAGTGCCATTCCAGTAGACAAAGCTTGCAGAAGGGCCGAGGTAATATCAGATTCTGTGGCAGTATTTTCTTGGCATTATTGTCATTCTTCTGTCCCGTGTTCTCAGGTAGGTCCTATCGAACTATTTTGGTGAACACTGTATACAGAAATGCTTTTTACTACCAAATGTACCACCAATGATAAAATGAGATCGCTCTTCTTTCTTGAGGAAGGTATACAAAATGGTCTTTTGCAGCATTTGGATAACCAGAAGCCCATGATCTACTTTAGAAAAAAAAACTACCTTTTCCACTTGAAAGGAAAATGGATCTTTCTAATAAACTGCAAAATCGTTTTTTATGGGCACATCATAGCTGCTTTGATTTTTAACTACAACTCAACTCGAAACCAATTAATTTGCATTTCAAAAGAGGACTGCTGATACTTACCTGTTTAGCTCTAAAAATGGGGAAAATGAGGGCTTGTTCACCTGTGGTCCCCTATCCCTTTCCAAATTTCCTCCAACTCTACACTGATTTTGATTACTAAGTCTAGCTACTGAGATGCTTCATCTCCCCCACGGCAGTTTGGAGATTAATTGCATTGCTGGTGCACCGATCAGAGTGAGACAGTCATGCTAGTCACGGATTATTTTAAATAATATGAGTCTAAAGATACACCTCTCTCATCGGTTTCCGTCGGGGGAAACTCTGGTCAATTTTCATGACATAAAGTTAAATACTTTAAATTACTCATGATGAATAGGCAGGATATTCAAGAAGTCCATTTTCTTTATAGAATAAGTAATGTGGCCTCTGAGGAACCCAACCGAAGACTTAGTTCATGCCTGTGTTACAGTACTTAAGTGTTATTAGCTGTTCCTCTTTTTGTCTAAAGAAATGTCTCCTCATAATTTATGGGCAGGTATTTAGATAAATATTCTGCTTCATTGCACTATTTGCCTTTAACAGTGCTGATTAGAAAGGCCACATATTTGTGGGGAGTATTCTCATTGCAAATTGGTATGAACACCATACAGTGGAGAATTCCTACATGAAGTGTAATCAAGAATAGCATTCTCTGTCTAGAAAAATGCATTCCAGTATTTTATTTTTTTCAAACAGTGTATCCTTAGGATATTGTCTCCTACCACAGATACTATTCTCATACCTGGGGCTGAAACTCAGATATTACTATCTTTTCTATCATTGCCCTGGGGATTTTCTCAGTTGCATCCCAGAAATATCAACAGTAATGTTTTGTGTAACCCTCCATGTCCAGCCGTGGGGGAGTAACTTAAGTCCCAACGTATATTTGATTGCCCCTCTGCTTTGCTTCAGGGCATTTTAATTGACTTCAGAAATCTTTTATTTGTAGCTGTAAGGTCCGATCTAGTTCATCATTGGCTGTCATTGTGTGGATCTGAAATTTCAAATGCTTTAAATATCATTCTATGTGCTCTTATGAGCAAAACAACAAGAGTGAAGTGGAGATCCTGGAATCCAAATGGCTTGATGTGTGTGTCCCAGCATCCCTGGGCACGACTCAGGGCTAGCGTTTTTGAACGCAGAGTATGGGCCTTGACTGTAAATGATGGAAACGATTGAGTTTGATGTGTTTGATCTCCTAGATACCCTCGTCTTCCTTGTGTTAGTGATAGCAGCATTAGATGAAAATTGTGTTCTGAAAGCCCAAACTGACTCACTGTAGAAAACGAAGAGCAGAGAAGGAGGCATGGTTCAGATTCTCACTAGGTCAGGAAGGACTTAAACTGTGGTCTTGGGCTCAGCATTAAGTCTGCCCTTGAGTCTTCTGTGCTATGGAACGAAAGGATCCGTTCCAGCTGGCCCTCAGGGGTGTTGTAAAGACAAACTTACCGATGTCAAGTGTTCTGAAGGTGAAGACTTTCTCTGAAACGCCCTTGCTCCTTTTTACTACTAACCACTGGTTGGTCTCTGTGACCCAGACTTGAGCGGGCCTACAGGGTTCCCGGCAAGGACGCAGGGTTCACAAGTCCAAGAGTGCTGAGTGGAGCTGTTGGACGCGACGACTGCCTTTTGGATTATTTCACGCGGCATTCTGTTTTTGTTTTGTAGCCTAACAGCAGTGCTCAAGTGGTAGGGAAAGTGCCTGGCCATTTCACGGCTGTCTTGGCACCCTCTCCCCATCCCAGTGCAGTGCGACCTGTGACCCTGACCATGACAGATACTAAACCCATCACTACATCCACTGAAGGTGAGGCAGCTTCACCTACAGCAACCAGTAAGTATTTCTGTAGGAAATGAGAAATGTCCATCAAAGGTGCCATTGGATGCCTGAACCCAGGCGGAGAGCACGGCAACTTTTCGGGCCCGATGGAGATTTCTCATTTATGTGGAACTAGCAGGCATGTATGTATGTGGCCTGACTATCACAAGCTCTCTCTTATCAAATTTCAGTCCATACGTCCTGTTTGAAAAGGGAGAAGCTTATTCCTTTGAATAAACAGCTCTAACAAAAATGATAAGTCATGCCTGCTCGTTCAAGGTATACATTGAAAAGACACCGAATAACATAATGTAGTGTGCAAGGTTTCTTGGTCACCCAGAGAGAGAGCAGATAATCGTTATTTATTGGAGCATTCTTATGGAAATCAGTGCTCTTCCCAAGGCAGACTGAATCAGTGCCTCTGGAAGATAATTGCACGTTTATATTACCGTAGGTTATGCCATTGCAAAAAAAAAAAAAAACCAAAAAACCCGTTACACAACGTTGGGTGTGAATGAGAGCATTTTTAAGCTGAGTGTTAGGTACATGTAAGCTACTACACTTTCATTGGCACATTTTTTTCCTTATCATGGTACATCAGGTACTATGCTTTTTAACATAGCCATAACATTTTAAATGGCAGAGATTTAGCCAGTGACCTTAACATACCCAGTGAATCCTTTGCTTCTTCATACAGAATACCCATCAATACACAGAGAATTATTACACGATTTTTCAATTGGCTTCATCGAAACTAACAGGCTTCCTAGAACTAATACAGTGGAATGGAGAAAGTTCTAGTCAGGAGGGATTAGCAAGCTCCTCATCAATTATGTATTCCATATCTGAAATTCAGAGGTTCCATTTTCTTTCCTAGAGCAAAAAAAAAAAAAAAAAAAAAAAAAAAAATGACATGCTTTGGAAATTTCTAAGTGAAATTAGAGATCCCAGTGCCTCTCTTTCTCAGGCTTTGGAAAGATCTTTTCTTTTCTTTCTTTCTTTTTATTTTTATTTATTTTCTTTTTTTTTTGGTGGCTTCTGAAAACCTAGGAAGGAATACTACAAGAAAAAAGGACAGTACTTTGAGGTTACAGTGAATTCAGAATTTCTTTCTCAAAATTCAGGAGGCCCCATAGCCTAATCAGCCCATGCAGGCTTGTAATTCCCATCAATAAACATTAATTTTTGTAACTGGTCTATTGGTAGAGGGTTCAGTGAGTAATTCCCTGAGTGCACATATGGATGAAATCCAGTCAAGGAAGCCTAAAAATTCTTTTGTTCTAAAGGTTAGCTATGTACCCCACAGCCACTGAAATACTTTTATAAGTGGATGTGTTGGCATCGTTTAACAAAGTCAGCAATTTAAATAAAGGCAAACAGAAAATGATTTTTTTTTAAGTTTTGGAAAGACTATCGCAAGATAAATGATCCAAACCAAATTCTAGAAACTTCAGGTACCCACTATTCTAGTGACATGAATAGATGACATTCAGGGGAGGAGCAAACCTAGATGATCACAGCTCACTATGGGAGTGAGCATTATCATGCTTGCTAATACATTGTTCTTATACTCACCTATAGGTTGATCAGAAAGGGATCTGATTTGACTAATAAAGTCACAAAATATGCAGAAGGAATATCTTGGTTGTATAAAGATGACTGTATCATTTTCCACTCCTGCTTAAAAGAAATATAGTGAGTTGTTTTTCTTTCCCATACACAAACTTGTAGCTCTAGCTCCCAAGACGGCATTAATAATGAAAAATTGGTCAGTGAACTGAGAAGTCCATAAAATTAAAGAAAACACATAGAAAAAAACCCCCACAAAACACATAGACCAGGGAAACCTCTTTCTCATGGCTGAAGAGAGAAAATACTGCAGACTTGTTGCCACTCTATGAGGGTGAGGCTTTTCTCCAGCTGTCCATGCTGTCCGTTGAATTCCAGAGGCGTGGAGATTGAGTAGGAGCCCCTGGCTCTTATGGCTGTCCTTGGATGGAACCTTTTTTCAGGAGTAATTAATGCTGAATTATGAGCATCTTCACTGTTTTAAAAAGTTGACCTTAAAAAGTCTCAACGAACATGGCAGAATTACTACATTTGTTTAAAAAAAACTCTTAAAGATTAATGTCTGGATTTCATATTAATCTGATAGAGTTAAGCCAAACATTTTAGCTTCCTTCAGACCTGTAGATATAACATGAGTGGTGGAAATATAGTTCTGTTTATTCCAGCATGGAGCAATGGGAATGCTTTAATGCTGAAAACTCATTTCCTTGTGAAAACAAACAAATCTTTAGGAATAGGGGATATTTTCTTTGGAAAAGTCACTGTGTACTAAAAAGCACCTCTACAGAAAGTACTCTACAGAAAGTACACATCAGGTGAGACTAAATAACGTAAAGAACATTCAGCCCAGGTACTTAGTGCCTGCTGGCCAAGTATTTCCAAAGCACCAGCACCCTTTCCCTGGACCAGTCACAAGAAATTGACGTTTTTGCTTAAAAGAAAAAAAAAAATTTTTTTTTCAAAAACATTTCTATCAAACCTGAGGTCATTTTCACACTAAATGAAATACTTAATTCACCCTATATGATATAATAAATATAGGCTTCTCCTTCATGTTAGGAATATTAGATTTTCTCTTTATTAAGACATGTTTCGTTTTGTATCATCAAGCACATCTGCTTAACTCCCACTCATTATAAGCTTTCACTTTTTCCCAATAGACTTTCAGTCTTACATTTAAAATCACAGATCATCATTGATTATCCCATTATCAGACAGCTACTATTTGGTGAAACAGGACCAATAGGGAAAGGACCCTTCTGCCTAGCCAGTCCTTGGTTCTCCCTCAGGACTGTAGCAAAGCATGTAAGTGTACGATGCCCACACCAGAGGCCGGGATGTGGTGGATTGGACAGATTTTTGGGAGGGGGATAAACGGGTTGAGCTGAGGTCAGCTGCCATTTTCTTTTCTATTACTTGGTATTCACTCAGACAAAAGAATAGAGAAATAGAGACACCTTTTTTTTTTTTTTTTTTTTTTTTTTTGGTTGCAAGTCCCTCGTCCTGGGTTTTCTTTTTACATGGACAGGGTGTTCATTCTGATAGTTCACGATTTTTATCTTTGTTTTTGTTCTTCCTTAATCAGCCTACACAGCCTCAGGCACATCTCAAGCCAATCGATATGTGGGACTAAGCCCAAGAGACCCATCCTTCCTACATCAGCAACAGGTGGGCAAGTTTCACTCAGGTGTGATGGTGTAGCACGCTTCCGCGGTGGTGCTTTCTCCATGCTGCCTCTCAGGTCTGGACTCAGAACGGGGCTCCCGGGGCTTCAGGGCAAGAAACCGATCGTTTCGTCTTTCAGAATATTTTCTCATTTATCCTCTGTTTCTTGCCTCTCTAAACAGGCTTGCTCAAATTGGCTCAAGACCTTTTCCATCTACGTGACTTCTCTCCATAACATCCACGAGTAACTGGGTCTTGGCAAGGGTATTAGGCTCCGTCTCTTTGGCTATTGAGAACGTACTAGCCTTTAGCTTCCGAAGACAAAAAACTGAAAAACTAATCGAAAAGCCCCTTAGAGTAGAAGCAGTACACAGTTTCTGTTTTTGAGCTCTTTCATATTTTCCAGATGTTTTACTTCTCATTTTGGACTTTTCGTCCAAGAGGATGAGTTATGAAGCTAAAATCTCAGGCGACACATCATTCCTGTTTTAATAGGTTTAAATTGGTTTACGGATTTCAGATGTGATAAAACACTTTTTTTTGTTCTGCTTTCTTACATCATTTATGTTTCAAGTAGCATTTTAAATTTCACATCTCATTAATGCTGTAAATTTAATGCAAATGAAGTGTTTACCCAAACTGTGAAAATATACAGCCGGGATTAATGGTGGCTTATAAACAAATTAGCCACAGTCAAAAGCATGGGGCATACCACGATTCTAGTTATAGAATGACAGAAATAATTCCAACACTTCAAAATTTAAATATATTTTGTGATGCATATGTTTGCTGCTCTCAAATTCTGATAGCTGAGCGGTTTGAAATTAACAGCGTGCAAAGTATTAAATAGGGAAAAATAGGCTATCAGGAATAAGAAAGAGCTGGTATAACGGGCTCTTCCTTCGTAAGATGCATGCGCGTTTGTCGCATCTGTCCGTGTTTTTACGTATGTGGTCAGCCTGCACAGGGACTTATACCTGCTTCTTTTGTCCAGGGCTTGCCCACCTAGCTTATATTGTGTCTCTCTTAGCTGTGCCTCGTGCGGAATTCCCAGGTCCTGCTGAGCTGAGGACCAAGGTAGCAGACCACATAGATCAAAGGTCACCACATGCAGAGTTTCGAGAAAAATCATAAAGATGATAGCTTATTCAAGATACTCGACATTGTGCCAGATTTTTCAAAAGCAAAACAAAACAAAAGAGTGAGAACTAACTGAAAACATCTGTACACAGTTATGAAAATACCAAATAATAATTAGTGGTTTTGCCCACCATTGGCTCTTCAACATAATTCTCTGGAATGTTGCTTTTTTTCACCTCTAAAATTGCTATAACATGAAATGTTTTATAATTACTATAATATGGTTCTATTTGACAAATGTATATGTTCACTGTATTTTTTAAAAACATATGTAGGATTTATAGGTTTAGAGACTTTTTCTTTTAAAAATCATTCCACACATTTTCAGAAATATTTTTACCATGGGATTTGCATTATTCTTTATGACACATCTATACTTTCTAATTAATTTTTAATTCATAGACACATGCCTCCATTATTTAAACCTTTAGCACCAAACACATTTAGATTAGACCCAGTTCCATGTATGCAGAAGCAGTCTGCCCATCCCCCTGTGCTAACCTAGGGCAGCTTTAATACACTTTTTTTTTTTTAATATTTATCACTTACGACTAAAGTTAGAGGCTCAGGGAATTATGGTCACAAAAGTTCATCATGCAGAAGTTACTTCTTCTTTCACATATCCCAAGGATAAATCAAGAAAACTTAGCAAGCATCAAGAAAGTGTAAGTCTTAAGGGAGATGGAGTTCTGAGCACATTTTTATTGGAATATATATATATACATATATATGTGTGTGTGTGTGTGTGTGTGTGTGTGTGTGTGTGTGTGTGTGTGTGAGAGTTCTGGAACTACAAACTTTGCTCATCAAAGACCACCACTTATTTAAGTGGACAGTGTCAAATGAAGACCCCTTAACAATATAAATAACATTTGTTTGGTCAAATGCAGTTGACATTTATGGAACGTACTGGTATTTACCAGGCAAACAGATAATTTGCCCTGTATGTAATGGAAGACTTAGGGCTACTTTTTGAAGTGAAGAAGCTCAATATGACAGATTTATAATGAGCTACAATTTTGATGCATGCAGGAAATGCATGTATATTCATCTCATATTATAATGAATGTTACTGAAGGTAAGGTTCCAGTTAAAAGATTATTACTTTTATGCTTTTATATTTTAAAAGAACTATTGAGCTGAAGTTTCAGGCTTACTGTCCAGGAACGGAGGGACAGAAATAGTTTAAGTGACTTCAGTAGAGTAAAGGTTACGCTTTCCCACAGCAGAAATGAGATTGATTTACTGTGTCCTTTCATTACTTTACAAAGATTTAAAAGAGACCACTCTTGTAACAGCAGGTTCCTAAATGCATTTGGTTTAAAGCACTCAGTGATGAATGAAAAGGAAAATCAAGGGGTACATGAAATAAAGGTGATCAATCATTTTATATTAGCTAGGAGAAATTCAAAATTAGAAAGGCAATGGATCTAGTCTGAGAGAGTTCTTTTAAACATTCCCTATAGCCTTTAGTATACATGACCCCTTAAGAATAAATATTGTCACCAGGTACATTCTTCAGTTTAGTGGCGGCTGCTTTATAAAGATTTATCCTTTCAGGTTATGGAAAGTATTGATGTGCAATGCGCAGTGCCATTTTTTCTCAGAAAAGAACTTTAATATAGTCTACATAAATTAGGGTTAACGATAAATTTAAAATTGTTGAATAATTCTATCTTATTAATAATCTTTCCACAAGATGACAATAAAGCAAACCTTTTAATATAGTCATTTCTAATACACAAGGATAGTGGCCTTCCTCGATTGAGATGGCCAATGTTAAAATTAACCCTATGCTCCACTTGTAAGTGTAATATATCTGTATTGACAAATTTAAATCCTAAACATATGCTTTTATGCCCATCAGCTCGGTACACATACAGCAGTTATTAGTAATTTACCTCTCTGTGCTCCTTGATAATGGTTATTACTGATCTTATCGGTCGTTAACTGACTTGAAATACTATTTTTTTCTGACACAGAATTTCACCTGTCGCTGCAAATACGATATCTCATTTGAATCTAAAAAATAAAAAAAATCCCTAATCACGAAGAATAGTTCCAAAAGATTTATGTAAACCAGTTGATAATGTGCCATTAAAAGCAGTCCTCTCTAATTGGTCATGATAATCAGCTCATGCCAGCTGATCAGGACTTGAAATTTTTCCTTTATCCTCTAATACAATCTTGTGTGTCGTGTGGTTCAAGGTTTTAACTAGACTGTCTGTGGGATGATTGGCTTAGTTCATGTGCTCACTATTGGCTTGGGGAGATCTTAAAAGCAGGTATCAACTGGGGCTCCATATTCTTCTTTACCTTTCCCATTGGAAGATGGTGTGGTGGCTTGAGGAACTCCTGGGTCCTGCTTTGGCAAACTGAACTCTAGTCTCTCCTGAGAAATGTCTTTTTTATGATTCAGAACTTCTTCACAAGTGTCCAGGACCTCCTCTCTGACTTAAGTTCACAGAAATTTAACAGAATGCAGTGTTTTCCTTTCCTTGGACTGCAAGGGTACACTGCGCACATTCACCATGATAGGCAAGGAGGGAACTACACATCCCACGTTTTGTCTCTCTCAGAAAATGGGAACTCTATAGCAGACTGTTGGATGTTGCCCAGAAAATACAGAAAAATTATTCTGTAATCCAGTCTACCAAATTTAGCATAAATGGTGAATATGAGACAATCTACTTGAACTAGCACCAGTTCTTTATCTGGTCAACCTCATCTTGAATTTGATAAATCTCAGGCTTTCTTTCTTCGCTCTCATAGAAAGTTGCGTGATCAAAGAGGGTCCAGTTAATTTGATTTTCACCCTTCGATTTGAGTGTAAGGTTATAATAAAAATATAAATCTTTACTATTATACATCAGTACAACATATTAAAAAAATCATTGCATGTTGGAAATAAAAATTTGTAGCTAAGAAGCTTCTTGTTTGGAAAAAAAAGATTACTATCCAAACCAGTTATTGAAAAGCATATTGACTTTTGATACACATTTGAGATTTTGATAAAATAAATGGGAGGTCCCCTTTGCCTTTCCAAAGGGAGATGACAAAGTCAAGTAAGCTCTAGTTTGTAAGATGCAAGGCTTATTTTCATCATCTCTCAAAATCATAATCTCCTATGTATAGTACTTACTATTAGACCTGATGAATGCATGGCCTGATCAGCTCAGGTCCTTGCATTACAGACACAATTGCATGGATTTTATTGGTGGTTGAGCTTCAGCATGTTCCATCTCTTGCATGACTACTTCATGCTATTATTTCTATTTCAATTACTGAGCCACCTTATATCAAAGTATTTCAACACTTTCCTTGATACAGTTTTGCAACTCGAATTTGGAGGTAGTTTTCATGACACTGGACATTTCTGTTACATCAGATGACCTTCCTAAGACATTGCCTCTGTAGGATTTTTTTAAATTAAGATAATTAATTGAAATTTCTTTACAATGTTTGTCCTGGCAAATGGCAAAGCCAAAGCTAGGTACGCTGAGACCACTGGAAAGCTAGTCTTTTATTAGAGGCAAGCAATTGAAAGGACACAAGTGGACTATCAACAAACTTTTCAATAAAGTCAGGAAGCAGGCTATCAACACTTGGGCTGTTCTTATTGTGTCTGTTATCATAATTGACAGCTTGACGTAAAACCCTATCACATGACTTCTGGGTAGGTATGTAAACGGCTAAGAGGTCACTCTTCACATATGCTAGCTGGAGAGGAAACACATTTAAAGGAAGTTTCAGTCAAAATAAAGGCAGCTATGCAAATGTTTAGCTTTTTAGCTAGTTCCAAGTTAAAAAAAAAAAAACAACTTACAGTTTGTTTTATCATTCATTTATTTATTCCCTTACTTTGAGTAGTTATCAAATGCTAATATCCAGATAAACCATTCTACTTAATGGAAAAATAAAGTTATGTTTGCTGTAACCTTAAGTTCAATCAACAAAATAACTAGGGAAAAATTACCTTCTTCGCTGAAAATGTTTACTTTAAAAGACCTAAGTTGAATTAGGGAAGTAGAGGAAATTCTGAAAGTTATAATTATAGCCATTTTAGCATTTAATACTCTTGGGCTCTGCATGGACAGGGTGGGAAAAGGACAGTGATAAGCAAACTAGTGTCTTGGGTGAGAACCAGGGACTAGGAGTTTGCAAGGGTGGTTTTAATGTTGACACAAACAAGGCATGTCTGACCTTGGGCGAGCCCACAAACTTTGCTGTCCGGTATCCTTATCTTGGAATGGAAAATGTAGAGGTTGAATTACACAATCTCTGAGTTCTCATGAAACCTTAAGTTTTACAAGTTAAAGTCTCCATCTAAAATAACCTTTCGTTTTCGGATACTTAATGATTCATGGTCAGTTATGTTGACTTTGTTCATGGGCTATGCATACCCATTTAAAGTAATTCTACTGCACTAATTCAATTAAATATCAAGAAGCATTGGTTGCAGAACTGACATTAGAATTTAAGGTGCCAGGATGATTTTGAATATCTTTCTTTTTTTTTTAGTGCGTTCTATGTCCTACATATAACAGTTTCATTCTGAACATTTTGCTTGTTCAGTAGGGCTACACCCTATTCATTCAGAGGCCATTCTATTTGCTCCATGGTGAGTAATTAATAATAGCAATACAATCAAATTCTGCTAATCTAAGAGAGGAGAGTTTGGATATTGGAGTGTTAATCCTCCCCCCAGAAGCGCCTCTACCCCCTCAAAAATCTTGTTTCCTTGAGGCTATATGGAGAAGGGAAAGAAAACTAACAGAACATAAAAACATACTTTCCAAGCTATTCCCTTGAGGGTCACTGTAAACTTGAAAAAAAAAAAAAAGGAAAGTGAGAAGGTAAATTTGCCCGTGTTGATTATTCTGTTTACAGTTTAATGGTTTATTGGTCCAACTGAGAGCTGTTGTCATCATGAGGGACTCTTAGTGCACTGGCCTGCTTGCTGAGTCTAGCAAAATAGAACATTTTGCTTACCTTCTCTCCTTTGTTCCCAAAGCTAATCGCTAAGCATTGAACAAAAGTCCCTGTTAGTAACAACGGAGGGCCCTCATCTGAACACACAAAATCTTAACTCTGAAATCACAAGCAATATTGATTCTTTATGGCTGTTAGCTACCCAGATGACCATGTGAGTGTGGTGTAGGAAAGGCTGATGACCCAAATCTTAGGCATTTTCTCTTACGTAGATTTTTTTTTTTCCCTATGTAGATTTTTTGAGGGAAACTGGTTGGACCCATCCTTGTAGGCAAGGAACAATGTTCTCATCCCAGAGACTTTATAGACCTTCATCCTAAGAATGTATGCAGTGAAAACTTTACCTTCACTTCTGTCTTCGTTGTTTCGACTATTCCCACCTTAACCCTTTACTCTTAGCTTTTTTGGAGGAGAATCTTAATTCTTTATTTCACCTTCTACTTGCTTTTGGAATATTTCAGGAATAATTGTTTTAATATAAATTTTACCTTAATTTTCTAGATAGTCTAATTCCATATTGATGGCTGCATATAGATTAAAGAATCAAAATGACTCATGTGAATGTGCATTTCTATAAGGATATGGATATGCTTGGGTCTGTCAGATGCTATACTGTTAAAAAATGAGAATTGCTGTCCATTTCTATACAGATGGTCAACTTTAACAGACTAAATTTTAAAACTCATCAGTACCTAATGTTTTAAGTTTGATTACATTGGAGAAAGCAAGTCATTTCCTAATTTTTGAGGCAAAATACGTGGAAAAGCCATTACAGTGTTATTGAAACTTAGGTACCACTTAAAATTAAAGTTTTAAAATTTAATTGAAAAGGAATTGATAGCTAAAGTATATAACACTGACTCCCTCACAGACAGAAACCGAGGAATCATCATACCCATCTCAAATAACTTTATCACCCATTATTTTAAATTTATTTCGAGCATAATGTAAAAAGTTTTTGTTGTTGGGGATGCTGACATATTAATACTAAGAACATTTAACATGCCCCCAAGGAGGCTTTACTACACCTAGGATTAACCTTTTATTACCTAGAATTTATTCAAAATTCGTTGAGGCAGAACTATATTTGTCAAACAGTCTTTGTAATCCATTTTATTAGGAATAATGTCATGGAAATCTTTAGTAAAGAGATGATTTCTATTTTAATTATTTGTTTCCCCCACTGCACCATCACCTTTAAAATTTCACTTTTATCAGGAGGTTTATTAATTCAAACTGCTTATTGAAAAGAAGGTTAATTAATAAAGTAAGACCAAAAACCTGAAGAGTCTGTTGCTTAAGTGACTTAGCTTAAGTCATTTATAACATATAAGCATGTATAACCCTGTCTTCTCACAATTTTTTGGAAATGTTGATTAATTCTCACAATCTAAATAGCTAAGTAAAAATAATTTATAATTTTTCATTTTCAGTAATGGAGAGAAATCAATCCGATACAGATTAATATCCTGCCACTTTCTTTGGCTTCTCATTTATTGCTAACTACCACATTCAGTGATCATTTTGGGTATATTTTGTCATATTTTCTGTTTGGAAAAAAATATTCTTACTGAATTTCTCTTAAGTATGGATGAAAGTGAGTAGCTGTAATCAGATTTAACCCCCTTGGGACTACTCTTAGGAAAGGAAAGTCCCAAAATACGTCGATTTTAAATGTTACGTATGTGGCTGAAGATAACCCACCTGTTGTTTTTTTTAGGATGGTAAACAAATAAATAAATGCAACACGGGCAAGGTGTGAACAAAGGTGTGAACCGAAAACTAAGAAGTTTACAAATGTGAGACAAGTCAGTCAATCAGCGAGTAATATTTAGGTTCACATGACCCGTGAAAGCATCTTTTTCCAATCAGTTCTCCAGTCCGAGCTGAAGGCCCCGTACAAACTAACCTGAGCTTAGCAGAATTATCATGAGCTGCACCTGAAGAGACTGCTCCATTCTGGAGCATGCTTGATTGAAAACTGGGTTTTTCATTGATGAGAGCAGAATCGATTAGTGGTCCCTAAGGTCATCTTTACACAAGTTCAAGTTTTGTTTTGTTTGTTTTGTTTTTTAACTGTTTCTAGATTATTTTCAGAGTACTGCTTTTAGAAAAACATATTTGAAATAGGCAATCGGCTTACTGTTGGTGTTAAAAAAAAACAAGTTTGGGTTGTCCCATCACAGTGCATTATTAATTAGTTGATACATTTGGAGAACTGGACAGAAATCTTGCCCTCAAGTTTGTGACCTATTTGATTTTAAAACTAAGCAAGTATATGTTTTCTCCATCATGCAAGGATGATGGTCCATTTTAAGAATATTTTTCATTCCAATTTAATTTCTTTCCTGGTTTATGGCCCCTTTATGAATACATTCTGAGAAGAATCTATGTATCTATCAATCTATCTGGCCATCTGTCACTCTGTCTATCTGTCTATCTGCCTACCTACTTACCTATCTACCAACCTAACTTAAGGGAATTTTTTCAGTTCTTTATAAATTTACTTTCAATTAAAATATCAATATAAGGAAAACACATACTTTGGAAATTTTAAGATGGTACTTTTGGAGACTCATAGATCTGTAGAAAAGTGTGCAAGATGATTATTCTGAAACTCCAGAGTCACTGTTACTTCGGATGTGTAGAAACTCATTGGTTTCACAGGAAAAGTAGAGATTCTTAACAGCCGTTTTTTTTAGCCATAACGTTATCGCAAGGATTATGATAACTTATCATCAGTTTAAAGGCACTTTGGCTGCAATCATCATCTTGTAGAAATCCTCGCTGAAAAGCAGCAAACAGGGTTCAGTGGATTGCTGTAAGTCATCTTTTCAATGTGAGATGCAGTTAATTTACAGCATGGCTATCTAACGATTAAAAACCATGATCTTCTAGTGGGCTTCCCCCCAGCCCCGCCCGAGCTAGATAAGTTTACTTTCTTAAGCATAAAAATAAGCAATATATCTTTTCAATAAATCTGCTAGCACTGTAGGGCAGCTGTGAACCAAACAGAGTTGGATAGGGTTACGCGAACCCTCTCCTGAAGGGCGAGCTGATGATTTTGAGATCTGGGAAGAATTTGTTTCAGCTTGTACTCCAGCATTCCTCGGTGTGTTCAGATGGGGTAAAGTAGTTTAAATGCCATTACTCTGAGTTTAAAAATGAAAGTAGAAATTCTTATCAACTCTTCCTAAACAGTGCCTCTTTGGCTAAAACAGAATTAGGGAATGTCTAAAACGGAGAGTGCCTTGATGCTTCTAAACATGAGCTAGGGAGAACACAGAGGTGGGGCCTTACTCCTCTCAACTGCATGTGTCCTGTGTTTTGCAAACTGCATGCTTAAAGTTATTGATTATTTTACTCAGTGCAGATGATTTGGTATGTTGCATAAAAAAGCTTTTTTAAAATTTTCTTCCTAAAATATATCTCTCTATAGAATTAACGTTTGCTTTTGTTTCAGCTCAATTTGTACTCTAATAATGGCTAATTGTGATGTTCTAAGCACTCGTTTCTCTTGTATGCTTTAATTAGTAGAGCAGCATATTGCAGTAGCTTTTTCTAAAAAAAAAAAAAAGAGAATCTAGGAAGTTTTGCTTTGCAGAGTAAGGTTTTCTTTTGCTTTTTTTTTTTTTCTTTAAGTTGCTTCTTGGGAAAGTAAGCTTAATGCCATGTACAATACTAGTTTGCATGTATTCATTTAAATACTAAAAACTGTAGTACTACTCCATCCATATCTGACTGCTAGGTTTCAATTGACAGCTGAGGATTTGTGACTGGACCATGAATCAAAACGGCAGGCATTTATACCCCAGTACCAGTGAGGATACATTGGGAATTACTTGGCAAAGGTAACATTTTAATTATTTCCAACCCTACACTTACACCTAAAAATTACATGAGTTATAGTGTTTGTTTTTAACTAGTTTTACAGAAAATATATGTTAAAAATTCAGTTATTTTGGCTTTACCATCCCTCTTTCCCTCCCCACCTCCTTTCTTTCTTATGTAAATGTATCTTCAGATTAATTTGGGACTGTAGCATATGCTAATTGATCATTGGAATTTCTAACTGCGGTCAAATGTTTTCAACAGTTTGTAAATTGGGGAAGGGGAGGGAGAAGATTTCACAGATCTTAGGACCTGAAAAATGAAATCATAGTTCTAGGAGTTTTCAGCTGTTTGAGATTTAATAAAGCATTGGTTTTTCGCATGGTAGATTCTTCTCATTTCAGCTCTTTCCTCTACTGCTAACTTTGAACCATTTTACTGTTCACTCATTCACCCTGTCAGAAGGGAAAAGCCGGGACAAAATTTTCCAGTTAGTCAATGTAACTATTAGCGGCACTCATTGATTTGGGAGTCAGAAGATTGTTGAAATCAATAGCTAAAGAAGGAATTTGATTGAAATAGAGTTTTACCGTCATTTGGTTGGTTGAGGAAATTATTCTAAAACTTCATTTTCAAAACTAGTTTTGATGATGTCCCATGTATTGGTTTTGGAAAGTAAGTAGTGCTCAGTGCTAAGTCAGCTTATGTGTTATTTTAATAAAGAACAAATTGTGTCAAATTAACAAATTAAATAATTAAAATTCATGGCATAATCATATGTAATAAAAGATAAAAGTTTACAGAAAAAAGCGAGGTAATCCCATAAGGAGTTCACCAAGAGTAGATCTAACATAATTCTCCAACCCTGTTACACTTGTAATGCCTGTGTTAGAAGTACATACTCTGGTATTAGTTGCAGACGTGTTGCCCATCTCCATTTTACTTGATAGAAACTGTTGAGTAGAGTTTAAAAGAATTCAGTTAACAAAATGCCCACTTTTACTCAGGTGAAAACCACAAAAATTATTTGGAGTCCTTCTTTTTAAAGATTTTATTTATTTATCTGACAGAAACACAGCCAGAGAGGGAACACAAGCAGGGGGAGCAAGAGAGGGAGAAGCAGGCTTCGACGAGCAGGGAGCCCAATGCGGGGCTCGATCCTGGGACTCCGGGATCATGACCTGAGCCGAAGGCAGCCGCTCAACCAACTGAGCCACCCAGGCGCCCCTGGAGTCTGTTTTAAAATCTTCATGAGTTTTTATTAATACAGTTCCTAATGAATATGATATGACTTTTCCTCTTTTTAAAGATTGGTGTAACATCCACTTTAAAACATACACATTTTTACATATTTTAATCTTTTCCCCAAGAAGCTTATATAATTCCTCCACTTGGAAAAAAAATATAATGTGTGCTTATAAAAAAGAAAATAAGCACAAGAAAGCATCTTATTTAAATAATTTGAGTAAGAGTATGAATTAAATCCAATGAAACTGTCCTATTTAAGTGGTCTTAATTAGTTTTAAGTTAAGTGGATTTGATAACGCCATGTTTGGATTTAATTTTATTAAATAGCTTCCTTATATTCCATATTCTCTCTGTCAGTCAGCAAAATGGACTGTGTCTGCATACAGACCTTACCGTATTTATAAGAATTGCAAGTCAGATGAAGTCTACTCATGTTTTTAAGTGTGGCTATAGTTGTGTGAACTTCTAAATCTGTGGATTATCGATTTACTTCTCTGAAGTAGGATAGCACCTCTATAAAGACATTAAAGCCCAATAAAGATATAAATTATTGGTGATTTGAAATATAACTGCACCCAGTTCCTAGTTATTTTTTGAATCAAAAAGTTGATATCCCTGAACGGGAAAAGGTGAGTGGACAATGAATCACCACGGGACACTTGGGTGGGAGTGAATTAATATGAGGACTAAACCCAGTTCATGTTACAGAATACCTTCCTTTTGAAAAAAACTGGTGTGGTAACCAGCTTCAGGTTGGAAAGAGTTGGAAAGAAATCCAGAACTCGGGGCGCCTGGGTGGCTCAGTTGGTTAAGTGACTGCCTTCGGCTCAGGTCATGATCCCGGAGACCCGGGATCGAGCCCCGCATCGGAAGCCTGCTTCTCCCTCTCTCACTCCCCCTGCTTGTGTTCCCTCTCTGCCTGTGTTGCTCTCTGTCAAATAAATAAAATCTTTTTAAAAAAAGAAAGAAAGAAAGAAAGAAAGAAAGAAAGAAAGAAAGAAAGAAAGAAAGAAAGAACTCATTTTGTTAATATTTTCTTTCTTCCCTTCTTGATGATTCACTTTTTTGAATAATAGATAATGATACATGGAATGACTTTAATATTTCAAAAAGCCTTAAAAAAGTAGCTTTTGGCTTGTTGCTTTTTTATCATGACTCACAAGGCACATCATTGATAATGGTGGGCGATCATATTCATGCATTCCACACGAGTTCATTGACTCTCTGTGATGGGCTGTCCCAAATGTCGGGCGACTGATACAAGTGCTCACAGCTATGAAAACCTGAGTATCCTGCAGTTTACAATATATATGTTCGAACAAGACAACAATTTGCTTTCCTTTGTTGTAGTTCTTTTTTTTTTTTAATGGGCATAAGTAGAGTCCATATCTGATATACCGAAAGGCCCTGTCTTTGGCACAACATATATTCAAGACACATTCATGGTTTTTGCTCTGTGCTTATTTATGAAACTTCATGTGTTTTTTTCTTTTTCCTAGAAAAGATATTGGAAAAGGAAATCATAAACTTCTGCAATACCTACTATTTTTAAGGCAGACAGCAGACATCTAAAATCATCAGGGAACTGCTACAACATTAAAATCATCTGATTAAATCAAAAATATCTGAGAAATGTAGCATGTTCAATCAGAGAATTAAATATTCTGCCTCTATTATAATGAAATAAAGAAACTATCAGGCTATTTTTGTGGTGGTTGTTGCTTTTTGTTTTCAACAAAAGGCAATCCCTGGAGACTTCCTAGTAGAAAAGGGCAAAGCAGAGGAGGTGTTTTGGCTTTGCTTTGTTTTATTTTGTTTGATTGTTGTTTGTTGCCATCACTTCCTTAGCACAATCCCTTGTGGGGGGGTGGCCTCCCTTTCTGCTTTAAGCCGATTCTCCTGTAGAGGTGTTTCCATGTCACAGGCAGCACCCTGTGCAGGACTGGAAATGGCAGTGCCGGGAGAGCTGGGCCACTGTGATCAAAGCTGGAACATTTCCTGCATCCTTCTCCCTCTCTGCCCCACTCCCACTCCAGCGGAGAAACCTTCCCTTAGGAACCAAGGCACACGCCGCGGGGAAGTTCTCACAGACTTATTAGGTTGCAACCCAGAAGGTGTTTGTTGTTTTGCCCTTGGAATTTTGTTTGCTTTGTGTGTGTGTGTGTGTGTGTGTGTGTGTGTGTGTGTGCACTTGCTTGCACCTTGAAAATATGCATTTTTCTGTCTAACCTAAAGGTTACTGCAGTTAGCTTAGTGTGAAACCCACTGGGGAAGGGCTCATTTCTTCAGTCAGGAGGGGCTCAGCTCTTCGGAGGGTAATAGGTGATGAGTTACCGATGCTGTTCACAAGGGTACTGTTGTGTCTGTGCTTTGTCCTCTGAGGGGACAAGTTATACTGTGGCATATGTGAGTTATGTGGTTATCAACAAACATAGCAGTTAACTCCCTAACTGGCTTTTTTTTTTTTTTTTAAACTATAGCCCGAAAGAGCAATGTAATTGAATGAAAAAGAAAGCCGAAGGACAATCCAAGAATAATATAAACATAAGTTATTTTAAAACATTGGAGGGAGCGCTTTATGCAAAAGAGAAACTGGCTTTATTGTTTCATTCCCTCTTCTCTGCCTTCACCCCTTTCAAGAGAAGCAAAGCCACAAGTGAGTGGCTGTATGTGTCTGATGGCTTATATAAACATAGAAGAAGCCTTCAGATGGCTAAAATAAACATGCTTGTGTTACTGAAGGATATGTTTACACAAACCATTTGCTCAGCCTCTGAAATAATGAATAAATGAAGATTTCACTGAAATAATTGGAAGGATTTTTGTGTCTCTGCTGATGCTGTAATTGAATGGCACCAGAGAGACATTTATCAGGTACTTTGCATGTTACATGTGTTAGCAGTTCCTTTCTCTGAGTTGAATACTTTGTTCTGTAGTTACTTTACACGTGTTTTTGTAAGAAATTGTCGTTTATTACTGCAATTCTAGAGAGTCGCTTGATTTCCCAGGAGAAATTTAGCAGCCAGTAAAGATTATCTGGATCTGGTTGGTCAGGAGGGGGAGGGCAAAAAGGGAGGAGTTAGAGCGTTCATTTCATTTCCCACATAAGACCCTATTTGCATAACACTCTCTGCAACCATTTACCATCACAGTTGCTTTGTCCACAAACTGTTCTTTGTAAGGTACATGTCCTCAATGATAGAAGAATGAAGATTTTAACAAAAGTAGGCTTCAGTATTGGGTTGCAAACCGTGTTTGTTATAAACACATGTGTGTGCATATGTGATGTTCAGACATGTGTGTGTGTGCGCACGCATACACGTGGGTGTGTGCCTTTATGTGCACGCGTGTCTGCGCACATACCTAGACATAGGGCGCATATACAATGAGGACAGTATGTTTCCTGTCCTTGGGTAGTACTAAGAGTTAACTCTTATTTCAGCATTACACTTAGACCATCCCTACAAATTCACTAGGTTAGCATTTCCTGCGTTCGGTTTGTTATCTTGACACGTAACTACAGCAGAACAGCTGGGTTGTCCTGGAGTTCCTGAGGGGGGCTTTATTCTGAGTGCTGAATTTCCTTTTCAGCTGTCAGCTCTAAAGTGTGTTCAAATGTTCCACTTTTTACACACCACTCTGGGCCCCTAGCACCACTCTGGGACTATGATAGAAATGCTGATAAGGTAGATGGATGGAAGAATCTTTGGTTGGAGGAGGAGAATCGCAAAAGCCAAAAATGCATGTGTCGGTGGTTTGGAGGTGGGGTCACTGACTGCTGCTGTTCTTTGCATCTGAGTGTTCTTTCTAAAAGGATAGCTCTCTTCTCATCAAAAATTATTTGCACCTGTTATGAAATAAAAAAATGGTGCCATTCTTGAAAACAGTCTTGATGTGGTGTTCACACATACACACACAATATCAGTGATCTGGCTGCTGAAAAATCCATTGGGATTTGCTGTAGTTTTGCCTAACTTTCTCCATTTATAAAGAAAGATTTGCACAACACAACGTTTCCTTTTTATCTAGGAAACTCTTCAGAACACTTCCTAAGAAATTAATTGTATTCCAGCCAGACTTGCATGCTGCCATCCCACAGGAAATGGGTCAGCAATCCATTAAGATGCCATTAGATAATCTAATTTGGAACTTAATCTCTAAATTAACCATGCTCCATACTTGAAGCATACTTGAGAGAAAGAAAAAAGTTTACGTTTGAATCGATAGGGGAGCCGAAGCGTGAAGAAGGCTGTTTGTTTTTTCTGTAGCTGTGGTCACGTCTCAAGCCGTCTGGTAACCAGGAGAAACCAGACATGATGTAATTCCAGATTGAACTTGAACTTCAGGGACTTAGGATAGAGGAACAATGGACCATAGGAATCAATAATGTCCATTTTCCACATGATTATGTTTGGAGCTTTAAGTTAACCTTTATGGGAGAAGCAACAGGATCTGCAGTGTGACCAAAATGAGATGATCCAGAGACAAGATGTTAGAGGAAAGAAAACAACTTTTCCCGTGATATTTTCTGAGCAGCACTGCAGATTCCAGCAGGATTAGAAAAGTTCCCGCTCTGCAGTAAACCGCTGGCCTGTTCAGAGCACTCTTTGTTCGCTTAGGTAGGACAAACTTAATCTTATGTTTCCTGTCAGATGATTTTTGGCTGCGCCACGGGAGAGGGAGGAGCGCGATTCAGTCAATTCCCAAACGTAAACCTTGCTGGTTAACCCTTTGCGATGAAAGAAGCCGTGAAACACCTACTTTATTTGAAGATGTTTTACGTAAAGCGTCCTATTTACATACGTATTACGTCGTGAGGAGTCCACGCCCTCCGCAGCCAACGCCCCTTTTATTAACTGACCTTTCCGATTTTCCCGTTTGCAGGGCTGTGGGGAGATAGCTCGTGAATTTTGAGCCGTATTTACTTAGATAACAAAGCATAGGAATGAGAATTCATGTACTCAAAAACGTTAAGAAAAAGGAAAAGGCAGAGAAGCCTGTTTGACTTCAAGAAATTGAACACGAATTTTGAATACTAGCCAAGTGTCAAAAGTTACAATTATTCTCTCCTTTGTTAATTCTCTTTTACATGAAGGAAGGTTTGTTTTTTGTTTTTTGGGTTGTTTTTCTTTGCCCATGTGAGTCTTTCTGCACATATATTAGCAGGCATGTTTTAAAAATGTGTTCGGTTCCCTAGGCACTTGTGATTCGGAATTCTGACACAAGTGAGTTCTGTTATTTAGAGGCGCAGTTGGACGAATGAATGCTGATTTTTGCTTTAAAATGAAAATCATTTGGGAAAGAATCGCTTTTTGCTTCTGTATAAAACTTACATTCCTTTTTAATTTAGTCTGCCTTGGGTGAGTTTCCCTAGTGAAACGCACTATTTGGGAGGACTATTTTTGTAGAGAATTTTGTCTGCTGTTAAAGACTCACATATGCTAATAAGGAGAGCAGTAGCTTTGAAAGGAACCCAGGGATAGAGGGGAATACAGACTGGAGAAAGGAGGGAAACCCGCGTGTAGGGTTCTCTGCTGTGGAAGGAGATCAGATAACTAATGTGAGCCTGATGATGCTATATTTTTTAATTGGCTGACACCTCCCACAGCTACATAAGTCGTTACAAATGTATGCGTGTGTGTACCATCATTTATTTACAATTAGCCATCTTTGTACCAATTCTCTATCCTTCATTTCCACATGAAAAATATCAAACATTTTTTAAAAAATCTACTTAACTTGGCCTATTTAGGGAACTTGTATTTTTCTTATGTCTAAAGTAAACATTTTAAAGAAATACGCTCTTACTACTTTTAAGTATGTAGGCTGCCTTGTTGAAGCATCTTCTAGGATTTTGTAAGAGCTTTTTACTTAAAGAGTATAGTAACTGTAATGAGAACATTTTATCTTTAGCTGCAATGGGCCAAACATAAGGGCTCTCCTTGCCCCGGGCTCTTCACTAGATAACATATTTTGTTGGCAGAAGTCATTATTTTACTCAGAAAATGCTAATACTCGCACATGATAAAGTTAACATTCACTCCAGCATGCTCGAATAGCGAAAACACATCGGAAACAACAGAATATAAATTAATGAGCTTTGATGGCCTATCATTTTGATATGTTATTTCCAAAATCGTTGGTCCCCAAGGAGTAGCAATAAAGAAGGCTATTTACCTACTTAGTTAAGAAACAAATACGTTTCTTTTTCATTACTATGAAGTGCTATTGCTTGCAGTTAGACTAATTCCACGAGCCACCTGCAGTTTATGATATTTGGTGTTTCCCAGAGAGCCCACAAGAGTACTTTGCAGTTCAGGTAAAAGCTGGCTAGGGAGCTTTCCGATACAGATTATTACAAATAGTAATAATCATTAGAAATCATCTTGCATGCAAATAGGATCATTCAGATAGCAATAATGATCCTTAAAAATGGGGGGCATAAATCGAAGAAATCCAAGACCTATGTAAAGTATTTTGTATATTTCACTTTCAGTGTAGCCTCATCTAAAGTGGAACTCACTACACACATAAACAAAGGCAAATAATGTATTTAACTGAAAAGAATCTGGTATTGGATACATGAGATACTGTTAACTTGTGTTGAGATTTAGACTCAAGAGTTATACTTCTCTGGGAGTCTCAGTGTGTCTAAATGACATGGACCTTAATTCATAGAATCTCTTCTGTAATGAAAGGATAGTATAAATTCCTGTCCAGTGATAAAAGTAAAATGTATTTCACAACAGAGGGAGAGGAGGTAAAGTGTAATTGGTAAAAATGTAGATCCCAGAACCACCCTGCTAGAGTTCAAACCCTGGTTTCTGTGGCTTCGTGGCAACATGACTCACACAGGGCACTTAACTTCCTCGCTGTAGTTCCCTCCTCTGCAAGATCGGAGTAAACCTGGTACTTTCCTCATAGATTCACTACGAGGATGGAAAATTCATTAAAAAGTATCTGGAGGGCACCTGGGTGGCACCTGCCTTTGGCTCATCATCCCAGGGTCCTGGGATCAAGCCCCACACTCAGCTCCCTACTCCGCAGGAAGCCTGCTTCTCCCTCTCCCACTCTCTGCTTGTTTTCCCTCTCTGGCTCTCTCTCTCTCTCTCTCTCTCTGTCAAATAAAATCTTAAAAAAAAAAAAAAAAAAAACACTATCTGGCAAATAATCCACACCATATAAGTACTAGCAATGAGTATATTTATCGCATACCATTTTTTTGTTCTAATACATTAATGAATTCTTAAATATACTCTTATTATATAATAACATGTAATAATTCTCACTTTTTTTTTTTTTAAGTAAGCTCTACGCTTCACATGCGGCTTGAACTCATGACTCCAAGATCAAGAGTCCCATACTCTACACCTGAGCCAGCCAGGTGCTCCCAACATATAATAATTCTTAAATATATAGGGACTTAAACACCACCCATATTTTCCTTCAACTGAGCCAGCATGTTTTCCCAAGACACTGTCCGTAGCATTTGCATAACGTCAAAGTAAGCAACCAGTCCAAATGCATACATACACAAGCCAGGAGAGCATGACTTAATTAATACTTAGTTAATCTGCCCTTGATTGGCTTTTCCGGGTAGATTTTTAGCTATTAATAGGGGAAATTGTTTATTATGCATTTTGGGAAAGGTACTAATACCTGTGTGTGAATTATTGTAGCAATAAAATTAGAAGTATGTAGCTAAGGAAGTAAAAAACTTTTCTTCTTGGGGGTACTTAAAACCGGTGGGAAGGAATGAAAGGTAAATCCTTCTTTTCAGTTAAGGTCTTTATTTTATTTATTTTCCATGCTTTCTGGGCCATCGCTTATTTTTATTGCTTTCTATAAGTAATGTAGCTCCTGGTAGAGTTAAGGTATTCCTGAATATATAAAATTCTTTGTGCTTCATTCCTATATTTTTCTTAAGCTTCTTGAAAGAGTACTTTACTATCTTTCAGGTAAATATGGTAGTCTAATGATTAAATCAGTATGTGAAATCTGAATGGGCAATATTATGACTCCCCTAAAAGTATTAGTGTGCTGGATTCTTTCACAGTTTATAAAATGCTTGACAAATGGGTGACCCAACCCATTATCAGATAAACGCAGACCGGTAGTAAATGAATTTTGCCATTCTTCAAATAACTCTTATTTCAAGACATGGTTGAAGTAAAGTCTTTGACTTTCTTTGGTTCCTTACTCAACCTATTACTCCATAGATGTTTATTTGGTTCTAGAGTTCTTACTGAGGTAAAAACCCAGGGCCCAGGCCTTCTGGCCTAGAGGACACAGTCTTCCATATAGAAAGTACAGCCGTCAAAAGACAACTTGCCCAGAGCAATTTTCTATTTTTCATTGGATGATACAGAGTCTGTTTACTACTTGTAGTTGCAGAGACCAACTACTTTATCCAGTTATCCAAGGATATGAAACATAAATAGTGTGTCATTTTTTTAAAGGAAGAAATGGATATCTTTTTACCTCATAATCTTCAACATATGGTCATTTTAATAGAACTTCAACTAGATTTGTTTCCAGAGGTTATAATTGACTTTCAGAGTTGCTTGATCACCCGGACCAACCACATATTTGGTGTCCAAGTCTCCTACACCATTATTTAGGTTATGATCCAGCTATATGGGGCTTGGGAAATCCACTGTCTCCTCAAGCAAATACTGCCTTTAGGAACTCTGTTCAAAAGTTCTTTCTTAAAAAAAAAAAAAAAAGTTCTTTCTAATTTAGGGTAGATGTCTGACCTCCCAGGGAAGCTGTATATTGTAGTTAAATGGCTGTGGGAATCAGAACTGATTCATATCTGAGGTCTAGACGGGTAACTTGGGGCAAGCCAGAACATCTGTGAAATGGGGATAATGGCAATTTCAAGAGCTCATTGAGAAAATCAAGTGAGATAGCAAATGTAAAACACCCAGAATGGTATCTTGCTCATAGTAGGGCTTCAGCCTGGTTTTCTTCTGAATTTTCTCCCTTTATGCTAATTCTTTCCACCTACATTATATACAGAACAAGTCTATATTTCTTTCCAACTTAACTGTTGTGTCTTCCCTGTGTCCCTTCAGCTGTTCCTCAAAAGACATGATCTGGTGGATTTCTTCATCAAAGAAATGGCATAGCATTTGTTTCTCTTGAGTGATGCCTAGAAGAAACACAATGCTTCAGAAATAGTCTGATGAGGATAAAATGGGTCATCACTTCCCATTAATGCATCTTAAGGTCAAAATACTGTGTTTCCTTGCTTCTTCCCTTTTTGGGGCAGCCACATTATGCGTTTGGTGAGAATAATGTGACAATATTTTCCACGATATGAGACATTTTATTTTTTAGAATTTTGATTTAACTTGTATCGGTTCTGTGTATGAAGAAATATCTCAGTATATGCATAGAGTAGAAGTCATTAGCGCGAATTCTGCTTTGTGTTAAGGAATAGTCAAAATCTCTTTTTTGCTTTTTTTGTGCCTGCTTTTTCAAAGTTCTTTATATTCTTTTCCTTTTTTAATGGTATGGCTTATGTATATTTTCTAAAGATGTGCTTTCAACTTTTAGTCATGCCTGTCTTCTGTTTACCTAAAGAAAAGGCGATTTGGCAATGGAGAATGGAATGAAAGCAAAGTCTCTGCATGCTTGAAGATCTGTTACTGGAAGTAGCTTAACTTGACCTTGAATTTTTTGAGATCTTTCAGTTATGTTCACACAAATCTTAATACATAGAGGCACAGATTACTGGATTGGACAAAGGATGATTCTCATTCCATTATATCAAACACTTCACATATAACTAGCTTTGTGTGTGGAGATAAATATGAATATGTGTGTTTATTTTACCCATACTGGTGATCAGTGGCATTGATTTATATAGAGGGATTTAGATATGTAAAAAGCACAGTTACCTGAAAAGCTGAGATAAAATGATCTAGGTTATTTGGTTTGATTAAAGTCTTTTTTACATTGTTATCATAATCTTTGAAATTGTTTTACCAGATTTTTTTTCAATGAGACTACCAAAAAGCTCTAAGAAATGTCTGTGCCTTACAGTTCTGAACCTAACCTATACATTGGCAATAAGAGACTTGTAAAACTCATATATGAAGTCTGCATAGTGTTAATGTCTGAGATTTATTTCCCCCAAAGGTTCATAAATAGTATTGACAAATATATTGCATGCTGCAATTCTGACATGGTCATAAATGTAGGATGGGAGGTTTGAAAAGTTTAAATAAACATCTAAATTGAATTTGTTAGATATTCTGCAGCAAGAGTCCTGTTAGTCGCCAGCATCGATTTGTTTTTACTGAGCGTTTTCCAAAGAATAAGACATGTCTCTTTTTAGAACCACATAAGAGAACTATTGCAAAATAAACCTCGAATTCTTGTCTTTTATGCCATTAGTTAGAGAAACTTCTCCATTTAAGGACTCACATCTATTTTCAATCATTAAACATACTTTATTTTCCTGAAGTATGCAATCTCTATAGGATTTTCCAGAGTCCATTGAATTTGGGACTCTCTTTTGTAAAGTGATTTCCTTGTTGTTGACACCATCTTTTATTGTCAAGAATCATCAACGTGAGCTAGTCTTTTTGTTTTTCCTACATGCTTTCCATTTCTGGTTAAAAATAAGGGTATCTGTTTTTGTAATGTGTTTTATTTGCTAAGAAGTAATTAGCATTGGCTATAGCCAGACTCTGCAAAGATTGACAAGACAGCCATTTTCTCTGTGGCGCTTACCTTTCAGTCGGTAAGATAATCACAGTTACAGGTGACTATGCCAGGAAGTAAAAAACACTTTTATAGTAACAAAGTGCAGTGAAAGTACAGTTGAGCAGAAAATAGCTTTTGTGATGGATCATGTAACATTCTCTCCCAATCAATCATGCAAAGGGAAGATGTGTGTGGGAAGAGAGAAATAATGTGAAAAGAATTAAGTGTCTGGGAAAAGGTTTCAGCAACAACTATTCTAGTTCTTGAAAATTACGACTTTTAAACAGATAACGAGGACATCTCTTTAGTTTGAGTCATTTCTCGTTTGAGCTCTTACTTGGTTATCCCTCAATCTTTAATTTTTGTTAATACTAAACATCTCTAACTTGAAGTTCAGAGATGCCGATTTTCTTTTTAGAGGGGACCAAATCACAACATATTTGTGGAAGTGTGTGATGATTACGCATCCCACTTTTTAAAAAAATATAGAGTGAGTGGAATTGGAAATACTTAAGGGATTTGTTTGTGTATCCAAAAGGTTATTGTACATCCACCCTGTGCTGTCATTATATTAAATGGAGAGCAAAAAGAGAGATGGACTTTACTATCATGGAGCTCAGAGTCTAATCATAAAGTCCCTCTAGCATGAAATTTTTCTCTTGAATTATGAACTCAGAACTATGCACTTGGACATGTACTAATAAGGCACATTTTGTGTAGAGTTATCACCAGAGTAAAAGAAATTATATATATCAGGGTCTTCTTTTAATCCAGGCTTGCTTTATTGATTGATTGATTGATTGATTTACAAAATTGTTCTTCAAATTAGTATCCCATGAAAGTTTTTTGTACCTTTGGTCTTCATGTATGAAACAATGAGATTATCTAGGTTGTTATCAACAATAATAGTATCCATCTCACCTCATGGTTTCAAAAATAAAGGATACTACATTAAATTTAAAACATTGAAATGATGTCTCCAAGTCCTGCCATGACGAAACAGGCTATGAGATTATCAGCTTGGTATTTTCTTGGTTCATGTTTATGCATCTTTTATTAGCTGACACTCATTCTGAGTGGAGTGTTGAAATCAACAATGGTCTGGTTAGGTATCCCCCCCAGAATGGACGGTGTGCGAGGTTGTTTGGTCATCTGCAGATCTCAGGTTCTTTTCCTTCAGGTGATAACTTGTTTAACGAGTGATTATGCCAATAGCAACGAGAGAATTGTTCCTCAAGTTTTTTCAAACAGCCCCAGATCCAACAAAGGTGAAAGGGGAGTTGGTTGGAGGGGGACAGGAACTTTGCCTTCTGGCTTCCTCCAGCACCCCTCCCAGCACCCCTCCCAACTCTCCAGACACAGAACAGCTCGGATGTGGTCATGTTCATAACTGATGGCGGGACAAGGAGTGCCCAGGCCTCCGGTGCCGGCATTTCAAGTCACATATTATGCACTGGCCGTCTTTCAAAAGGTTATTTTTTTTTTCTTATCGTGAGGAAAAAGGAAAATCATGACAGCTTCCAGTTGTATTCAGTCGATAAGCAGGTGAAACATTGAAATTCATCTTATCACTGAATTGCTTATGAATTGAAAGTAAAGCAAGATCAGAGTAGGATTGGCAGACCGTTGTGGATTTGCTGCTCTCTTTTTCCTTTTCTTTCTTTCTTTTTTTTCCCTTCATCGAAGTAGATCGGTTGTTTTAGGAACACACTTAATCAGAGTTCAGCAGTTGTGTATAAGCCCGACTTGAATTTCTCCTGCCTCACCATTAGCCTTACCTTCCATGAAAGAAATAGACCATTCAGTGTGTGTACCTATAGTATTTACAGTTTAGCACATTCATCTCATATGAAACTGTAATATGGAAAAAAGTTATAGTAGTAATTTGATGCCTATGGAATTTATATTTCTAATATCGTTGTAGATGTTAACATTGTGTTTCTTCTTTTTCTCTTCCCTCCCTCCTGCTCTCCTGTCAACAGTCCTGGTACCTGGGCTAGCTTGGTTCCTTTCCAAGTATCAAATAGGACACCCATCCTACCGGCAAATGTCCAAAATTACGGTTTGAACATAATCGGAGAACCTTTCCTTCAAGCAGAAACGAGCAACTGAGGGAAAATGAAATACAGCAGTAGTTTAAGAAATTAAAAAAAAAAAAAAGGAAAGAGGAAGACTGGACAAAACAAAACAAACAAAAAGGGAGAAAGGAAAGCAACTGAAGAAAGAAGATATATAGACCAGCAATCGCAGCACTTACAATCACTAATTCCCTTAAGGTCGAAACTGTAATGACATAAAAAAGGGTCGATGATATTTCGCTGATGGTAGATCGCAGCCCCTGCAAGGTAGCCTTTGTTACATGAAGTCCGCTGGGAAATAGATGTTCTGTCTCTATGACAATATATTTTAACTGACTTTCTAGATGCCTTAATATTTGCATGATAAGCTAGTTTTATTGGTTTAGTATTCTTGTTGTTTACGCATGGAATCACTCTTCCTGGTTATCTCACCAACGAAGGCTAAGAGGCGGCATCAGAGGTGCTGGGTGACGAGCCATGAGCCAGCCATTTTCTAAGCACTCTGATTTCTAAAAGTTAAAAAATATATATATAAAATCTCTGTAGCCTTTAGTTATCAGTACAGATTTATTCAATTTTGGCCCTTAACCCAGCCTTTTCCAGTGTGTAACCCAGTTTGAAACCTTAAAAGAAAAAAAAAAGAAAAAAAGAAAAGAAAAAAAAAGAAAAAAGGAAAAAAAGAAAAAAAAAACAGATTGAACACAAAGGCTCTATGGAAGAAATGCCTCTATGTAGGTGAAGCGTTATCTCTGCATGCAACAGTAAAAATTAATATAATATTTTCCCCACAAAAGAAACACTTAACAGAGGCAAGTGCAATTTATAAATTTATATCTAAAGGGGAATCATGATTATAAGTCCTTCAGCCCTTGGACTCTAAATTGAGGGGATTAAAAAGAATTTAAAATAATTTTGAACGAATTTATTTTCCCCTCAGTTTTTGAGGGCATTAAAAAGGCATTAAATCAAGACAAATCATGTGCTTGAGGAAAAAAAAATTAATGAAAACACAGCACTTATGTTGGTTTAGCTGCAGCCTCCTCGGAGGTAGGATTTATTTATTTAAAATTACTGGTTGCATCAAGAACCCATAGGGTGTACTATAAAAGGTTCTATAAAATCTGCATTACAGAGACAAAGAGGCAGGCAAATCCATGTCACAAGGGTAAAGCTTACAGTTTACAAACTGGGAATGCCAGGGTGTAGGATGTAAAAACGCACTCTTGAGAAAACACATGTGATGAGGGTGCTGAAAACTTGCATGGTGCTTTCAGATATTAGCCTTGTTTAACGAATTTCTTGTATTGACAGATCTGTAGTGTGCATGGGCAGACACATTTTGCCTCTATGTCTCTTAAAATTTTAATTAAAAATACTCTTTCCAGTAATCCTAATTTGCACGAAGATATAATGTCCACATTACGTGCCTTGCCTTGAAATCTAAAAACAAAAAAAACAAAAAACACAAAAAAACACAAAAAAGTGACATCACTACACTTGTTTTGCTGCATTTATTATCATTTTAAATCTTTACCATTTTTATGACAAAATATTTTGTACTCCAGACGAAGAAAAATGTGTGACATCTTGGATTTTTTAGACAGTTATACCTTTATCTCACATTTATAAAGCATATCATGGCTGTGTATAGTTGCCGCTTAAAAATTGTAATCGACCAGCAATATTTTCAGTATTTTGGTGTTTTTTCTATTAACCTTTCATGTTTTTCATCTTCCAATTAATATTTGGGGGGAGGGGTTTCAAATTTATACGAATTATGCAATACCAAGTTTTGCCTATGTAGGTAGTGCTTTTAGCTGTATTGGTTATTATAGGTAAGTACACAGATTTAAAAAAAAAATAATGTATGCTTTTTTTTGTTTGTTTGTTTTAATTGACCAAAGTGGGTACTGCTATTTTTGCAGTGTGATGAGGTCCTTTGTGTACTGAGAGATGGACAGGGGATTTTTTTTAATATACATATATATATATTCTGGGGGGTGGGTGGGAGGATTTTTAATACTTTACAGTGTAGCTGTGAAGAAGCAGGTGCCCCCTGAGATGGGCCTGGGCTGCAAAGCGACTGTTCTGTCTACTGTGACAAACTTCAACGTACACAGGTTCCCCCTTCTCTAACTTCCCACCCGGGGTGCAAGCTGAACTCATTTCTGGTGTTTGTAACAATAGAAATTGTAAGAACAAGTGAACACAACAAATTTTCCTGGAGGCAGACTTGGCTTAAAACAAACTGTCTTATCTTTTTTTTTTTTTTTT